>VMOF01000111.1:18702391-18727391 GCA_011764245.1 Trialeurodes vaporariorum | reverse complement strand
ATCAGGCTGTCTTGAGTAATTCGATAAATTCTGTATTTTGATTAGACTTGGCAACTACCTGACTCCTGTCCACCAATCACCGGTTTCCATTACTTATCCATCCTACCCAAAAGTCGGAAATTTCAAGGATCAGCCTGCAGGCCTGCAGGTCTAGGGAACCTATATTATGTACCTAGTTGTAAGAAGTCTTTTAACCCTTTCATGCACGCATTCTGGAATTTGCCTTTATTTGAGATTTTTTTAGACTGTTCTACGAATTTTGATAGTTCACACAATTTTTTTTGACAAATGTCTATTTAAATTCCATTGAATCCCATGTTACATAAAATGGTACACATGTGTACCACTTCCCGTAAAAGGGTTAAGCTAGAAAAATAATACAATTCCGACAATCTATAGGATGTCTATGTCACAAAAACGAAAAAATATGTTACTGGTACATAGATATTATGGGGTGTCCGTCACTGGACGCAGGTCTGTGAGGGAATTTCGTAATTTTTAAGGTGCTCATGGTAACTTTCTCTGGATTTTGCTCAAGAATTAAACAATTCAAATAGGAAATCAATTTAGAAAAGTGAGCAAGAACCCCAATATGGCGTATGATCAAAGTCAATACATGCGGTAAGTAATCAAAAGTGAGTGAAGATGGTGAAGTTGCATCTATGTTATTGAAGGGGTTTTATCTGTACCTATGTGTTAGGCTAATTGAGGAGACAATATACGTATACTAGCGGAGACAAAGATACCAGGCCAGAGCATGCAACACGCATCACATCTAATACACGTGTTGAATGGGATGCTGTGTATTGCTTTTTGCATACCCTGATGACTAGGTAACTTTGTCCTCTCTAGTACGTATGTACAATATCTAAATTGACTAGATCGGTGTGTTGATATCATACTTATTTTGGCGATAAATCGAAAGAAGCCGGTGGCAACTTCGAAGAGGTAAAATCAGAATACCTACCAGGGACCAAATAATGTTAGGTCTCGAGCGTAACTTACGCACGGTCACATGACCGTGTGTAAGCTCTCTGATTGGTCGAAATCGCACGCAAGATGCACGCAATTCAATGCTCGGGACCTAACATTATTTGGGCACTGAGACTTGATCGCAACTTATATCATAGGTATTTTAGCGATATGATAATGATTTTTTTTTTTTTTTTTAGTGAAAACAAGTGTTGAAGCTTGACCGCGGTTTTTCCTGAAACCCATGTTGTATACCAACTGAAATTTGAGGTTTTTCTTTTGTAGATAAATGGCAACTGCGCGGACGGGCGCGGTTTCACGCGTTGAAACTTTGATTCGCACGCTGCGTCCGTCGATGCAATTTGAAGCCTCCTCTTGAGTAAAAAAAGGGAAGGAAGAGGGAAAAGGAAGAAAATCCGCGCTTCTTATTGTAAGAGCCAAGACTCGAAACTTGGAAATAAGACGTCGCGTCCGTCGAAGGGCTTTTGTGTGGAGCGCGATAGCCTTTCCTTTCCCCCCAACGCCCCCCTCCCCCCGCCCCGGTCTCTTGCCAATCTTGCAGCCATCCGAATCATCTGATTGAGTCTCGGATTGTTTCCCTTGATAGAATCTAGGATCCATCTCCATTCACTTAACTACTTTGAAATGCAATTCCGATATCGTATCGCAAGCACGCTTGCTCTGTATACCAGACGTGTAGACGACTCCATTCTACACGTAAATGTGTTGATAGATAGATGAATCGTCTAGGGCAACAACGTTATTACCAGTGCAAAGCGTGGAATCTGGCAACGTTACCTTTGTTTCATTTAAACTCACGAAAAATATCGAAATATCTTGGGATCGGCGATGACCACCTAATTTGACCTTTTCTATGGGTTCGAATGGACAAAATGCTACGTTGCCAATTCACACGCTGTGCTTCTGGTTAATCCATTGGCGTCTCCTGTAATGCGGCAACTACAGCCTCGCTCCATTTGAATCTACATAAAATAATCGATCATAAAGGGATTCACTGAATCCCCAAAAAAAATCGATATTTTTACATGGGTTCAAATGGCAAAAAGTCACGGTTGCCAAATTTTACGATCTGTTTCACTATCATCACCTTATCTACATATGTACACATTTGTTTTACTGCGGTGTGACTTGTTACATTATGTTGCATTGAAAAGCATTTGTTAGAGCCCTGCTTCAAATTGTGTACCGCAACTTATCAACCGATTTTTTTGTGTTTTTTGTATTTTTTTCTCTCTCTCTCGGTCATTAAATCGTGCATGTGATGGAACATTGGAAGAAGCTATTTCAGTGCAGAATTATCAGCTTTTAGTCTTGTTTGACTCACACGACCTGTTGCGGAACTTAATGGGGTCAAAAGAAGAATTTATATGAAGAGTAAATAAATAGGCTTTTTTTCAAATTCTATCGGAATGAAAAATAAAATTAAAATTCTTGAGAACCGATAAGAAAGTGCTCTTCTGTTTGTGTTTTTGAAGTACCAGCAAAATTTTTAATTACAATCATTCGTCAGTCGCGGAAAAAACGTGTAAGAGAAGAATTCGATTTAGATAAAAAGTGCAATTTTACTAAATGTAAATAATTTTGACTCGTTGGATGATAAGTGGCAGTAGTAACTACATATAGACCTATAGTTCCTAAAATAAAACGAAAAGTGGCATTTTATTCTTACAGGCTTATTGGTAGTGGCGGGGAAGGGGGGGGCTTTAGTGTCTCCCCCCCCCCTCCGAGCCAAAATGTTTACTTTTCTACGAAGGGGCTGTTGGGGGGAAAATGCTGGCCTTTGTGTTGTTAAAGCACAGTTTTTAGCCTCTCTTCTTTGGACCTAAACCGCACCCTCAAATTATTTGTTAAACCCGCCATTACTCCAGCTGGTTTATGGCTTATGGGACAATATTGGAGCTAATGGGATCAAATAAGATAGCATGAAACATCAGGTGCTTTCGTCATTGAAAACCTTTGATCCATGTACTTTCATGTTGTGTTTGAGGGAAGAACAAACCTGATGTTTTGTGCACACTGCACCCTTCTTCCAGTTGGAGACCCTGTAAAGGCGCTTACCGCCAATAGCGGCTCGTGCAATTTGGCAACAACGTTATTACTCTGTTCGATTCTATGTAAAACAATCGATTCGATAGTGTAGCAGCGCTTCACCAGCAGTCGATTGTTTTACATTGAATCAAATGGAGGCACCACATCGTTGCCAAATTGAACGAGCCCCTCTTACGACAAGGAGCTATAATTTCGTTATTTCCCTGAAAAATCATTGTGCAAAAAATTAAGTATGGAAGTTTAAATCAGTGCGATAGTTGATTTTAAACCCGATTTAAGTCCTAAAGTTAAAAGCCCGTAAATATTAATTACGAACCACGCCGCCTCGATTAAAGTGTTCCACCGATCATAGCTTACAGAGAAAAAGCACCGAGAACGCCTCCTTGAGCTTCTTCGTGACAGCCTAAAATCAAGCAGCGTATCGGAATTTACTTCTCATATGGCGAAACTCTTTTATACAGGGCAGTGCTGCTGTTTTGCGTATAACGGAGCTCTTGCAAATTTTTGCTATAAGCAAATAAATAGTCCATTTTGATGTAAAGACCAGCGGATATCACGAAAATCACACTAAGAAAGTCTAAAATTCAGTAATAAAGTCACATAACTGCTATAACGGCAAGTTTGTCATGGCGGCTCAATGCAGGTATAGATATGATTTGTTCATGCCAATTAGTTGTCATAATATTTTTGTTAAAATTTTTTGAAAATGCCTTTATTAAAATGTTTTTAAAATATGGACAATATTTTAAAAATATTTTTAAAATATTTCTTCATATCTGGGATTGGATTGCATTCCGATCGATTATCGAAGAGCTATCGATTTGTCGCATCTCACCAAGCCACCCGCTGGTTTCGAGTTTTCGACCCAATGTGCGTTGTCGGCCGGCTGCACTCGCGCTTGGCGTTCACGTTCATCCGCCGTCATACGGTCTGCCTGAAAAGTTTAAACATACTATGCATGGCGCTCATTCTTGATTCTCGCGTACCCAAGCATTACGTTGCCTTTGCGTTCGACGAGCATAACCCCTATGAATGCTGCAACTACAAGGAAATGACGTGACGCCTGCGCCTCCCCTCTCCCCTCCCACCCCGGGAGAGGGGAATAAGGCTAGGACGAAAACAAAGAATAATATACGCAACGCAAGGCACCGCAACGTATCAACACGTATTTATACTGTTAATACGTGTCAAGTGCAGGGAGCAGGGAGCGTGCGCTTGACGATAAGGACCAGAGAGGGTTAAACGATTCCGCATGGAGATGGTTGATGAAGATTGAAGATAACCCGCCCTCTCCCTGTCTTATGTCCCACGATGATTATTATCCCTTTGCTCCCTTCGCCACCGCCTGCAAATAATGAGGCTGTTGCACACTTTTACTACCCGGTCCACGGAGAAAATACTTCGGTTCATATATGGAACACCGAGGGTGATTGATTCCAGTAACCGAAGTTTTCAGTTGTGAGTACCGAACTTCAGTTAGGAGTACCGAAGCGGTTCAGTTGGAACGAAATGTGAGTCATCGTATTTGTCACACTTACCGAAACCTTTGGTACACCTAACTGGAGTTCGGTACTCACAGTCACAACCGAAAACTTTGGTTACTGTAACCGAACACCTCGGTGTTCCGTATGAGCCGAGGTTCAGTTCTCATAATCGAATTTTTTTCTCCGTGTATAAGCGATTTAATAGTCGATTCTGGTGTAAAAACCTCAAGAAATAACGATAGGCAGCTCTAAAAACTTCCGAAAGTCACTGGTCCTTTACTCAATAAACGATTTTATTTGCGCGAGTGTTTTGGTGGCTTAGGGTAGGAACAATGGGAGATTCCCATCGAACATGTAACTCCACCAAGAAGTGACCAATAAGAGACGACATTTATTTGATACCGGTGTCACTAGATGTTACGGTACCATTCATCGGATGTGGATCACGACTCCGATGACTAATTATTACTCTGTGAATCATCCGTGTCAGCGCAGAAAGAGTGACGAAATTAAGAGAGGGATCTTCCATTACACTGGTCTGCAAAAAAAAATGACGAAAATTTCCAAGCTGATGTTTTGGGTGATTCTCATGTTTTTTGGGTCGCTGAACCCGAAAATGACCTCCGTTTTTCTCTATCACCCTCCAGTTTTCTGGGAAATCCATTTTTCTCCGGAAAATTCACCGTTTACCGTCAAGTACAAAATGATCACTAAAATTGATTATTTTCTTGCATGTAGAAGCAGGAAATAGCATAAAATCTTCTCTAAAACGAATGAAGATGCTTAAAAGTGATGTTAGAGTTAGGTTGGGGTGGGAGAAAATGACAGGAGGGAGCGTGGGGGGTAAAAAAAAGACCAATTTGCATGAAAAATCGGTGAAAATTCAGTGTTTTTTGTTGCATTTATGGTTTTTTTTGGGCCCCCGAACCTAATTTCTGGTCACCTCATACATTAATTGTGGCTCAAGAATTAGCATAAGACCCTGCGGAGTTCACCACTGTCTGTGGTGGGAGGGGGGTGTACAGTTATTGCATGAAAAGTTTCCAAAAACGGACGGAATGAAACCCTTCATTTTCTGTACGTTTTCCAATTGTATTTTATGTATGTGCCTCCGAAGCCCCCTCTCACCCATTTTGCTGCCTTCCTCACCCCCTTTAACTTCTATACACCCCACCAGCAACCCCTCCCCTCCCCCACAGCCATCATATTCGTTTAATACGGGGTAATTCCATTCCAAGTCAACCAAAAATATGAACAATGGCACCTGGCACCCACCTGTCCCACCTCCTTAGATTTGGTTGAAACTTGGTAGGTACTTGTGTTCTCATCACAATTTTAAGAGGCTAAATTGAAGCGTTCGTCCTAAATCCTCTTAGTTTTATAGTTGTGGAAGTTTTTAGTTTTCGGTATTTTTCGGGAAATAGCGTTATTTTTGTCACGTCAAAATGTTGTCATTTTAACATTAAAAAATCGAAACTCTCGTTCCTTGCACGAATCATCACCAAACTTTGAGGACATATGTGTTTTAAATGTGTTCATTTAGAAAAAAAATGTCTGCAAGACCTATTCGGCCCCCAAAACGGGCCACAAAGTAATAAATTTTGAAACTCGACTCATTTTTGAGCCTAAAACGATCTAACTTCAGATGAGTGTTCCTCTAAAGGCACGGATTTGATTTTAGATTTCTTTAGCTCAAATGAGCCTAAAAGTATGATAAAAAAGGCTGTAAAAATAAATTCATGCTGTTTTTGCTCCTTGCACTGTACACATGCTATGTTTATTTATATGTTTCGCACTGCGGAGCGTCGATTTGCGCGAATCGCGTTATCTGGCATTTTGGCGCGTTCAGTTTGGTATGATAAAATACCTCTACACGTCTGAAATCTTGGTTTCTAGGGCAATTTTTCTTGTAATCCAACGTGGTGGCAATGGTTTTTTTCTTAGATTTGTTAAAACCCGATATTATATCCCTCAAAGTCGGCAAGAAACACCATTTTCAAAAACGAACCGAAATTCGCGAATCGCGTTCCGTTTCGCATGATGGAATATTGCTGTACATCTGAAATCTTGATTTCTGGGTCAATTTTTCTTCTTTCTAACGTGGTGGCTATAGTTTCTTTCTCAAAATTGTTAAAAGCCAATATTATATTCATCGAAGGTAACAAAAAAACACGATTCTCATCAGAGACAAAGCAAAGTTCGCGAATCGCGTTTGCCGGCGATTTGACGCGTTCCGTTTGGCAGGAAACTGGTAGGAGGGGGGGGGGGTTGCTGGTGGGGGTGTATAGAAGTTAAAGGGGGTGAGGAAGGCAGCAAAATGGGTGAGAGGGGGCTTCGGAGGCACATACATAAAATACAATTGGAAAACGTACAGAAAATGAAGGGTTTCATTCCGTCCGTTTTTGGAAACTTTTCATGCAATAACTGTACACCCCCCTCCCACCACAGACAGTGGTGGACTCCGCAGGGTCTTATGCTAATTCTTGAGCCACAATTAATGTATGAGGTGACCAGAAATTAGGTTCTGGGGCCAAAAAAACCATAAATGCAACAAAAAACACTGAATTTTCACCGATTTTTCATGCAAATTGGTCATTTATTACCCCCCACGCTCCCCCCTGTCATTTTCTCCCACCCCAACCTAACTCTAACATCACTTTTAAGCATCTTAATTCGTTTTAGAGAAGATTTTATGCTATTTCCTGCTTCTACATGCAAGAAAATAATCAATTTTAGTGATCATTTTGTACTTGACGGTAAACGGTGAATTTTCCGGAGAAAAATGGATTTCCCGGAAAACTGGAGGGTGATAGAGAAAAACGGAGGTCATTTTCGGGTTCAGCGACCCAAAAAACATAAGAATCACCCAAAACATCAGCTTGGAAATTTTCGTCATTTTTTTTTGCAGACCAGTGTTATTATTGTCCTATGCCACCATCACAGATAAAAGCGTTTTTTGACCTTAGACGCGGATTTCGGAGGTTTTTTACACCAGAATCGACTATTAAAGCGCTTAAAGCAAAAGTGTGCAACAGCCCCATTGTATTCGATACTTCCTTATTAATTGGCATCTATCGAACTATCGATGTATCGATCCATGCGTTTGTGTTCTTTTGATCAACGGATTAACCCCTCTGCTACCACTTTCAGGTTACTTACCTGAAGAAATCAACGTTTTGATTAGCTGAAATTCAGTTGGTAGTTAACTATTCGCACTCCGCGGTGTTAATTTTGTCTATCCCAGGTATTGAAGGCGCTCGATGAAACATTATTTTGAAAGTATTTATAATTATATCTTGCATTACCTATTTTTTCTCTTTTTTTTTCGAGGTAATAGTTCTAATGAATCGACTGTTTTACATCCGCAGACCTCGTGGTCCTCCGTTCTATAGGCGTCTTTGTTTTTCTTACTTCGGTATGTATTTAACAGGGACTTCGAGAGATTGGACAGTGATTTTCCAGAGATGGGAGGCAAGAATGCAATCTTGCTGCCCTCCGCGAATTGCATCAAGAAATGTTCTATCTCACTCCTTTCTCCATTAAAACATGCATGGTTGACAGGGATTGATGAGTGGATGAAACCACCTCATTTTATCCTTTTTCAACCAATACATGCAAGCATACGCGTAGGGTGAACGAGAAAGATAGAGATACATGCTGACTATGCCAAATGTGAATAAATGTAAATGATTTTATATCTTTCCTTGGAATAATTTCTTATTCCGGTTCACCGTGCGTCGCGTCGGAGAACTTTGAACGGAGGCACACGACACCATTCACAAACTCCCACCGCAGGCAGGCAGGCGCACGTGTCACGTGACTATGCAATGTGTTGCAAGGCGCTGCGACGCAACACTCGCGACAAACGCAGTCACGCAGTGCAGTATACCGATACTGGCACGCGGGCGAGTGGGCGGTGACGGTGGAGGAGGAAGGATGGGGGAGGGGGAGGGGGCTGCACAACGCAACGCCTGTCTCGCGCTATTGTATACGGAGAATGCGCGCTTTTTCCAAGTGAACTTTTTGTTTTTTTGGTTTTTTTTTTTGATGCATATATATTTTTGCATTTTTATCAGCGTCGCGTAGTAGTGGTCGTCGCTCGTGCTGGTATATCGTATCGCCTTTCTGTTGTCACCATGTGTCATCCGTTATATGTATTGTGTCGCACTCAACTTAAATTATTCAAGTCCAAGTCTTTTCCGTTCCGCGTCTTTCGACCAAGGATTGTTCCCTTTTTCAAGTGCACTTGTCTTCGCATCCATCGCATCGTCCCCTGCCCTTCAATCTCCAGACCCCCCCCCCCCCCCCCCACGACAACGGCCGGATGCATATTATGTGCTTTACTCTGATTTACGACCCTGAAAAAAGTCATTAGCTAGCACACGGTCTTTATGTGAGCGTAGCTAGACAATTTTTCTAGGGGGGCCAAATTTAGAAATTCTACGGGGGGAGGGGGTCTGCGGGGGTCTTCCCCGCGAAATTATGCCAATTTAGCTGCTCTAAGGCGTGATTTCAGGCTATCTACACCTAGCAAATGACAAGATAATAGCAAAGTTTCATTTATGTTCCTTTGCAATAAAATAACAATCTAATTAGCGCGAACCACTAAAAGCACACAATCCGCGAATAAGATGAGCGGACCATGGATTAAATAATTCGATATTCATATCGACGTGGATTAGCGTAAAGGGGCTGAAGCTCACTTTGACAACTTCACAGGAGGCGGTTAAATGCGTTAAACTCCATTATTTTGACCGCATACTTTTAATATAACTTCATTTATTTCCTTTTTCCCTGGTAAAACTGAGCACCAAAGAGCACCTAAAATTGTTCCAATTATCACCTAAATTAGGTGATATCACCAACAATTCTTGGTTCTTGGGTTTTTAAATTTTACTAGAGAGAGATTTATTACTTGGAGATTAAAAGGTTATGTTTCGTTTTGGTATAAAATTCACACGCTTTTCCGTGGGAGTGAAATAGTAAACCGCAACGAATTTAATTGAAACCTGATCTTTAGCTTTTTGAGACCCTCTTAAAAACGGGTTAGTGAGTTATCTTGAGTCCTATTAGTGCAATTAAAATTCTTCGATGCAACTTTAAACCATAAGAAATCGAGTTAATGACTACCTTCTGGAGGGCCAAGTGGTAGAGGTGGAGGGAGACGTAAAGGAACCCCCCCCCCTTATAGAGATAGTCATTTTATGTATCGAACTTTTCGAAGTTAAATTATGTTTCTGAGAATTTTTATCGCGTTCCTCAAGACTCCAAATAACTTTTCACTCCATTAGAAAAGATTTAAGAACTGAAAAGTTGGTTCAGTTTCCTTTATTTTAGTCTTACTCTCAACTCTTATTAGTGCCTAGCTGTGAATCTATACCGTGATGACCTTAATCTTAAAAGATGAACCCGGTATGATCAATAGACGGTCTTGATTTAATGGACTAATTTTAACGTTATGTCATCATAGGGCAGGAGCGTCATTTCAGGTCTTACTCATAGCATTGGCGTAGCCAGGATCTTTTTTTACTCTCTCTTATAGCCCATTTGAACGTATGTGTTAGAAAAGGATGGATATAGGGGCTGTTACGTGACTTCAGTCCTTGTTTCTATCCTTTTCTAACGCATGCAGTCAAGCGGGCAAAGAGAAGGAAAGACAACTTCGTAGCTATACGGCTATTTGGTCTTGGTAGCAGGGGAGCAAAAAGCTGACTATCCCTTTTCTCTTTCTTTTTGTTTTCTTCTTCTTCTTCTTCTTCTTCTTCTTCTTCTTCTCCTTCTTCTTCTTCTCTTTCTTATGCGTTTGATCCCTGAAATCTGTGACAACGGTCGAACGCTGATGACCCTACCGTCCTTTTCGCACTTACAAGATACAATGTTGGTAAATTTTGGGAAAAACACGTTTTTACACATTTTTTCTTGAAATCAACAACTTTCTTATCGTAGACCTACGCTCGCTAACGTTAACAACTTACAATTTAGGTCAATTTTGGGAAGAACACGTTTTGCGCACATTTTTTCTTGAAATTGACAACTTTCTTAACCTTCACTCTCTGAAGTTGACAACTCTTTTTTTGGGGGGGGGGGGATTCTTGACCCCAAGTCATACGATGCGAGGGGGGGGGGTGCTGTTGCCCCAAATGACGCTCCTGATGCGTTGTCGCATCATATGCTTTGCGACCGCTTTATGATGATGAAAGCGGAGGAAAGCTTGAGGAAGTCGAGTTGTTAAGCATCGCGTGCGATCTGGCAACACTGCACTTAATCCATTTAAACCAGTGCATAATATCGATTCAAGGAAGTGCATAGTGCACCCGCCACCAGTGGCGGCTCGTGAAATGCGATAAATCAATAATGTCTACTCCATGTAAAACTTAAGAAAAGTATCGATCGTCTTGGGGTGCAACTGAACCCTCAAGAAATTGATACTTTCCTATAGTTTTAAATGGAGTACACATCGATGTATCGCATTTTACGAGCCGCCACTGCCCTCCATCCTCAATATGTCGACCTTTTTCATGACTTCAAATGGATAAAATCCAAGGTTGCCGGATTGCACGCTCCGCCTTTGAGAGTCATCGAGTTCTCACAAGAGTATATCTAGAGTGGTTTGAAACGAGCTTATTATTTACAAAGAAAAGCATAAAAAAACCAGAGCACGGAGATCAAAGATGTAAAGGCGCGTTGACTGTTGATCGTTGATTGTTGACTGTGCTGCTATATACTACCATACTTGACCTTTGTTGTTGTCATATTGATTTTACCCTCGCCTGTGCCAGCACTGAACACTAAACACAGTAAGCAGTAAGCACCCTCTTCCTGGTTCCCTCTCTTTACTTACCCCCCCCCCCTTTTTTGTCTCATCCACGCGATCCGTGGGATTAAAATGGATCCTGAATCTCGCTCTCGCGTAGGACCAGTGATGTAGGTCACGTGTTTGTACCCATCGGGTAGTTAGTCTGTATCCGGGTAAATACCCAAAAAATTGGATTTTTTTTATAATTTCTCATTTTTCTTCGGCTTTTTAAAGTGGTCCAATTAGATTGGATGAACCGAGAGAGTAATTAGCTGTAAAAAGTATACCCTCACTCTTTTTAGTATGGTCTATTTTAACATGATTATTATGAGCTCTTTTGAAGATGAGACTCAATGCTTTTTTACGAATTTTTAAGTTTGGATTTCTGCTATCATTGGTGGATCCATGAATGTGTCGTTCTCTCTCTTTTCCCATTAGAACGTGTGTGTTAGAGAAGGATAGGTCAGGGGCATTTTCGTGATTTTCGCCCCCTCTTCTATCCTTTTCGAACACATGCGTTCTAATGTGGAAAGAGAGAGAAGCACAATTTCCTTATGATCCGTTAGTATGTCTGCAATGGGTGCGGCGTTTGGAGTTCTGAAAAAAAAGTTATGTAAGTACATACCTTGTATAAATACCCGGGTATTCTACATTACTGCGGTAGGCCTAGCAAAAACGCGGAGAGGTTAGGTTAGTTAGATATTCGGAGGTTTTTTTTTTTTTGTTTTTTTTTTTTTGGCACTTCAGCAGATTCCCAGGGACCAATAAATGTTCGGTATAGACGGTCCTGCACCCAGATGATTGGTGTGCATGTGCACCTACGACCATTTAAAAGCACACATAAACGCTCACCATCCAACGTCTTTCGGGGACCGTACGTACCGAACATTTATTAGTCCCAGCAATCTACGAAAAACCTCCGAGAATTTTATCTCTGTTCGCATTGCATTTTTCCTATACCATACCAACATTTATTTATTAGAATTTGAAGCTCGTAGAATCTAAGGCGGATCCAGTAATGTGGCAACTATGTATTATTCCCATTTGAATGCATGAGAAACAATCGATTAGTAACAGGGTCATAGCCCCCTCAAGAATCGATTGTTTCTCATATGTTCAAATGGGATGAATCCATGGTTGCCAAATGGCTGGATCCGCCCATGCGTAGAATATCATTATTATATCTCTTTTTTAAATTTTAAACAATCGAAAAGTCAATATAAATCCCTGCCTCTTTACTTCGTCGGTACTGATGGAAATTTTTCAAAGGATAAACCCAAGGTTATAGATTAAAGAGGTATGCTCATCTGACTTCGCGCCACGAAGTCAGTAGCGCGCAGTTCAAAATCCAGATCCAAGATGGCCGACAAAAGCAGAAAACATTGTATATATACTCTTTCCAGAAAACATTCGGCTCCCTCTCCAGAAAACCCAGAAATGCAGAAAATAGCCCAATGTTTTCTGGAAAGAGTTTACAATGTTTTCTGCTTTTGTCGGCCATCATGGATCTGGATTTTGAACTGCGCGCTACTGACTTCGTGGCGCGAAGTCAGATGAGCATACCTCTTTAATCTATAACCTTGGGATAAACCAACGTTCCCCATAATGCAGTGCAGTGTCGCGTCGTACAGCGTGAGATTTGAGAACCTTGCATTTTGTCCATTTAAAACCATTATAAAGATCGGACTGCTGGATTTCGGTGAACATCCTCGAATTCGACTTTTTTATACGGGTTCAAATGGACAAAATGCAACGTTGTCAGAATGCACAATATACGCCAATGACGCTTCCCATTGGTATAGGTAAAAATGTCGCGTCTTGAAATCGTTTAGTCGGGCAGAGGGGATGGGAATGGTGTGGAAGAGGGGGGGGGTGGCGAATGAGGGGCTACATGATGGGGGCTTGGGCCGCTTGGGCGCTGTGCTCAGAGAAGAGCGTTTAATGAAACTGAAACATGTAATGTGGGCTGATCATGCAATCGTCCCACCCATCATGCCCATGCAGCCCTCTGCAATATGCACACAATCAATGTTACTCAACTCAGTTACGTTGTGTTTATTTCATTCATTGATTCGGCCACGTTTTCAAATCGATCGCCCCGATCTTCGCAGTCAGCCTCGAATGAAACTCTTTCTATTCAATGCGCGTTTAGACTCTATATGCTAATTATTATGTGTGAGAGTGTGTGAGTGTGTGTGTGTAGAGTACTTTCAGCCGTCGAGGTTCAAGAAAACTGGAATGGATCAATCCTATTGGATTAAATGGCGGTGTCACGTGACCACGTAAAATGTGACATTGAGATTTATCGTTCAATTGTGTCTTCACTGAGAAAAAAAAAATCAAGGTAAAATGGTCGCTTGCAAAGCTCATGAGTAGTTTGGAAAGTTAGTTGAAAAAATATTTGTTAAAAAATTAAAAAATTAAAAGAAAATTAAATGGTCAAAAAATACTTTGAAAAATATTGCTTTTTATTTTTTGTTTTTACAATTTTTTCTATGTTTTTATGCTTTTACTTTTTTTTTTTTATTATTTTATTCCTGGGGATGGCAAAAAATGGGCGACCGAAAAGAAAATAAATACAATTTTCCGGGGGGGGGGGGGGTGTGTGACACCACAGTGTTTCGCTCCGGGTGCCACTAACCCCCTTGCTACGCCAGTGGCAAACGTCGGAATACCTACTAGTATGTCTGTTTAGTATAAATGTGTCCAATTGTTTCATGATGCCTGCCTTCAAAAGTGGGGGGGGGGGGGGCTAAAAAAACCGCAATGAATACTGAAATAAAAAAAGAGGAAACCTTGGTTGCTCGCTTTCGACCCGCGAAGTTTTCACTTCGTTTCCTTGTTATCGTATCGAATATGCAGGTTCGCAACTTGCGAATTCATCTGGGAAGTTGTTTGCTGAGCATACACACCGTTAATTAGACTGCGAAAAAGTCCGAGGAAATGCGTCACGAAGTGGAAAAATAAAAGCGAAGTGAATGTGATGCCCGAACATTACCTACATAGCATAGCGGTTTGAGCACCCGCTCCCCCCTCGCTTGCCCCTTCCACTCACGTTCATGCTACCCGCTGTACGCAGAAATCAATTTTCATTCTCTCGCGGGTCCTGTTTTTTATTATTTCAATAAATACTCTTGCGCTAAAAAGTAAACGTTCGTTCATTTCCTCGTCTGTGCTCTGTGTTTTTTTAAGTGGCGTGTGCGAGACGGGCGCCAGTGTTGCCAGATTGGGGTGAAAAAGCCGTATGTTTTACATTGATTCAAATAGGGGAAGAAACGGCTTTTTACTTTCGATCTGGCAACGTTGGATGTCTGGATCTGGCAACGAGTGGGACTGGGACCGGGCGGTACAGCGCAAATTAGTCTAAAATCGAATGAAAAGTGGCCAAAAATTAGTTTGAATAAATTAGGCCAAAAATTTGAAAATTATTTGAATTAAAAAATAGGGCTGTTGCACATTTTTGCTCTAAGCGATTTAGCAGTCGATTCTGGTGTATAAACCTTCAAAAATAACGATGGCAGCACTGAAAACTTCCGAAATCAACTCATTAAACGCTTTTATTTGCGCGAGTGTAATGGTGGCATAGGGCAGTAATAATGAGAGATTCCTATCTTAATTTCGTCACTCTCTCTATGCTGACAAGGATGATTCACAGAGAAATTAATCATCAGAGTGGTGATCCACATCCGATGAATGGTACCGTGACATCTGGTGACACCGGTGTCAAATGAAAGGCGTCTCTTATTGGTCACTTCTTGATGGAGTTACAGTATTGTTAGATGGGAGTCTCCCATTATCACTGCCCTATGCCACCATTACACTCGCGCAAATAAAAGCGTTTATTTCGTTTAGGAGTGGATTTCTGAAGTTTTTAGTGCTGCCGTCGTTATTTGTTGAGGTTTTTCCACCAGAAGCGACTAATAAATTCCTAATGCAATAGTGTGCAACAGCTCCATTCCACTAACATTTTTAGGTTTGAACTTCTTGTTATAAGTGTCCTCTATGATTTTAATTGATCTTAAAAGTTCATAAATGATTTACATTGATGAGAAAACTTTTTGATTTTTGGACAGTTTTTTTTTTTTTTTTTTTTTTTTTTTTTTAAATGTGATTTTAAGGGGTGTCTCCTTCTGCGAATTTAAAAGCGCGAATAAACTGATTGAGCCAATGAGCTTCTTTGTTGTCGATACATCGGCCCCGACCTATCGACTTCAAGGCAGCTCATTTGCTCAATCAATTTATTCGTGCTTTTAAATTCGCAGGTGGAGACACCCCTTTAGAGACCACAGTGCGGCGGAAGTACGGACTCAGTCGGTACCTACCACTGCGGTGCTCGGTGATCGTTCGAGGTCTTTCGGCTTCGGTGTGTAAATAAGAAGTGCAGCCCGTAGGGTCATCTTTGAACCCTTGTCTGATGATTGGTTCTCGTCGGTAACTTCCCTGAGGCAAACTAAAGAAATTCCAGGGTGTTGTCACACTGAAAATGTGTTGCTGCGGGGGAAATTCATGACTTCCGAGAAGTCCGGAAGTTTGAAAACCTGTCCATGATTTCATCATACCGTAAAAATCGAGAATTTTCGGCGGAGATCCGACAATTTTTCGTTTCTGCTGTTCAGCAGTTTTTGACTTTTTGACTATTCTGCGGAGGATGTCGAATATACCTATCGCTCATTCGACCGCCATCTTGTAATTTCGTTAAACACATTCATTGAGTTAGTGAATGGATTTTGGAACTTTCTGGTGCTCTCAACGTTATTTTCAAGTAATACACGGGTATCGACCCTTCATAACGCTTTAGCAAAAGTTTGCAGCGGACCCAATGGGTCTGTATATAATGGGTCCGACCCATTATATTAGCGGAATATTTCGATATTAATTCTACAATGACTGCTCCAGCAATGGGGCTGTTGCACACTTTTAATGTAGGTAATGCGATTTAATAGTCGTCATAGCTAGTCGATGCTGATGTTAAAACCTCCACAAATACCTATGGCAGCTCTAAAAGTTTCCGAAATCCACTCCTTAACCCAATAAAATTATTTTATTTGCGCGAGTGTATAATGGTGGCGTAGGGTAGTAATAATGGAAGATTTCTATCTTAATTTCGTCACTCTCTCTCTGCGCTGACAAGGATGAACTACAGAGTGCGATTAGTCATCAGAGTAGTGGTCCTCACTCGATGAATGGTACCGTGACAACTATTGACATCGGTGTCAAATGAAAGTCGTCTCTTATTGGTCACTTCTTGATTGAGTTACAGTATTGTTAGATGGGAATCTCCCATTATTACTGCCCTATGCCACCATTACACTCGCGCAAATAAAAGCGTTTATTTCGTTTAGGAGTGGATTTCTGAAGTTTTTAGTGCTGCCGTCGTTATTTTTGGAGGTTTTACACCAGAATCGACTATTAAATCGCTTCATGTAGCAAATGTGTACAACAGCTCCATTCTACAATGACGGCTCCAGCAATTCGACAACCCTGCACTCTCTGCCGCCATTTAAATTAGCGTAAAAAATAGATTCCTTGGAGGGGCAGACAGAGCCTCTCTGGGAATCAATTATTTTACATAGGTTTTATTTGTACAAAGTCGGGTACCTAGCAATCTCTCTCTCTCTCTCTCTCTCTCTCTCTCTCTCTCTCTCTCTCTCTCTCTCTCTCTCCCTTCCACCCTCTCTTCCCCTGTTTCGTTCCCATGGAAACAAACTCTTTATCTCATTTAAAGCGGCTGTAAGTACCTATATGTATAACTTGTAAATAATAATTTCATGGTAGGTATTCTTTCTCGGCGTTTGAGTGTTAGATGTGTGCAGACTGCAGGTATTTAATTTGTGTGTGTTCTTTTTTGTTTCAGAGCGGGCGGGGATCGCCGCGAAGGATGGAGCGAATCAGGCGGAGTTTCAGGGACAGTTTCCGGCGGCGGAAAGACAGTCACATGCCGGAAAGTAGTAAACCTCACCAGTGGCAAGCCGACGAGACCGCCGTCCGAAACGGAATCTGCGCTTTCCACGTTAAGGTATGTAACCCTAACCAATGTTGCCAGATTTTCCTACAGATTACCAATGTATTTTACCTCAAGCCAAATGGGGAAAAATTGGATTCAATCATCCCTGGTAAAACTGAGCACCAAAGAGTACCTAACATTGTTCCAATTGTCACCTAAATTAGGTGATATCACCAAGAATTGTTGGTGATATCACCTCATTTAGGTAACAATTTGAACAATTTTAGGTGCTCTTTGGTGCTCAGTTTTACCAGGGATCCGAAAAATGGCAACTCTGTATGGAACTGTCAAAGTGCCAGACTGCCAGATACACATTTACATATTACAATATCCACTTTGACCCCCTCTTTAGCCTTGTTTCTCCTTCAATGTTGCCATTTATGGCAGAAATTTTACGAATTTTACATTGAGGTGATTCCAGGCGAAACTTTTCCTGATTTCAATCCGATGGATAGTGCCACTAGTCGCTTTTCGGAAAATTCGTGTTTTTGACGTTTTAAATCTAAACCGAAAAAAAAGAAGCAAAGTCCAATGACGCCAGCACCTGCGAAATTTTTTTATGGATTGAACTCTAGCATCGATAGCGCTGCTCTAAAAGCCAACATTTTTTTGTCTGAAATTGATGAATTTACGCTAAAAGTACAAATCTGAGGAACTTGGCACCTGCAAACACACCTCAGGAAGATGCCCTGAAAGTTTTAAGCTGAAACACTCAAAAGTAAAGCCGGAAATTATGAAATGCGAAAATTCCCATAAGCCTCAACGAGTGCGAGTGAGGCAGATAGACATCGGTACTAAATCACTATCGTTTGCCCTCACTCGCACTCACTAAGCTTATTGCGAAACAAATTTGCCAATTTTGCTCGAAAAAAATTTCGCAGGTGCTGACGTTATTGGATTTTGCGTTGCTTCTTTGGTTTCAATTTAAAATTCCGCAAACACGACTTTTCTCAAAAGCGACTAGTGGCGCCATCCATAGGAATGAAATCTGGAAAAGTTTCGCCTGGAATCACCTTGAGTTAAGTTTCAGTACATTAAGCCCTGGAAACTTTTGTACTTTTGTCGGGCGCGGGCGCGGTGCCCATATGCTTATCTCAATGAATTGGATCATTGCAGGTGGCGTATAATACCTAAGCCAAATTCTAAGGAGTTGACTCATGGGAGAAGCTAGCGATTTGGCAACTGTGGATTCTTCCCATTTCAATGTATGAGAAACAATCGATTAGAAATTGGGCCATGGCCCCCTCAAGAATCGATTGTTTCTCATACGTTCAAATGGGAAGAATCCACAGTTGTCAAATTGCTTGCTCCGCCCATGGGAGTCGTCCATTGGCGGATCCAGCCCCTGAGAACGGGAGGGGGATAGGGGCGAACGTTGGACCCCCCCTCCCAATGATCCCCATTTTTCTTTTTTTTCTCTCTGTTTCCCCCGTCCTCCCCCCTCTTTTTCCCTTTTTCCGGCCGATCGGGGGGGGGTGATCACCCCCTTCACCCCCTCCCCCCTGTTTCTGCCAATGGAGTCGTCTGATATTCTTCTTGTCCCTATTTTTTGTTCGTTTGTTTGTTTTTTTATTTTTTTGAAAGCAAAAGTACATTAAACGATGAAGAAATGAACAAATAAATTAATAGATAAATAATCATCAAATAAAAAATAATGAACCCTTTTTTTTTTTTTTTTTCAATCAAAGCCCAGACATTGCCCAGTCCCTACTTCCATTTAAGTATTCAGAAGTAACCATTTATTTCATCATGTGAGCAACAATGCCGATGGCCTCGTAAACTACTTGTATTCCTAATTGCATTTTGAATTTGTTTGTTTCCAGTACCTTGGCTGTGTTGAAGTGTTCGAATCACGGGGGATGCAAGTCTGTGAAGACGCGCTTCGAGTACTCAGGGTAAGAAGAGTCTAGAGCTACTCATTTTATCATCTCCGTTTGAATCTCTCCCCTGAGGCTGCTCATTCTTGTTTGTTTCATGTTGCTTGCTAAAGTGTATTTTATTATTCGGTTTGAGGGAAGATTTGAAGTTTAGAACGCTTTTAGGGGCACGAAACGCTAGAATCATCAAAATCGTCTCTAATTAATCAGAAGCATTTTTTAGAATAGATAGAATACGAAAGAAAATTTATTCCTTACATGAAACTAAATACATTTGTTCTGGTAAAAGTCAATAATGAGTAAACACAACAAGTCACAAATTGGTATAAACGATATAGTAGGTACATACCTACACACCTCAAGTAATTTACTATTTACATACTAGAGACTAGAGTCTATCCTTGAAGAATTCTACCACTGAACTGTAGATTTTGGCCACAAGAAAATCCCGGATTGTAGCGTAAAACGGACCTAGACATTCCAAATCTTTGATGCTTTTTGGAAGTTTATTAAATACCCTCCCTGTATATCTGTAGATTAGGGTGTCTTTGAACAGTAGGATATCTCCTCACAGTACAACCACACGCTTCAGAAAAAAAATTCCCCATACCGTCCAAACTCATCCCGCTGTCCAAAGTTTTTTTTTTTTCCAAAGCGTGTAGTAGCACTGTCTAAAGTCACCCCGCTGTCCAAAGTCACCCCAATCTACGGTACGTTTATTGTTGTCTCACGCCATTGAGTTACTCTCTTTGCCCTCACCTTGAAAAAAGTGTACTAATTCCTTGAGTCCATGTAAATGAAAAAGTTTGGTAGAAGGAATTAGTGAAGAAGAAGAAGCAGCCCAAGAATGTGTCTTTATACTTGATGCTTATAGCGAAAAAGCATTTGTTATTTCTCATGGAAAATTATATTTTAAGGAAGTTTAAAAGCAGTTTGATAAATGTTCTTAAACCTGATAGAAATCTTAGGAGCTCTTAAATCTAAATTTTGAAGTGAGCTTCCTCGAAGGAGGCATTCCAACGTTCATCTTATGGAGAAAAAGCAAAGAGAACACCTCTATGAGCTCTGTGAGCGCTTAAAATCCAGCAACCAATTAGATGTTATATCTTGTTAAATCTAAATGTCTTGTTTCATAGTCCAATGTTTTCAATAATTACAAATTTAGTTGATTGCATGTTAAATCCATTTCTCTGTTACTTATCACTTTGTTGGATATTTCAGAATTCTCGTCGGCGGCCTGTGAAAGCAATCTTGCATGTCTCTGGCGATGGTCTAAGGGTAGTCGATGATGAAACTAAGGTAAATACTAAAAAATGGACTGCTATTAAATTTTTGTTCTTTTAGTGGATACAATACTTCTATTTGACGCTGTGTTATAAAGATATCTAATGGATAGGTTGGAAATACCAACTTAAAAATGGCACTTGTGATACTCATCCATAAAGGTGTCCATGGACTGTTATTTCTTTGTTATTTTTGTTTTGTAATTGGGACTTGTCCCGTTGATAGTTAATAAATAAATAAATAAATAAATAAATAAATAAATAGTGAAAAGCGGGAAATCCAAAATTAACCAATCAGGTGTTGGTTCCATGTTTTAAAAAAACATATACGCCAATCAGATTCTCGGATTTCAAATTTCAAACTTGTCGCTACAAGAGTCTCTATCATAACAAATTCAATCAGCAACTTCAGCGGATGGTTTGAAATTAAAAGTTATTGTTTCAAAATGACTCCTAGAAATGTATGATGGTTAAGGTGATTCCACGGTCGATTAGTTCGAACCGTATTGCGCTGCTCAAAATATCAACAGTTTTTGGCTAAAATTGATGAATTCACGCGAAAATTACAAATTTGAGGAATATCTGCACCTGCAAAGGTACTTCAGGTAGTTAACTGGCAAGTTTCAAGCGGAAACACTCATAAATGAACCTGGTGCCCGGAGAAAAAAGACTGGTATAATTTACCATCATGATGGCTGTTTTTGACCTCTGCAAAACTGATGGTAAATTTCACCAGATTGATGGAGAGGGTAACAAAAAATTTGGTAAAATTTACCATCATTTCTTGTTGAGGTCAAAATCAGCTATCATGATGGTAAATTATACCAGATTTTTTGTTACCCTCTCCATCAATCTGGTGAAATTTACCATCATTTTTGCAGATGTCAAAATCAGCCATCATGATGGTAAACCATACCAGTCTTTTTTCTTTGTATATACTGGAAATACCAAAATTCTCATAAGCCTCAATGAGTGCAAATAAGGCAGATAGGCGTTGTATCACTCGCACTCCCTAAGTTTATGGCAAAATGAATTTCCAATATTACGGCTTTAATTCTCAGCCAATATTGCTTGTTATGGCCTCAAAAAATCCAAATAAAAATTATGAAGGTATTGATGTTTTTGGATTTTGCGGTTTTTCTTTGTTTTCAATCTAAAGTGCCAAAAACACAACTTATTATCCCAAGAGTGACTATCGGCGCATCCATCGGATTGAAATCTGGACAAATTTTGCCTAGAATCACCTTTAAATTTAATTACTATTTCACCTCTCTAATCATACACTTGCTATGCTAGAGAACGAGAGATTTACTGAAATTACTGGCTCCATAGAAGCATCTCAGATACTGTTGGAGATGAAGTTGCCTTTTTCCCCTCCTTGTTGCTTATTTTAACTCTCGTTTTTATTTTCCTGTTCCTTAGGGTTTGATGGTCGACCAGACAATAGAGAAAGTTTCGTTTTGTGCTCCTGATAGAAACCATGAGAAGGGATTCTCATATATTTGTAGAGATGGAACTACCAGGAGATGGATGTGCCATGGATTTCTAGCGCTTCGTGAATCGGTAATGTACCTGTCAGCTGTTATTTTACCCCTTTTCAGAGTAGTATTTATTCACTTTCAGATAGTAATAGTTATCGTAATAATGGGGCTCTTGCAAACTTTTGTTATCAGCAAACTAGTACATAGTTTGGTCTGATGTAAAAACCAGCGAAAATCACGAAAATCACCATGAAAGCTATGAGTTCTAATGTTGACCCACAGGAATTTTCACCCAAAGGTTTTTCGCTCAAAGAATCTTAGCCCTAGCCGTTTTACCCATGAGCTGCTATACCCACAGAGTTTTTTTTCACTAGCCTTTCCAGCTGCAGAAACACAGCTAATGAACTCCTCCTAAATTTGTTCCGCGAACCAATAATGCAATACAGGGGTGCAAAATGTTCTGAAACTTTGGAAGTTTCACGCGATCCGTGACTTATTTCCTCACAGGATTTTAAAAAATTTCCTCACAAAAATTTGAAAGTGATGACTTATTTTGGTTATTTTAACATTTCAACACCGTATGTTCGTAAAATGGCCAATATTTTCCCATTTTTTGCACTATTTTCCTGGGCATCCCTTATTGCCATTATTAAAAAAAAAAAAAAAATTGACAAATTTCCTCACTTTCCCAGAAATTTCCTCACTTTCAC
Source organism: Trialeurodes vaporariorum (assembly GCA_011764245.1). Classification (NCBI taxonomy): domain Eukaryota; kingdom Metazoa; phylum Arthropoda; class Insecta; order Hemiptera; family Aleyrodidae; genus Trialeurodes; species Trialeurodes vaporariorum. The sequence goes on along the minus strand of VMOF01000111.1, from coordinate 18,704,714 downwards.
ACGATCCGCAGATCGCTAGATCGGGCACATTTTGCACCCCTGATGCAATAGTGGGGTGGCACAATCGCTTTCAAATGCTCGTCGGAAAGCACCAGCTTTGTACTAGCTTTGTGCTATTTGATACGCCAGTTAAGAAAAGAACAGGTTGTTACGGAAAATCAAGTTTTTGAGATAGAAAGAAAGTGAAGAAAGGACAGGCTCAAAAGTATGAAAAGTTGAATGCGAGATTACTGACAATTGAAGCTAGTTAGGAAAACTACAAAGAAGAGGTATATCTGTTAGAATATCCTCACAGGATTGGCCACAACGTCACAGTTTCATAAAACACTGTGGGGTTATTTTTGTTTTTTTGTTTTTTATTTTGTGGCTTGGGTGAAATTGCAGGGTAAATATTCCTTGGGTGAATTTTTTATGATCTTTTGGGCGGAAAAAAGATAGGGGCAAACAACTTTGGGCATTTTGGCTTTTGGGCTAAATAATTAGGGTGAAAAGGCCTCCAACCGTATTACTCAGAACCTTGCGTCAAAATAACATCTCTTTTCTTTTTTTTCAGGGTGAAAGACTGAGTCATGCTGTTGGCTGTGCGTTTGCTGTTTGTCTTGAAAAGAAGCAACGTAGAGATAAAGAATGTGGGGTGACGATGAATTTCGATGCAACCAATTCTACCTTTACGAGGCAAGGTAGTTTTAGACAGGCGTCTATAACGGATCGCCTTCCTGATCCACCAAATTTAACGAATATCACAAATATCACCAATATCGCAAATCAAGTGAACTCTAATAATACCATCATTGAGAAAAATATACTTAAAGAAAACAATAAACAAGGTATGTATTCACTTTTCAATGTTTCCTTTCTACTTTATGTGTACTTCATGGGATCAAGACGGTTTTGGGCAGCTGTTAGAGGGCATGTACTCACGGAAGTAGTAGTTCCAGTTTCGTCAGTGATGGCGGAGAGTCTGCCACCATTTGATTAATAATAAAAATCTACAATTTTACGAACTTTATCCATAAAATTGGATCTTTAAGCTCGTGAGATTAGCTTCAAAAATTTATCATGTCAAAAATGTTGCAAAAATATTCAAAAATAGAGATGAAATTATCATCGTCAGCCATTTTTTCTGTTATGAACGGCACGCTATGTCTGGAAGACTGACATAACTCAAAAACTTATGGTCAAAAGAATCTCAAAAACTTACTGCAAGTAGAAAAATATGGTATTTTCGAACAACCCATTGGCTCAAGGGCTCAACAAGAAACTCATTGAGATACAGCAAAAAATAGAGCGTCTCGAACGGGCATGCTGGCATGACCTGTCTGTAACACTCTTTTTTTAAATAGCTCATCGAAATTTCACACGCACCTATAAAGAAATTAATTGTGTGATGAAAGTCATCTTCTTCTGTGTTCCAGAAATGTTTTGACATTTGCTGCTGTAAATTTTTGCATTACTAGATTATTTTATGCGACCAAAAAGATTGGTGCATTTAATTGGAGAATGGCTGATCTCCAAAAATCACGAATTGATGCATGATGCAATCAATTTCTGGTTTACGGTGATCAGTAGTTTAAGTTTTGCTTTTGAATATTTTTGCAACCTTTTTAGCACTCATCCTTTTTACTAATCTCGATGGCTTGATGATCTGAATTTTTGGAAAAATCAATTTAACTTTCAGATTTTCATTTTTAATGGAACAGTGGCAAATTCTCAGGATCACCTATTAGGGAAACTAAAGCTACATCTATGAGGAACAATGTTATAATCTACTTTATTAAACAATTCACTCAATCTTAAAATTTTATGAAAATCACTTTTTAGCAGCACGTATTCACTTCTCTATGAGTAGGGCCGTCTATTTATGTAAATGCAGAACGGACTTAATTTGTTTTTCATTGTTTGTTTTATGCCATGATCTAAAAGTTAATGACTTCAATTTATGCCTGTATTTTTTACTTTCTCACTCTAACGAAGTTAAAACAAATGGAGAAAGTATTGGGTCAAAAAAGGGAAAAACTTAAATATTTAAAATATGAATAAATGGGGTCCGGGGGTCTCCCCCAGAATGTTAAATGAGGGTCTCCCCCAGAATGTTAAAGGGGAATCTGGGGGTCTCCCTTAGAATATTAAAGGGGGTCTGGGGGTCTCCCCCAGAATAAATCTGACGTGAGAAAGTGTTCTTAGGGTGTTCCCTACAGTTTATTTTTTGTCACTTATCAATGATATTTCTTCTCGATGAGGTACAAGTCATTTTACAGTAAAATTCCTTCTCACTACATTATATCAGATTACACAGTGATTAAAGCTTATTACAGTCATTTTT
>VMOF01000111.1:18283590-18701891 GCA_011764245.1 Trialeurodes vaporariorum | reverse complement strand
TCGTGGCGCGAAGTCAGATGAGCATACCTCTTTAATCTATAACCTTGGGATAAACCAACGTTCCCCATAATGCAGTGCAGTGTCGCGTCGTACAGCGTGAGATTTGAGAACCTTGCATTTTGTCCATTTAAAACCATTATAAAGATCGGACTGCTGGATTTCGGTGAACATCCTCGAATTCGACTTTTTTATACGGGTTCAAATGGACAAAATGCAACGTTGTCAGAATGCACAATATACGCCAATGACGCTTCCCATTGGTATAGGTAAAAATGTCGCGTCTTGAAATCGTTTAGTCGGGCAGAGGGGATTCAATGGTGTGGAAGAGGGGGGGGGGTGGCGAATGAGGGGCTACATGATGGGGGCTTGGGCCGCTTGGGCGCTGTGCTCAGAGAAGAGCGTTTAATGAAACTGAAACATGTAATGTGGGCTGATCATGCAATCGTCCCACCCATCATGCCCATGCAGCCCTCTGCAATATGCACACAATCAATGTTACTCAACTCAGTTACGTTGTGTTTATTTCATTCATTGATTCGGCCACGTTTTCAAATCGATCGCCCCGATCTTCGCAGTCAGCCTCGAATGAAACTCTTTTTATTCAATGCGCGTTTAGACTCTATATGCTAATTATTATGTGTGAGAGTGTGTGAGTGTGTGTGTGTAGAGTACTTTCAGCCGTCGAGGTTCAAGAAAACTGGAATGGATCAATCCTTTTGGGATTAAATGGCGGTGTCACGTGACCACGTAAAATGTGACATTGAGATTTATCGTTCAATTGTGTCTTCACTGAAAAAAAAAAAATCAAGGTAAAATGGTCGCTTGCAAAGCTCATGAGTAGTTTGGAAAGTTAGTTAAAAAAATATTTGTTAAAAAATTAAAAAATTAAAAGAAAATTAAATGGTCAAAAAATACTTTGAAAAATATTGCTTTTATTTTTTGTTTTTAAAATTTTTTTCTATGTTTTATGCTTTTACTTTTTTTTTTTTATTATTTTATTCCTGGGGATGGCAAAAAATGGGCGACCGAAAAGAAAATAAATCCAATTTTCCGGGGGGGGGGGGGGGTGTGTGACACCACAGTGTTTCGCTCCGGGTGCCACTAACCCCCTTGCTACGCCAGTGGCAAACGTCGGAATACCTACTAGTATGTCTGTTTAGTATAAATGTGTCCAATTGTTTCATGATGCCTGCCTTCAAAAGTGGGGGGGGGGGGGGGGGGGGCTAAAAAAACCGCAATGAATACTGAAATAAAAAAAGAGGAAACCTTGGTTGCTCGCTTTCGACCCGCGAAGTTTTCACTTCGTTTCCTTGTTATCGTATCGAATATGCAGGTTCGCAACTTGCGAATTCATCTGGGAAGTTGTTTGCTGAGCATACACACCGTTAATTAGACTGCGAAAAAGTCCGAGGAAATGCGTCACGAAGTGGAAAAATAAAAGCGAAGTGAATGTGATGCCCGAACATTACCTATACATAGCATAGCGGTTTGAGCCCCCGCTCCCCCCTCGCTTGCCCCTTCCACTCACGTTCATGCTACCGCTGTACGCAGAAATCAATTTTCATTCTCTCGCGGGTCCTGTTTTTTATTATTTCAATAAATACTCTTGCGCTAAAAAGTAAACGTTCGTTCATTTCCTCGTCTGTGCTCTGTGTTTTTTTAAGTGGCGTGTGCGAGACGGGCGCCAGTGTTGCCAGATTGGGGTGAAAAAGCCGTATGTTTTACATTGATTCAAATGGGGGGAAGAAACGGTTTTTTACTTTCGATCTGGCAACGTTGGATGTCTGGATCTGGCAACGAGTGGGACTGGGACCGGGCGGTACAGCGCAAATTAGTCTAAAATCGAATGAAAAGTGGCCAAAAATTAGTTTGAATAAATTAGGCCAAAAATTTGAAAATTATTTGAATTAAAAAATAGGGCTGTTGCACATTTTTGCTCTAAGCGATTTAGCAGTCGATTCTGGTGTATAAACCTTCAAAAATAACGATGGCAGCACTGAAAACTTCCGAAATCAACTCATTAAACGCTTTTATTTGCGCGAGTGTAATGGTGGCATAGGGCAGTAATAATGAGAGATTCCTATCTTAATTTCGTCACTCTCTCTATGCTGACAAGGATGATTCACAGAGAAATTAATCATCAGAGTGGTGATCCACATCCGATGAATGGTACCGTGACATCTGGTGACACCGGTGTCAAATGAAAGGCGTCTCTTATTGGTCACTTCTTGATGGAGTTACAGTATTGTTAGATGGGAGTCTCCCATTATCACTGCCCTATGCCACCATTACACTCGCGCAAATAAAAGCGTTTATTTCGTTTAGGAGTGGATTTCTGAAGTTTTAGTGCTGCCGTCGTTATTTGTTGAGGTTTTTCCACCAGAAGCGACTAATAAATTCCTAATGCAATAGTGTGCAACAGCTCCATTCCACTAACATTTTAGGTTTGAACTTCTTGTTATAAGTGTCCTCTATGATTTTAATTGATCTTAAAAGTTCATAAATGATTTACATTGATGAGAAAACTTTTTGATTTTTGGACAGTTTTTTTTTTTTTTTTTTTTTTTTTTTTAAATGTGATTTTAAGGGGTGTCTCCTTCTGCGAATTTAAAAGCGCGAATAAACTGATTGAGCCAATGAGCTTCTTTGTTGTCGATACATCGGCCCCGACCTATCGACTTCAAGGCAGCTCATTTGCTCAATCAATTTATTCGTGCTTTTAAATTCGCAGGTGGAGACACCCCTTTAGACCACAGTGCGGCGGAAGTACGGACTCAGTCGGTACCTACCACTGCGGTGCTCGGTGATCGTTCGAGGTCTTTCGGCTTCGGTGTGTAAATAAGAAGTGCAGCCCGTAGGGTCATCTTTGAACCCTTGTCTGATGATTGGTTCTCGTCGGTAACTTCCCTGAGGCAAACTAAAGAAATTCCAGGGTGTTGTCACACCGAAAATGTGTTGCTGCGGGGGAAATTCATGACTTCCGAGAAGTCCGGAAGTTTGAAAACCTGTCCATGATTTCATCATACCGTAAAAATCGAGAATTTTCGGCGGAGATCCGACAATTTTTCTTTTCTGCTGTTCAGCAGTTTTTGACTTTTTGACTATTCTGCGGAGGATGTCGAATATACCTATCGCTCATTCGACCGCCATCTTGTAATTTCGTTAAACACATTCATTGAGTTAGTGAATGGATTTTGGATCTTTCTGGTGCTCTCAACGTTATTTTCAAGTAATACACGGGTATCGACCCTTCATAACGCTTTAGCAAAAGTTTGCAGCGGACCCAGTGGGTCTGTATAATGGGTCCGACCCATTATATTAGCGGAATATTTCGATATTAATTCTACAATGACTGCTCCAGCAATGGGGCTGTTGCACATTTTTAATGTAGGTAATGCGATTTAATAGTCGTCATAGCTAGTCGATGCTGGTGTTAAAACCTCCACAAATACCTATGGCAGCTCTAAAAGTTTCCGAAATCCACTCCTTAACCCAATAAACGTTTTTATTTGCGCGAGTGTATAGTGGTGGCGTAGGGTAGTAATAATGGAAGATTTCTATCTTAATTTCGTCACTCTCTCTCTGCGCTGACAAGGATGAACTACAGAGTGCGATTAGTCATCAGAGTAGTGGTCCTCACTCGATGAATGGTACCGTGACAACTATTGACATCGGTGTCAAATGAAAGTCGTCTCTTATTGGTCACTTCTTGATTGAGTTACAGTATTGTTAGATGGGAATCTCCCATTATTACTGCCCTATGCCACCATTACACTCGCGCAAATAAAAGCTTTTATTTCGTTTAGGAGTGGATTTCTGAAGTTTTTAGTGCTGCCGTCGTTATTTTTGGAGGTTTTACACCAGAATCGACTATTAAATCGCTTCATGTAGCAAATGTGTACAACAGCTCCATTCTACAATGACGGCTCCAGCAATTCGACAACCCTGCACTCTCTGCCGCCATTTAAATTAGCGTAAAAAATAGATTCCTTGGAGGGGCAGACAGAGCCTCTCTGGGAATCAATTATTTTACATAGGTTTTATTTGTACAAAGTCGGGTACCTAGCAATCTCTCTCTCTCTCTCTCTCTCTCTCTCTCTCTCTCTCTCTCTCTCTCTCTCTCTCTCCCCCTTCCACCCTCTCTTCCCCTGTTTCGTTCCCATGGAAACAAACTCTTTATCTCTTTTAAAAGCGGCTGTAAGTACCTATATGTATAACTTGTAAATAATAATTTCATGGTAGGTATTCTTTCTCGGCGTTTGAGTGTTAGATGTGTGCAGACTGCAGGTATTTAATTTGTGTGTGTTTTTTTTTGTTTCAGAGCGGGCGGGGATCGCCGCGAAGGATGGAGCGAATCAGGCGGAGTTTCAGGGACAGTTTCCGGCGGCGGAAAGACAGTCACATGCCGGAAAGTAGTAAACCTCACCAGTGGCAAGCCGACGAGACCGCCGTCCGAAACGGAATCTGCGCTTTCCACGTTAAGGTATGTAACCCTAACCAATGTTGCCAGATTTTCCTACAGATTACCAATGTATTTTACCTCAAGCCAAAGGGGGGAAAAATTGGATTCAATCATCCCTGGTAAAACTGAGCACCAAAGAGTACCTAACATTGTTCCAATTGTCACCTAAATTAGGTGATATCACCAAGAATTGTTGGTGATATCACCTCATTTAGGTAACAATTTGAACAATTTTAGGTGCTCTTTGGTGCTCAGTTTTACCAGGGATCCGAAAAATGGCAACTCTGTATGGAACTGTCAAAGTGCCAGACTGCCAGATACACATTTACATATTACAATATCCACTTTGACCCCCTCTTTAGCCTTGTTTCTCCTTCAATGTTGCCATTTATGGCAGAAATTTACGAATTTTACATTGAGGTGATTCCAGGCGAAACTTTTCCTGATTTCAATCCGATGGATAGTGCCACTAGTCGCTTTTCGGAAAATTCGTTTTTTTGACGTTTTAAATCTAAACCGAAAAAAAAAGAAGCAAAGTCCAATGACGCCAGCACCTGCGAAATTTTTTTATGGATTGAACTCTAGCATCGATAGCGCTGCTCTAAAAGCCAACATTTTTTGTCTGAAATTGATGAATTTACGCTAAAAGTACAAATCTGAGGAACTTGGCACCTGCAAACACACCTCAGGAAGATGCCCTGAAAGTTTTAAGCTGAAACACTCAAAAGTAAAGCCGGAAATTATGAAATGCGAAAATTCCCATAAGCCTCAACGAGTGCGAGTGAGGCAGATAGACATCGGTACTAAATCACTATCGTTTGCCCTCACTCGCACTCACTAAGCTTATTGCGAAACAAATTTGCCAATTTTGCTCGAAAAAATTTCGCAGGTGCTGACGTTATTGGATTTTGCGTTGCTTCTTTGGTTTCAATTTAAAATTCCGCAAACACGATTTTTCTCAAAAGCGACTAGTGGCGCCATCCATAGGAATGAAATCTGGAAAAGTTTCGCCTGGAATCACCTTGAGTTAAGTTTCAGTACATTAAGCCCTGGAAACTTTTGTACTTTTGTCGGGCGCGGGCGCGGTGCCATATGCTTATCTCAATGAATTGGATCATTGCAGGTGGCGTATAATACCTAAGCCAAATTCTAAGGAGTTGACTCATGGGAGAAGCTAGCGATTTGGCAACTGTGGATTCTTCCCATTTCAATGTATGAGAAACAATCGATTAGAAATTGGGCCATGGCCCCCTCAAGAATCGATTGTTTCTCATACGTTCAAATGGGAAGAATCCACAGTTGTCAAATTGCTTGCTCCGCCCATGGGAGTCGTCCATTGGCGGATCCAGCCCCTGAGAAGGGGAGGGGGATAGGGGCGAACGTTGGACCCCCCTCCCAATGATCCCCATTTTCTTTTTTTTCTCTCTGTTTCCCCCGTCCTCCCCCCTCTTTTTCCCTTTTTCCGGCCGATCGGGGGGGGGTGATCACCCCCTTCACCCCCCCCCCCCTGTTTCTGCCAATGGAGTCGTCTGATATTCTTCTTGTCCCTATTTTTTGTTCGTTTGTTTGTTTTTTTATTTTTTGAAAGCAAAAGTACATTAAACGATGAAGAAATGAACAAATAAATTAATAGATAAATAATCATCAAATAAAAAATAATAAACCCCTTTTTTTTTTTTTTTTTCAATCAAAGCCCAGACATTGCCCAGTCCCTACTTCCATTTAAGTATTCAGAAGTAACCATTTATTTCATCATGTGAGCAACAATGCCGATGGCCTCGTAAACTACTTGTATTCCTAATTGCATTTTGAATTTGTTTGTTTCCAGTACCTTGGCTGTGTTGAAGTGTTCGAATCACGGGGGATGCAAGTCTGTGAAGACGCGCTTCGAGTACTCAGGGTAAGAAGAGTCTAGAGCTACTCATTTTATCATCTCCGTTTGAATCTCCCCCCTGAGGCTGCTCATTCTTGTTTGTTTCATGTTGCTTGCTAAAGTGTATTTTATTATTCGGTTTGAGGGAAGATTTGAAGTTTAGAACGCTTTTAGGGGCACGAAACGCTAGAATCATCAAAATCGTCTCTAATTAATCAGAAGCATTTTTTAGAATAGATAGAATACGAAAAAAAATTTTATTCCTTACATGAAACTAAATACATTTGTTCTGGTAAAAGTCAATAATGAGTAAACACAACAAGTCACAAATTGGTATAAACGATATAGTAGGTACATACCTACACACCTCAAGTAATTTACTATTTACATACTAGAGACTAGAGTCTATCCTTGAAGAATTCTACCACTGAACTGTAGATTTGGCCACAAGAAAATCCCGGATTGTAGCGTAAAACGGACCTAGACATTCCAAATCTTTGATGCTTTTGGAAGTTTATTAAATACCCCCCCTGTATATCTGTAGATTAGGGTGTCTTTGAACAGTAGGATATCTCCTCACAGTAAAAACCACACGCTTCAGAAAAAAAATTCCCCATACCGTCCAAACTCATCCCGCTGTCCAAAGTTTTTTTTTTTTCCAAAGCGTGTAGTAGCACTGTCTAAAGTCACCCCGCTGTCCAAAGTCACCCCAATCTACGGTACGTTTATTGTTGTCTCACGCCATTGAGTTACTCTCTTTGCCCTCACCTTGAAAAAAGTGTACTAATTCCTTGAGTCCATGTAAATGAAAAAGTTTGGTAGAAGGAATTAGTGAAGAAGAAGAAGCAGCCCAAGAATGTGTCTTTATACTTGATGCTTATAGCGAAAAAGCATTTGTTTTTTCTCATGGAAAATTATATTTTAAGGAAGTTTAAAAGCAGTTTGATAAATGTTCTTAAACCTGATAGAAATCTTAGGAGCTCTTAAATCTAAATTTTGAAGTGAGCTTCCTCGAAGGAGGCATTCCAACGTTCATCTTATGGAGAAAAAGCAAAGAGAACACCTCTATGAGCTCTGTGAGCGCTTAAAATCCAGCAACCAATTAGATGTTATATCTTGTTAAATCTAAATGTCTTGTTTCATAGTCCAATGTTTTCAATAATTACAAATTTAGTTGATTGCATGTTAAATCCATTTCTCTGTTACTTATCACTTTGTTGGATATTTCAGAATTCTCGTCGGCGGCCTGTGAAAGCAATCTTGCATGTCTCTGGCGATGGTCTAAGGGTAGTCGATGATGAAACTAAGGTAAATACTAAAAAATGGACTGCTATTAAATTTTGTTCTTTTAGTGGATACAATACTTCTATTTGACGCTGTGTTATAAAGATATCTAATGGATAGGTTGGAAATACCAACTTAAAAATGGCACTTGTGATACTCATCCATAAAGGTGTCCATGGACTGTTATTTCTTTGTTATTTTGTTTTGTAATTGGGACTTGTCCCGTTGATAGTTAATAAATAATAAATAAATAAATAAATAAATAAATAGTGAAAAGCGGGAAATCCAAAATTAACCAATCAGGTGTTGGTTCCATTTTTTAAAAAAAAACATATACGCCAATCAGATTCTCGGATTTCAAATTTCAAACTTGTCGCTACAAGAGTCTCTATCATAACAAATTCAATCAGCAACTTCAGCGGATGGTTTGAAATTAAAAGTTATTGTTTCAAAATGACTCCTAGAAATGTATGATGGTTAAGGTGATTCCACGGTCGATTAGTTCGAACCGTATTGCGCTGCTCAAAATATCAACATTTTTTGGCAAAAATTGATGAATTCACGCGAAAATTACAAATTTGAGGAATATCTGCACCTGCAAAGGTACTTCAGGTAGTTAACTGGCAAGTTTCAAGCGGAAACACTCATAAATGAACCTGGTGCCCGGAGAAAAAAGACTGGTATAATTTACCATCATGATGGCTTTTTTTGACCTCTGCAAAACTGATGGTAAATTTCACCAGATTGATGGAGAGGGTAACAAAAAATTTGGTAAAATTTACCATCATTTCTTGTTGAGGTCAAAATCAGCTATCATGATGGTAAATTATACCAGATTTTTTGTTACCCTCTCCATCAATCTGGTGAAATTTACCATCATTTTTGCAGATGTCAAAATCAGCCATCATGATGGTAAACCATACCAGTCTTTTTCTTTGTATATACTGGAAATCCCAAAAATTCTCATAAGCCTCAATGAGTGCAAATAAGGCAGATAGGCGTTGTATCACTCGCACTCCCTAAGTTTATGGCAAAATGAATTTCCAATATTACGGCTTTAATTCTCAGCCAATATTGCTTGTTATGGCCTCAAAAAATCCAAATAAAAATTATGAAGGTATTGATGTTTTTGGATTTTGCGGTTTTCTTTGTTTTCAATCTAAAGTGCCAAAAAAACAACTTATTATCCCAAGAGTGACTATCGGCGCATCCATCGGATTGAAATCTGGACAAATTTTGCCTAGAATCACCTTTAAATTTAATTACTATTTCACCTCTCTAATCATACACTTGCTATGCTAGAGAACGAGAGATTTACTGAAATTACTGGCTCCATAGAAGCATCTCAGATACTGTTGGAGATGAAGTTGCCTTTTTCCCTCCTTGTTGCTTATTTTAACTCTCGTTTTTATTTTCCTGTTCCTTAGGGTTTGATGGTCGACCAGACAATAGAGAAAGTTTCGTTTTGTGCTCCTGATAGAAACCATGAGAAGGGATTCTCATATATTTGTAGAGATGGAACTACCAGGAGATGGATGTGCCATGGATTTCTAGCGCTTCGTGAATCGGTAATGTACCTGTCAGCTGTTATTTTACCCCTTTTCAGAGTAGTATTTATTCAGTTTCAGATAGTAATAGTTATCGTAATAATGGGGCTCTTGCAAACTAGTACATAGTTCAGTCTGATGTAAAAACCAGCGAAAATCACGAAAATCACCATGAAAGCTATGAGTTCTAATGTTGACCCACAGGAATTTTCACCCAAAGGTTTTTCGCTCAAAGAATCTTAGCCCTAGCCGTTTTACCCATGAGCTGCTATACCCACAGAGTTTTTTTTCACTAGCCTTTCCAGCTGCAGAAACACAGCTAATGAACTCCTCCTAAATTTGTTCCGCGAACCAATAAGCAATACAGGGGTGCAAAATGTTCTGAAACTTTGGAAGTTTCACGCGATCCGTGACTTATTTCCTCACAGGATTTTAAAAAATTTCCTCACAAAAATTTGAAAGTGATGACTTATTTTGGTTTTTTTAACATTTCAACACCGTATGTTCGTAAAATGGCCAATATTTTCCCATTTTTTGCACTATTTTCCCGGGCATCCCTTATTGCCATTATTAAAAAAAAAAAAAAAATTGACAAATTTCCTCACTTTCCCAGAAATTTCCTCACTTTCACACGATCCGCAGATCGCTAGATCGGGCACATTTTGCACCCCTGATGCAATAGTGGGGTGGCACAATCGCTTTCAAATGCTCGTCGGAAAGCACCAGCTTTGTACTAGCTTTGTGCTATTTGATACGCCAGTTAAGAAAAGAACAGGTTGTTACGGAAAATCAAGTTTTTTAGATAGAAAGAAAGTGAAGAAAGGACAGGCTCAAAAGTATGAAAAGTTGAATGCGAGATTACTGACAATTGAAGCTAGTTAGGAAAACTACAAAGAAGAGGTATATCTGTTAGAATATCCTCACAGGATTGGCCACAACGTCACAGTTTCATAAAACACTGTGGGGTTATTTTTGTTTTTTTGTTTTTTATTTTGTGGCTTGGGTGAAATTGCAGGGTAAATATTCCTTGGGTGAATTTTTTATGATCTTTTGGGCGGAAAAAAGATAGGGGCAAACAACTTTGGGCATTTTTGGGTTTTGGGCTAAATAATTAGGGTGAAAAGGCCTCCAACCGTATTACTCAGAACCTTGCGTCAAAATAACATCTCTTTTCTTTTTTTTTAGGGTGAAAGACTGAGTCATGCTGTTGGCTGTGCGTTTGCTGTTTGTCTTGAAAAGAAGCAACGTAGAGATAAAGAATGTGGGGTGACGATGAATTTCGATGCAACCAATTCTACCTTTACGAGGCAAGGTAGTTTTAGACAGGCGTCTATAACGGATCGCCTTCCTGATCCACCAAATTTAACGAATATCACAAATATCACCAATATCGCAAATCAAGTGAACTCTAATAATACCATCATTGAGAAAAAAATACTTAAAGAAAACAATAAACAAGGTATGTATTCACTTTTCAATGTTTCCTTTCTACTTTATGTGTACTTCATGGGATCAAGACGGTTTTGGGCAGCTGTTAGAGGGCATGTACTCACGGAAGTAGTAGTTCCAGTTTCGTCAGTGATGGCGGAGAGTCTGCCACCATTTGATTAATAATAAAAATCTACAATTTTACGAACTTTATCCATAAAATTGGATCTTTAAGCTCGTGAGATTAGCTTCAAAAATTTATCATGTCAAAAATGTTGCAAAAATATTCAAAAATAGAGATGAAATTATCATCGTCAGCCATTTTTTCTGTTATGAACGGCACGCTATGTCTGGAAGACTGACATAACTCAAAAACTTATGGTCAAAAGAATCTCAAAAACTTACTGCAAGTAGAAAAATATGGTATTTTCGAACAACCCATTGGCTCAAGGGCTCAACAAGAAACTCATTGAGATACAGCAAAAAATAGAGCGTCTCGACGGGCATGCTGGCATGACCTGTCTGTAACACTCTTTTTTTAAATAGCTCATCGAAATTTCACACGCACCTATAAAGAAATTAATTGTGTGATGAAAGTCATCTTCTTCTGTGTTCCAGAAATGTTTTGACATTTGCTGCTGTAAATTTTTTCATTACTAGATTATTTTATGCGACCAAAAAGATTGGTGCATTTAATTGGAGAATGGCTGATCTCCAAAAATCACGAATTGATGCATGATGCAATCAATTCTGGTTTACGGTGATCAGTAGTTTAAGTTTTGCTTTTGAATATTTTTGCAACCTTTTTTGCACTCATCCTTTTTACTAATCTCGATGGCTTGATGATCTGAATTTTTGGAAAAATCAATTTAACTTTCAGATTTTCATTTTTAAAGGAACAGTGGCAAATTCTCAGGATCACCTATTAGGGAAACTAAAGCTACATCTATGAGGAACAATGTTATAATCTACTTTATTAAACAATTCACTCAATCTTAAAATTTTATGAAAATCACTTTTTAGCAGCACGTATTCACTTTTCTATGAGTAGGGCCGTCTATTTATGTAAATGCAGAACGGACTTAATTTGTTTTTCATTGTTTGTTTTATGCCATGATCTAAAAGTTAATGACTTCAATTTATGCCTGTATTTTTTACTTTCTCACTCTAACGAAGTTAAAACAAATGGAGAAAGTATTGGGTCAAAAAAGGGAAAAACTTAAATATTTAAAATATGAATAAATGGGGTCCGGGGGTCTCCCCCAGAATGTTAAATGAGGGTCTCCCCCAGAATGTTAAAGGGGAATCTGGGGGTCTCCCTTAGAATATTAAAGGGGGTCTGGGGGTCTCCCCCAGAATAAATCTGACGTGAGAAAGTGTTCTTAGGGTGTTCCCTACAGTTTATTTTTTGTCACTTATCAATGATATTTCTTCTCGATGAGGTACAAGTCATTTTACAGTAAAATTCCTTCTCACTACATTATATCAGATTACACAGTGATTAAAGCTTATTACAGTCATTTTTAACTAATTATATTCCGTCCTGATCTTGATTGAAGGTGATTTCAGACTCCTCAGCGATATTGAGAAACAAATCGTTTGTTTTTGTTCCTCGTTTTTTTGTTTTTGTTTTTTTTTGTTCCTTTTTTTTATTGAAAATGTGTTTGCTCTAACCTGAAACATCTTGCCGTAAATTTGAATATGAAGTTGAAATCCATCAGGGTTTCGTATATTTTGAGAAAATTGGAATGTCTGCTCAAATGAACATATTCAAGGAATCATAAAAATTATTGACACTAATGATTAATTTGTCCTAAATCAGTTCCAGAAATCATTCCTACATCTAAACCTGTTGTTCCTACGTCTTTGGGAAACACAAACGCTGGTGCAATAATTCCACCATCAACCGCTACTCCGCACACTGCAACTCACGCAATCGAAAGGCCTCACGCGACACCCTCCATGCTTCAGCGGCAAGGCTCTTTCCGAGGGTTTTCAAAATTGAATCAAGCCTCGCCATTCAAAAGACAACTATCACTTAGGATAACAGACCTTCCATCCAATATAGAACGCACAAAAAATTTACAAAATTTAAATGAACCCAAAACACCAGCGCCATTAATTAGTTTAAAGACTCCTGGTTAGTGCACTTGATTTTAGATTTTTGCTTCTTAATCCTCGTCTTCTTGAGCTCTCTTACAATGTCAATTATCAGCCGTGTTACCAGATTGTCCTCTAAATGACCAACTTTTACGGGGTGTCAAATGGGAAAAATCGGATAATTATCAGAAAAATGGTAACTTTGATTATTTATCCAGTGGACTCCAATTTCAAACTGCTCAATTTTTTCCCCTCTGATAATTTTTCTTTTTTCTTTCGAAATTTACAATAGACCTGTTTAGTGTGACGTCAAGAAAAAATTGGATTCAAACAAATGCTCCGTCTCACTTGCTCTCATGGGTTTTCCCATAAGAAACAGGATCTAAATTTTCAAATGCATTAATTTACAATCACAGGTATATCAAAGAAAGTCCTATGTTTTGTCCTTGTCCCCCTCACAGTTTCTTTTGAGCTCATAATTCTAGGATATAGGCTCATCGCCACCATCACACCACGTGTTATACCTTGAACAAGCTTCGATACGAAGAGAGGTTAGGATGATTGAGTGTCATGGCGGTGATACGCCCATAAGAGACTGTGAGTAAGACAAGGAAAAAACATAGAACATCTTTCGGTTTAACTGTGATTGTAAATTCACTTGTGATCATTAAGGAATTATTTTGGAGTGAAAAGATACTTTCAGGTACGTGGAATCTAACGGTGCAATAAAATTTGAAAAAACTGGTTGTTAATTAACATGAATTTTCGTTTGGAAGTTTGGATCTGATTTCTTGTGGGTAAATCCAAAAAAGCGAGCGAGATAGAGCATTTGTTTTGATCCAATTTTGATTCTGACTTCTTCACTAAACAGGTCTATCCCATTTCATTTCTTTTTTCCCAGTTTTGTACATTTTTTTTTGAAAACTGACATACTCAAATACATCTTGCACCCTTATATGACAGAAAACATTACTCATTATTCAGCTAATGATTTTCTACATACCATATAATCTTTGCTATTTTCTATTTTCAGTGAGCCCCATCCCTGAATCGTCGCCTCAGAGCGATTCTGTTAGTGCAATGTGTCAGCAGTTAAGTTTTGGACTATCCCTGTTGACCAATAAAGATGACCTTCTCTCTCTTAATAACAACAATCAGGTAAAGAAAATAAAGGAGAAACAAGATAAAAAATAAAACAGCGTCAATTTGACAAAAGAGAAGCAGGTGCACGGAAAAAAAAGATTAGTGGAATTAACCATACGATAGCTGATTTTGGCACCTGCTAGATGTTATGGTAAAATTGACCAGAAGTATGGTACATTTACCGATACTTTAAGTAAATTCGACATGCAATCAGGTAACATCACCTAGTACCTAGTCAAAACATAGTATACTTTTGGTTAACATTGCCATAACATCTAGCAGGTGCCAAAATCAGCTATCGTATGGTTAATTTCACCGTAGTTTTTTTTCCGTGTGTAGACGAGAAAAAGCTGGAATCACTGAAGGGTGGATTTTTTTTTTTTTTTTTAATTTTCCCATTTTTTTTTTTCTGGGAAAAAAAATGTTGCAGGAACGACTCAATGGTATTTTTTATTTAAGTAAATACTATGTAGATTGATGTATAGGGAAAATGATCAATATCCGTAGCCAGGATATTGTCTCTCTCTCTCTTAGCCCATTTAAATGCATTTGTCAGAAAAGGATGGATATAGGGACTGTCACATGACTTCAGCCCCTGTTTCTGTCCTTTTCAAACACATGCGTTTAAATGGGTTAAGAGAGAGAAAGGCAATATCCTGGCTAAGGCTATGTCCATAGGGCCAATTTTTTTTCTGTGTGGCTCTTTAATGAGGTAAAAAAATTACATTTTGTCAACTCCGGCTCCAACAAAAACATGCGGTAATCAGCCCATCATTAATTTTCTAGCAAAATTTGGTTTTGCTGTTCTCTCTGAACAATGTAGGAAAAGAAGAACAAGAAAAGGAAACAGAAATACTTGTTTGAACCAACATTTAGGAAACTGTTAAATTTTCAAGTCAATTTTCTTTTGAAAACTGGATTTTAGTTTCTTTGCTAAGAAGTTGCAACAAATGATAACATATGATCTAAGCATTTTTACCGACTATTATTCCAAACTGTAAAATGTTTTCAAAAATTTATTACATGTGATTCATTTCTTAAAATTTTAAACAACATTTTTTCCCAAAAGAGGTCAGAATAGCCGGAGTTGACTTCTGTCAAACTTTTTTCTGAAAAAATCAAAGTCAATTTTGAATGAAATAAACTTTTAACTTCTTACACTTCTGCCAAAAAAAACACAAGAAATGTCTTTGCATTGTTGTTTCTCACCGTTGAGTTACTCTTTTCGACCCCATCTCGCGAAACAGGTACGAATTCTGAGGTTCGGGTACAGCATTGGTGTCATTCAGCATTGCAGAAGCTATGATGCGTTTTTTTATTCTCCACAGCGCGTACCGGTGCAGCTCCAGTGCACCGGAGTGTTTTTTTATGCCGGTGCTCCAGCACCGGAGCGCACCAAAGTGTTTTTTTATTAGCGGTGCGATGCGCCTGGCTGGAGCTGCTCCGGTGCAAGCTCCAGTGTATCGGAATTGAAGACCGATGCACTAGAGCTGGAGCTCCGGAGCTTCTGCACATGACCGGTGCTGCACCAGACAGCTTTGGAGCAGCTCCAAAAGCTCCGGGTTATTGGACCGGTGGGGATTCCGGAGAATAAAGAAACGCTTCAAAACATTTCGGGTGAGTTAAAAAATGCACAATCGATAAAACCTGGTAGTAAAATTTGCTTCTTCAAGGGTCAATGAGCTGTTCTGTTCCATGTTCTCATCTTTTTCTTGATTCTATTTTTCCTTCTTTTCAGAAAAATTCCTCTTTCAATCTACCAGATGATCTTTTTACAAACTCTCCCATGACAAATCCTGTATCAAATTCGGCGAACACATTTATGTTAACAGGTATGACTTCTTTAATTATGTATCTCAGTAATATTTCTTAAGCACTAAAGTATGACCCTTGGTAATTGCAGACTTTTATTTTAGCTGATAGAAATTTCAGGTAAAGGTGAAAATAGGAAAGAATGAAGATTAAAGAAGTTGCATTTGCAAAATTTGGATGCATGCTAGTCTTGCAAGCAATTTAGCTTTCGTTATGGTAAATGGATGCAATCAAAATGGCATCATTTTTTAGGAAAAATTTTTTTCCTTAAAGTTCAGTGTTTTCATCTGAAAATTACAATTTCCAGTGTGTCTACTATCAGGGAAAACCTGGAAAATCAGGGAATGTCAGGGAATTCAAATCTGTTTGGGAAAATTAGAGAAGTGTCAGGGCATTTGGTTCAAGAACCTGGAATTTACAATTTTTTTCTCACAATCCACCTAAAATATGATTTTATCATTGAATCTTTAAAGAAATTATTTTTTTTTCCTCATCTTTCCATGTCTGTAAAATTGTCATGCTATTGAAACCTATAAACAATTTTTTTAAATTTCGAATTTCTCCTAATTTTGTCATCTCTCCACACCATTTTCTAATTTTGCGATAATTTATGTTTTCAGAAACACCTAAAATTATGCGGCCCTCAGCTGACTTAAGTTTAAATTTGACTCCGCAGCATTCTGTCCCTGTAAAAAGTACCAATCCGTTTGTAACCAGCAGTTCAGCTCTTACGCAACCATTTCCTATTAAAAATACCAATCCATTTTTAAGTAGTAGCCCATCGTCCAATGCTGCGCCTGTAAAGGTCTTCGAAGCACATCTTTAAAGTCGCTTCTACTTAATCCAGTTTAGCACCGGTCTAGGAAACCGTGTACTTAAAGATGTGTACTTGTTACAATGAAGGTACTTATCTCGTTTTGCATTCACTTCTAGAAACATTGTTTAGCTCATTTCGTTTGTATAAATTATATACAAATAGTTTTTATCTTTTATTATTTTTTTTTTTATTTATTTTTTTTTTATTTAGTTCGAAGTTTTATTAGATGTTGATGAATATAAATTTTTTCTGCAAAACATTCTTGTTTCCTTAATAAAGTTTTAATTGTAGGATATGGAAGGTCTTTCATTTTGCAAGCAATTTCGATTGACTTTTTGGCTTAAATCAAAAGTTGAATGCATTTATTTTGATTGCAGTGAAAGTTAGATTTAACCGATTTTTCTGTAAGTTGGGAAAATTTTCTGTTTGCAAGTCAATGAGATGTCCTATTGAGTGAGCTTTCATTCGAAATCAATTGTGCTTGAGATCAAAAACTTTTTTGTTAAATCTCCCAGTCACTGCATTGTTCAAATTTATTTTTATAAATTCTATCAGGTAATGTTAGATCACACTTTGTTTTCCTCACATATTGTTATCATTTTTGTGATTCATTCTATCGACCCATTTATTTCTCTAGTTTCCTTCAAAAGGGAGAGAGGACCGAGTATGTATTTGTAGTCTCCAAACTGATTTGATGCGTTTGAATCAATATTATTTAATTTATTACAACTGTAAAGAATGTAGGCAACAGTATGCTAGAGTTCGTTTCAGAAGTGTAGGCGCACCTAGACTGATAATCTTTGTCGAATTTTCAATTTTCATTCCTTGAAATTAAAACAATATTTGCCTGCATCTTTAACTTTTGATTGAAAAGTGTTCCATAATGAAAAGTTAACGCTCAAAATGCATTATCGTTCTATTTTATTACGCAATATGAGAAATAATGATTGTGAATTCCAAAGATTATCGGTCTAGGTGCGCCTACAGTTCTGAAATGACCTCTAACTGACATTTTGTAGGAAAAAGGTTTTCTCCAAGCTAGCTGTTTGCTCCTACTTTGGTTTTTAGGGATGATGTCTGACTGTCTCTCTCACTCGCACATGACCATCAAGTACCGCTATCTTGCTCTTTTTGCTTGGATGCTATACAAAAACGTTTTTTGTAAATTTTTTTAGCAAGTATGAATT
Source organism: Trialeurodes vaporariorum (assembly GCA_011764245.1). Lineage (NCBI taxonomy): Eukaryota > Metazoa > Arthropoda > Insecta > Hemiptera > Aleyrodidae > Trialeurodes > Trialeurodes vaporariorum. The sequence continues at coordinate 18,684,238 of VMOF01000111.1, read as the reverse complement.
TATTTTGATCAATTTATCTCGACAGCTACAAGGAAATGTCTTGTAACGTGTCACTTTGAAATATATTGGCCACCTGAAAGAGAATGCATTACATACAGACTGTGGGGGAATGTGTGAGAGAGAGAGATAGTTTGAAATGCTGGCGATAGCTGATAAGAATCAATGGATGCAATGTTGGCTAACTATTCATTTCTGAGTTGTCACACTAAAACCGTCTTCAATGTAAAATATATAACGGCTGTATCTTCTCACAGATTTTAAGTTTTATAAGATCAGCGGCTCCTGCTGAATTTTTGGCCGAAGCCTATGCTGTAGCTAACAAAAATTCAAAATCGTGCGTAAACTTGTTTTTGTAAAATCTTTGATCTAGGGAAAGGACTGTCTCCTATCTCAAGCTCAATTTTGAGGTTTTATTTTTTGTTAGTTGTTGATCCTCCTCTGGAGTAAAGGCAGCCAACTTTGCCATATTTTGAGTGAAAAAGGTTATAGGAGGTTAGGTTACCCCACTAAAAACAATCCACTCCGTAGAATTTGGCGCTGATCAAAGAGGGTCCTTTTCTTGGATCTCATCACATAAAACCAATTCTAAAGCCAGAAGTAAGTATATTAGTTGATAAATAAATACATAAATAATGTTAGTAACAAAAAATAATTGACCTTGACTACTTTTAATGTCTGTCGATTGATAAGACTTAACTCTAAATTTTGCCAACATTTCAGTTTGGAGAAACACAGGAATATCAATTTTTTCTGAATACTTGAAACTGCAGCTATTTTTAACTATTTACCGATACTTATCATTTTTCGTGTAACTTGAATTCACCGATACTTTGCGTTCTCGTATAATTTGAAAAATTCAATGTATGTGAGGGAGGCAATGATTCCTTAGAGATCATATATGACTCTTCGTAAGCAATGAATTATTATACTTATTGTCATTAATTGATTTTCAGTTTTTTTCACGACATTTCACGGGAACTGCACCGATTGAGGAAAGATTACAGATCGGAGTATTTTCGTGCAGTACAGCCTTACACTGAAGTGAACTGTGTAATCTTTTCTCAACCGGTAGAATCATCGGTGAATTGAAAAATGCCATTAATTATACACAAAACAGCAGTTCTGGATGTTTTTATGTGTTTGATACATTAGTAGCAAATAAAGTTGTTTCTTTTCATGTAGGCATGAACTTTAAACCAGTTTGAAGAGCTTGGTGGTTTTATCTCTTGTAAAAAATTAATTAATGGTTGTAGGTTTTACCCGTAGATCAATTGATGACAGTAAGCCAAGATAGTCAAATGCTCCTAAATCTAAAGGCATCAATTGTGAAATTGATTTATTTTACTTTTGTTTAATGCTATTGTAATCAAAACTTGAACTTATCTTTTCTGTGAAGGATATTGAGAAAAAGAGGATTGGGCCCCTAGAAGAAGGACCCATGAAACGCCTAATGTGCTCATAAGACTTTCATGATTAACCTTGAAGCTGATTTCTTTGAAAGAGCTTAGCTGATTTCTTTGGAAGAGTATAGCTGATTTCTTTGAAAGAGTACAGATGATTTCTTTGGAAGAGTACAGCTGATCACTTTGAAAGAATACAGCTGATAGTTTATGGGCCCTCCTTCGGAAAAACCTCCTTCAATGGCTGGATGCACCTGAGCAAGAATTTACCCTCTGGAACGACAATTTGTTTTCTTTTTTCTGTGCATCATTTTGTTTATATTTTGCTTAGAAATTGTTCTGTCTGTGATTACTTAATGACTAGAATCGTTTGTTTTGTGTAATTATTATTTTTATTACTTTTATTGTTACAAGTAGGTTTTTGTTTGTAATATTTTTTACTTTTTTTTTTTTTTTTCAATGGGTCTGTCGCAAACTTCTGCTATTGCGCAATGAAGGGTCAAATTGAAGGATTGAAAAGTCTCAAATTCCACTCAAAAACTCATTTTATGCGTTTGAAAAATTCAAAGATGGCGACGAAATGAGCGGATCACAATGGGGAAGTCCCGTCTAATCGCAACTTTCTATGTTGAGAAAAGTGATTCATCACAGAGATAGCTGCAATTAGATGGTACTCCTCATTATGACCTGCTCATTCGACCGCCATCTTTGAATTTTTTTAAATGCATTAATTGAATTTGAGTGGATTTTGAGACTTTCCGATGCTTGCAATATGATTTTCACTAAATTTTACGCAGGAATTGATTCTCCATAACGCACTAGCAAAAAATTGCAACAGACCCATTCATATTTTGAATACTTATGCAAATCATCACCATTTTTAGGTATTTTCATCATTATTTTTTACATTTGATTGCTTTTTTTTAATTTTTCCTCCTAAATTCATTTTTACTTTAACAATTGCTATATTTTTTTTTAATCGAGAAAAGGAAAACTAAACTTTTGTATCTAAGAGAATCGAATTCAGACCAGCCGTATTATATCGCAACATATCATTACTTATGCTTTCATTTTTGTTAATTGTAAATTATGTGTCACCTCAAGGAACTGTAGTCTCCTCTCAACATAATTTTTAACTTTAAAGGTCGTGTATTAAATTAAAGTTATGGTGCGTGAGTAACCTTTCCGAGAATTATGGCTGAAGGATCGAACCTAGTTTTTAAACCTTGAAGCAACCTTAAGCTCTTAATTAAAGTCAACCGATTTTTTTGTTGTCTTGTTTCCTTTTTTTGGGGACTCTTGAATCTTTGTTCCCGTCTCTTTGCTCTCTAACGTAAATTAAGTTCCATCTTGCCCTGAAGAAGACAGCTTGTATCTGTGCACAAGAAATATCGTAGTTTCATACTGTTCATTCCCCTGCCAGCTTATTTCAGGACAACACAACTCGAGATGGTCGCAATCTATTAATCCTATCATCCAAGACATTACGAAAAATTTTTTTTATTTGGAACACAATTTCTGGAGGAACGATTCGTTTAGACTCATGTGAACATCCTCTGATCAAAAGCTTTAACTTTGTACATGTGTTAGATAGATTACTGATTTTCATAATTTCTCATAACTTGGAATGCAGGGCTGTTTGAATCTCAGGAGATTTTTTTTGCCAAAAATACTGTGAAAGTTTGTTGTGTGGAACGTCCTCTAAGTGGAATATCTCTCCAAGTGGATTTTTTTTCTGCACCGTGAAATCTCCTATACTCTGACCGCATTTTCCAGTGGAACTTTCGCTAAGTGGAACTCTCGCTAAGTGGAATTTTTTTCGGGGCAGGACCAAGGCTCCACACATCAAACTTTCACTGTGGGTTTGAGTTTAATTTAACTTGGGCGGATGTTTGTAATTTCTACAATCCTATCTGATCCTGTGATCCTTTCAATCTCTGCAGTTGGTTTCTCTCTCACTGTGTCCTCAAAATGACCTTTAAACTGATACAGATTAGCCCTGCTCAGGAGTAAAATAATCCTTTAATATTTTTTTCATCTCTTGAAAGTGGCTTTGTCCGTTTTAATTTGATGGTCTGGGAACCTCCTGAAAGTTAGATTGTTTGTCTGAGGTAGAAATCATAATTGCACATAGCCCCTTTTGGAAGTAAAAAATGTCATCCATACCTATCTGTAGATTGAAATATTTTGTTAAAATAGAGCATTTCTCTCATTTTAAAAACCCTGAATCATTCCATCATATTTGTAATTAATTCTAAGTTTAAAAAAAAGAATTTTCTAATGCTATTTAACCTAATGTACTTACACTTGTATATGTACTATGACCTTCAAAAGAAAGTGTCCTGGTCAAAATTTTCACTCTTTTAAATCTCAGCAACGGCGTTTAGTGCTGCTTTCTGTCACCAGAGTGTTACCGTTTGATTAATGTCAATTTACCTAAAGTAATTTATATTTGAGAAAACTGAGTGTCAGTTACTAGTTGATCATCTGAAGAACGTCTGCAAAATATCTTAACTTCAAAAATAAAGCTGAAAGTACCAAAAAATGAAGTATCGCATTTCAATACAAGAATTATTTGCGATATTTCATTTTTTGGTACTCTCAGCCTTGTTTTTGAAGTTACAGATGAGATATTACGCAGAGACGTTCTTCAAATGATTATCTAGTAACGGACTCTCTGTTTTATCAAATATAAATTACTTTCGGCCTTTAATTTGACATAAATCGAACAATAGCGCTCTGGTAGCAGGAATCAGCACAAAAAGCTTCCAAGTACTTCATAAAAATCGAAACTTCTATTGGAAACAACGGGGAAATTTAACGATAAAAATTTTGATGAGGGTACTTTCTTTTAAAAGTCAGAGTACTTGAAATGATTCCTTCTTTCCTCAATGCTGAAGCGTTACCCAGGAGATTATTTCCAATTCTTGTTATTAAATGGCTACGCAATAGTTTCATGTTTGTTTGATGGATGTAGTCTTTCAATGTCCCCATTCCCTTTTCACCATAATGTTCATTTTAATGATTTTGAAATTAATCCCCTCCTTTTCCGTCTCAGTATTCCCGCAGGCTGATTCCGCTCTCTTGGACGAGAAAGATGGCGGGAATCGATCAATCCCATTGGTTTAAACGTTGTCATGTGACATGTTTGAAGCTGTTCAACGAGTCGTGTGCTAATGATAGTCATTTTGTCTGAAACGAACGACTGGAACAACTTCAAAGCTGTCCCATGACACCATTTAAGGTGATTCTTCAGCGTTTAGTGCCAATTTCTGCCACCAGAGCGCTACTGTTTGATTATTGTCAAATTGCAGGCCGAAAGTAATTTATATTTAAGATAATGGAGTGTCAGTTACTACATAATCATCTGAAGAACGTCTCTGCAAAATATCCCGTCCATAACTTCGACTCTAAGGCTGAAAGTACCAAAAAATGGACTATCGCAAATCAATTCTTGTATCGAAATGCGATATTTCATTTTTTGGTTCTTTCAGCCTTATTTTTGAAGTTATTAACGAGATATTTTGTTGAGACGTTCTTCAGATGAATATCTAGTAACTGACACTCCGTTTTCTTAAATATAAATTACTTTCGGCCTGTAATTTGACATTAATCAAATGGTAGCACTCTGGTGGCAGAAATTGGGACTGAACGCTGAAGAATCACCTTAAACGTTGTCATGTGACTTATTAGAAGCTGTTCAACGAATCGTGCTCAAATGACTGAGTCATTTCGTCTAAAATGAATAACTTTTTTGACACCAAATCTCTCAATTGACACCGTTTAAACCTAAGACATTGATCAATTCCCACTTTTTGTCTCTTTTTGTCCAAAAGAGCGGAATCAGCTTGCTGTCACTCTTGCAGTCTGGAACTTCCTCTCTCACCTATATTGTATTATATTTTTATATATATATGAACAATTGTTAGTTTCTGTTCTTTTTTTTTTTTTTTATTCAAGTACTTAAAATGAAGCTGTGTTATTTGTTCATATTTTAATTTTATATTTTTCCATTGGAAGTTGCGTTTGTATGTATGTAAATACGTAAAATTTATTTTTATTCAATGTTCACAATTGGATATAGGTAACAAAATACTTGCTTTAACGTCTGCATTTTCGTTGAGTATGTAAGTTGAATTAAAAATGTTATAACTATTTGATGTATATTACTTGTAGATAGATGCTTTTATTATCTGATTGATGAAAGTTCTGTTAAATCCTGAGAAATTGAGTTTTCAGGTGCTCAGCTTGTAACTTATACTGGCGTGCAAATGATCAGTTCTGACATCCACTTCGACCAGCAGGCTACGGCATGGATTTCAAGTTTGTTCGTAAATTTTAGTGACCAATCGAAAAAATTTGAATGCTTGGGTCTTACACCTCATTGTTGTATTTTCAGCGAATTGCATTCTAATATGATTCCTCATGCCTTGTGATAGTTGTCTGAACCTGAGGAAGAATTTTCACTAAGCGTCTTTTTTTATCCGTCAGTGGTCGGCAGTATTTTACAAGGAGTCTTATGGAAGACTGTGGTCAATGTGGACGAAATATAAATTTTTTTATAGGCACAAATTGTCCAGAAAATTGATTTTGAGTAGAATTTGACAAAAAAAATTTGGTAGAAGTCGTCCTTGAAGGGCCACAAGCCTCCACGTACGTAAACGATAATTGCGACTAATTGCTCACAGTGGTTTGGACCGTCCGCGAAACTCCGTAAGACTCTGTGTGGACGACTGCTGACATAAAAAAGACGGCAATTGTAGGTAATCTAAACAGGTGTTTTTTTTTGTTTTTTTTATGTTCATAAAATTTGTTTCAGCTTACCAATTAGTATTGCAGAATCAAGAATAGCTTTTTTTTCTTTCTTTTCCTTTTTCGGAGAAGATCTAAAATTATAAAAAAATGTATAACTACAAGGCCATATCTGAAAGAAATATGTGAGAAGAACTAAATAATTATCCATTTAGAGTTAGCTTTTTAAAGTTTGCTTACATCAAAGCACTTTAATGTAGTCTCTCTCTGTCGTTCATATTTGTTATTCTACTGTCGCTGTCAGAGCAGTAAAGCCATTATCCGTGAACCACCAAATTTCACTTTATGAATTCCTTAATGATATTAAATATTTTATTCAGAATCTAATCATTAAGTCACCGCCATTCTGATTCAACCTTTCATTTTCAACAGCTTCTCCTCCTTTATCTATCATAGAATTCAAATACAGTGGAACCTCAATTATCCGGGCAGGGTCCAGAAATGGTTTTCAAAACTCAAACGAGAGAAAACCTAATAGAACCATGATCGGGAAACATGTCTTGATCAGTCGTACTTATTTTATCTGGATCTAGATCTCAGTTTCCGCTCAGCAGTTGTGGTGTTTATCTTATAAATAAGTACAAATGTGTGTTCTTGTTAATATATCCCTCATAGTGCACATTTTGCTAATTATAAACGCATTTTTCCTGTCATCCGATCCTTGGAATTTGATTATCCGGATATTTCAGTATCCGGATGGTGTCCATTCTTGACCCGTCCGGTTAATCGAGGTTCCACTATATTTTTTTCCCTTTATGAAATTTATCAACTCTACTTGAAGATTTTTACGCCTTAAGGACATAGTGTGTCCTGCTGCAATGAACGTAAAACCAGGTTTTCTCATCATAAGATACCTCTTTCTCACCCCTCTCGCCAACTTCTCCTTGTATTTTGACCCACTGATTTTAAATTCGGCCTTAGTTTTTATTCAAAACTCATACTTATTCCAGAATTTCGAATTTTTTGCTAAGAAGACGTAATTTCGAATTTACGTAAAATCTAGGCCAGTTTAATGAAAGCTGATAGCATTTTTGAAATCAGTGTCTCAAAATACCTAAAATAGCGATGATGAAGTGAAATTGTAGGCGTAGAATTATTCTAAAACACTAAAAATTGGTAAAATTAACACTGATGGATGGTGAATGTCGCGGACACATTATGTCGTTTTTGATGCTTACTTCTTCTTGAAACCATTTTTCTCTTCTTCTTTATCGATTTTATTTTAACCTGTTTTTTTATATATAAAAAAAAAAAAAAAAAAAAAAAAACTATCGTCTATCTCAAGTAACTCTGAAACATATCATTTTTTGCACAATTTCAAATTTTTTAAACTCATTATTTGAGTCTTATTTTACTCAGAATTGACTGTAGCTTTTATTTAACAAAATTGAATATTTTTATCGCTTTTAATCTTTTTATCTTGTTTTGATCTCTTTTTCTGTAACTCATCCTCCCCGCCTAACTTTACCATTGTCATAAGCCTACATTCTATCAGTCACTTCAGAAACGACCACTTAGACAACTAAAGTGCTGTTAACAGCTGTTAATTTGACAAAAGATTGCCCCTCTTGAAACATAGAGTTTTCTTTGAAAAATGGAAAGTTAGGTTTTTTGTAAGGCGTAAATCAACCTCAACCACATGTCATTTAAGAAACTTTTATTTCTCTCCAAAATTCAATTTTTGAAACTATCTGGTAGCCGAATGAAGTCTCAGATTTCTTTGTGATGCCACTCAGTTTGTTACTCTTGAGTACTTTTACTGAACTCCTATTGGTTACCCATTTCTACAATCGGAAACTTAGCTGAGAATGATAGTTATAGATAAAAAGAGCGTGAAAAAATAGTGAAAAAATACAAAATTAACGTAAAGCTCGAAATGCCTAAATTTTTGTGGTCCTTTCGGACGGTAGACAAGTTAAATAACGCACTGCTTAAATCATATCAAAGCGCTGAATATGTTTTTTATTTATTTTTTTTCACGAGAACTAGTGTCGCGTCATGGAACATTGTGTCTTCATTTTTATTTTTATTTCACCTCAATTCCTATTTTCTGTTTATTTCTCCTTTTTCTTTCGAGATTAATCAAATATCAGCATCTGAAAATGTCTTGTAAACATTCCTTGATTCAAGGATGAAATTGCTTAATGAGTTTTGTTAATAGTGTTAAGATACCGATTGTGTCTTGAAATTTTGACTCTGATAAGTTTCTCTCAAATTTGTTTCGTCTTTATAAAGTGTGATCGAAAAGACAATGCCCTCTCGTCTAACTTTTAACAAGTTTGAACTTTACTCTTGATCTTCCGTAGGTCATGTTTACTGTTGGGGTCTTCTTATTTTTTGATCTGCAACCATGCATAAATGAAAAAGTGAAACATAGGAAAAGTTACTGACTTTTTGATCACCCTGTATGATTTTGAAGCTCTGAAGAGAATAATATTGAGTAAAGTCTTAGCACTTGAAAAACGCCCTCAATTTCGTTTTAAAAATTGTGCTATGGTGCGTTTTTTTATTCACCGGATTCCGCACCGGTGCGATAACCCGGTGCTTTTGGAGCTTCACGGAAGCTCCAGTGCATCGGTCTTCAACTCCGATGCACAGGAGCTTGCACCAGAACAGATCCAGGTGCATTGCACCGCTACTGAAAAAACACTCCAGTGCGATCCAGTGCTGGGCCACCAGAATAAAAAAACATTACGGTGTAGTGGAGCTGTACCGGTTCGCTCGCTTGTGAATAATAAAACGCACCACTACTGTGTACTTCTTCAATCTACCTGTTTGGAAAGTGGTCACCTCTTTGTTTTCCCAAATAATTGAAAGGCTCCGCTGAAAAACGTTCTATTCAACAAAATTTGCGAAAGTGACTTTCAGTGAAACTATACAAATTCCATACCAACATAAACATATAGTGTCTAAATCTTGAATCCATAATGGGAGAAAGTGTCACAGAAATTACTCGCATACTCAAGAACTTGTGATGCGTTCTAACAAAACCAACCTTATCCTCACAGACCAAAGTTTTCAGGAGAGCAGAAGTAATATGCTGGGGTCGAAATTATGGGGTTTCATGTTTTGATGCCAAATGCTCTCTAGTAGTCTTAAGTGTAACTACACCAAGTTTAGCTCATAATGCAGTGAATAAAGTTCGTAAGAAGGCATTTTTGGAGAGGATTTTTCTGTTGACTCTATGAACCTTTCCGCTACTTAACTCCGTTTGTCTCAAAATCACATTATTTCCATTTATAATTTCATTCTGTCAACTTTTTGAATGTTTGCAAGTTTTTGGTCTTGTCATAACCTCTCCTATGTAGTGTTACCAATATCTCAATTTTTGTCTGGGCAAGGATAAGGTCGGTTTTGTCAGAATTTTGTTTTGAATTTATTCGTAGAGGTCATTCCAGATGAGTTGTCCGGTGGTACTTGTCAAGTGATTAGAGCTAAAACATGTTCAATTGCTGGAGACGTTGATTTGAAGTTGTGACCCAGTTTGCAACACAAAAATATGTTATAGTCCAACTCATCTGAAACGACTTCTACTTAAGGTGATTCTTCAGTGTTTAGTGCCTATTTCTGCCACCAGAGCGCTATTGTTCGATTAATGTCAAATTACAGGACGAATGTATTTTATGTATAAGAGAATTGGAGAGTCTGTCACTAGATAATCATTTGAAGAACTTTTCTGCACAATATCTTGTCAATAACTTCAAAAATTAGGCTGAAAGTATCAAAAATGGAATATCGCAAATTGGTTCTTGCATCGAAATGCGATATTCCATTTTTTGGTCTTTTCAGCCTTATTTTTGAAGTTTCACGAGATATTTTGCAGAGACGTTCTTCAGATGTTTATCCAGTGACTGACTTTCTGTTTTCTTAAATATAAATTACTTTCGGCCTGTAATTTGACATGAATCAACAGTAGCGCTCCGTTGGCAGAAATCAGCTGAAGAATCACCTTAAAACAGTTTTCTGGTTGCTCCGTAAGTGGACCCAACTGGTTTTGCAATGTTTTTCAGTAGAGCCCTTCGCTTATCATACATCATTTATTTTTAACCTAGTGCAATGTTTTTCCTACTTTCATGTTTGTTTTCGGTTTTTCTTTTCCTTCTCTGGGCTTTTTATCGGTTGTCTCTTGATAGCTCAAGTTGAGGTAGCTCTTTAGTTTTAGGAAATATTTAAGGTACCAACTGAGCTTTCTACCCTGTCAGTGCTTAGTTACTTGGCCAAATTAGTGGTTCCTCCTGTAAATTGAGTGGATAGGCAATTGTCTCTACTCCACAGAAATCGTTTGCGCCTCCTCAACTTAAGCTGTTTGAGAAACAACAGTTGATTTAAGCTTGTATCTTGAATTTCATGGAACATCAACTCAAAATTCAATTTTTAGTTTATGATGTTAGTTAATGACGCAATTACTGTATCATAGCTAATGACTGAAATATGAGGATGGGTATCAGTTTAGCTCATAACTCAAAATTTGACTACAGAATCAGAATGGTGCAATCAAGGAATTAAATGATGTCAGTTGACTCCTTAGATTTTATTTCAGGTAGGCAACCTGAGATACTCAACACAATGAATGAAGCATTGCTGGTGGACTACCTTGCCAAAATTTAAGGAGTTGACTGACATTATTTATTTCGTCGACCGTACATGTGCAGAGGACTGCAGCGTGTAATGTCTTCTCTAAAATAAACCATAACCCTGCACCCTTTAGACGAGATATTTCAGGTAACCTAGGAAATTTGGATGCTCAAAATTTTGTTTTTCCATCTGAAATAGCTTTTGCCGCAAAGGTATAATTTTGAATTACCGCACTGAAAATTAAAAGAAAACTTTGAGTTGATGTTCCTCTCTGAATTAAAACACTTGGCTTTTATGTTTAATCTCTTCTTTTGCTGTCTTGGCCTCTCCATATCATTTGTTCTTTTTTTAATTTTGGTGCGATTCGTCTTAAGAATGACTCGGTACTTTTTGCCGGGGATCATGTAGAGGTTAATGATGTGATTTTCAAATTTCTTGACTTGATGAGCTTCGAGCAAAGATGAAGTTACCTGGCCAAACATTTCTATAAATTTTGATTCCATGAAAATTATCTCTCAGCATCTTGACCTATCTTCCACCCTGATTAGAGTCGTACAAAGGAATCCTTCTTTCTCTCTCTCTGACCATTTATACGTGTGTGTTAGTAAAAGTTAGCAAGAGGGGAGAGGGGCTGTCACATGACTTTGGCCTCCATCTCTGTTATTTTGTGTAGAGAGAGAAAGATATACTTCTGGATCTGCTTCTGACCGCGATCCCCAAATTTGTTGGAGCTCTCGTCTCATTTTTGTCTTGTTTTCGCTTGCTTAACCCATTCACTGATGATTTAATTTTAAAATCCACTAAAACTATGATACAAATGAGTGAAAAAAAAGTTTTGAGGTTGGCCACACTGCTTGCACGAATAGTTGTTCGGGTGCTGGTAGCGCTATCTATAGGAAAAATGCTGAACTACTGTGGTCGGTGGCGCTACCTATCGGAGAACGCACTACTAGAGTGCAAATGCGGTTTTCCCTTGACGAGCTCAAGAAATGGGTTTTTAGCTATTAGGATAGTGAGTTAATAATTCTAAAGAATTGGAATTTCTTGTTTTTAATATTCAAATGCTTCAACTATTAAAACTCCAAATCGGAGCGTTTGTTTGTCTCTTTCGTTTGGCCACTCAGATCAGTTTTGAAAATCACATCTTTTACCCTCCGAGCGCTCTCGATTCTCCATTTTCTTTGCCCCCCCCCCCCCGTATATGACTCAAATTTAAAGAAACCTATGCAGCTTCTCCCAGTTTAAATTTATCTTTGCAGGTACTTGTACTTCTGCCTTTATTTTTCATGATTTATTCTTTGGTAAATCATTAAATCCTAAAATGCCCCTTGTTTATTTCTCTTTTTTGTATTATTTTTTACTTTTTTAGTGTGAATAAAATGATATTTTTGTACATAAATATTAAATCGTAAACTTAGTATGTATCTGTATGTACATTAATTTTAGGAATGTTATGTTTTTAAGATTTATGTAATAAATATTACATTGGCCAAAATCAGGGCGTAGGTTTTTCATTATTTTTCCTTTCCTTCACAGTTGACCGGAACTTCTACCCTTAAATCCAAAAACGCAGTAAGTGTTAAAAAAGTATGAAAGGAGGAGCAGAAATGAGAATATATCTTCTGGCTAGTTTAAATAAGTAACTATTTCTACTTGCCAGTACCGTAAAATGAGGTGAATAGGAACTGCGGGGTGAATAGGAAATATCCAGGGAATTTATGTTTTTCTCTCACCGAAATTCTCTGGATATGTTCCTATTCACCCTGCAGCTGCAGTTCCTATTCGCCCCTATTTACGGAAGTGCTTTTCGTAATGCTTTGAAAGGACAAGAGGGCAAATTACTTTCGTCAAACTTCTTTGTGTTTTAAGACTTGCATACTTTAACTTTTGAACTAGAGTTAGCGATTATCAAAGTAAGACAGAAAAAAGTTATTCATTTATTTAATTTATTTTCAAACAGATTAGAGACACTTTTGCTCCAAAGAAATGTGCATTTGTGCACAAAAACTCAAACAGAGCTGAATTGCAAACAAAATCCTGGTGAACTAGGATTGGTTCATGCAAAGTGAGACTAGACGAGAAAATAGTTAAAAAAATAAAACTCAACAACAGTAAATGAGAGAAGAAGTTGGCTCTTGAAAGAAACAGACTCTTTGTTCAACTTAGAGACAGCCTATATATTCTGGAGACCATGCACTATCCAATGGGTCTGTTGCAAACCTTGGCTACAGCGTTATAGAGGGTAGAATCTGGTGTAAAATCGCATGAAAATCACATTGAGAGCATCAGATAGTCTTAAAATCCACTTATAAACCCACTAAAGGCGTTTTAAGGAAAACCTAAGATGGCGGTCGAAAGGGCGAATCAATCCTGCATGCATGCACCACGAGCAGCAAAGATGGCCGACAACGTCAGTCAACAAAGTCAGTACTTGCCTGGCGTTTCCATTTCAGAATTCCGGCAAATCGCCACAGAACGTAATTTATTCACTCTAGTAATCACAAACAAGAACGAGAAAGTAAAATTTACCGGATAAAAACACGCAGAATCACCCAAAATGTAAGTATTATAAGGAGGTAAAACGTTTGTTTACATTCTAACCATCAATATAAATTGCCGTTATGGGCCATCCTTTGGTGCCCCTGGCACATGCAAGCAGGGTTGATTCGCCCTTTTGACCGTCATCTTAGGCATTCCTTAAAATGCCTTTTGTGGGTAAATGAGTAGATTTGAAAGTTATTTAATAGAATCAACCCTCCATATTTCTGTAGCAAAAGTATGCAACAGACTCATTGAGAGGACAGCTTTTTTTCAGGGACTCCATAAAATAACTTAGGGAACATTAGTCCTGCCTTCCACTATAACCAACAATAAAAACTAATTCTTCTCTCTCATTAGCTACGGACATCAACATCTTTGCTCAGTATTTAACAAAGGGAGGTCATAGGACATCAAAGAGTAAACAAGAGTCGCATTTGAATGGAAGGTCTGCGTGGTCAGCGCAGATAAGGGATCGGAAATGCGGCCTGGCCTCTGATTGGCTGTAATGGAGGGTCCAAACTGTTTTTGGCCTTATAGAAATTAACACGGGCTTTTCGTTCCAGGAAGTTTACCTCAAAATCTGTACAAAATTGATACATACAAATTAGTACCAGTCAATTTAGCAGGATTATCTCTACAAATTGATAGGTCATAAGTAGCAGTTTTTTGAAAATTCGAAAAGACTGTCTCAGTTGAAAAGTACACACAATAGTGTGTTTTCATGCTTGGCGTGCGTTGAGAAACTCACTATTATGTGCATTTTTTAACAGAGACAGTCTTTTCAAATTTGCAATAAAGTGGCACTTATGACCTATCAATTTGTTGAGAAAATTCTGCTAAATCGACTTGTATTAATTTCCACAGTCTACTTGGCACAGGTTTCGAGATAAATAGCCCGGAATGAAAACCCTGTGTTAATTTCCACGAGGCCATAAAAAGTTTGGTCCCACGATTTCCCTCCATTTCCAGCCAATCAGGAGCCGACTCTTATCAGTATTGGCCACGCTAGCTCTCAATGCAATTGCGACTCTTGTTTACTCTTTGTAGGACATTATTTTCAGCGGCGACTTGTAATATTTGGCAACCATGGTTCTTACGCCATTTGAAACTATACAAAAGTACCCATTCCTCAGAGATTCAGTGAAAGGGGCTCCTGCAAACTTTTGCTACAGATTGAAGAGTTGATTCTTAAATAAAAACCTGAAAAATGACAATGAGTACACTCGAAAATCACAAAATTCACTCTCAGAACCAGGTTTAATGGCGGAGAGACACAGGTATCAAGGGAGATTCCTATCTAAATTGAGTCTTATCTCTGTGTTTTCATAGAGAAAGTGACAAATTAGACAGGAATCCCCATGAGACTTGCGTTGAACTGTCATCACGATCTTGCCATTATAAAAGTTATGTGAGATTATTACTGAATTTTAGACTTGATTATCGTGATTTTCGCTGGTTTTTACATCAGATTGGACTATTCATTTCCTCACAGAAAAATTTTGCAAGAGCCCCCTGAAGATCCATTATTTTACATAGGTTTAAATGGAAAGAATCCGTAGCTGCCATATTGCACAAACCGCCACTGGTTGTTGCATTGTAACCGTGGAAAAAAAAAAGTTGCCTAGTATATTGTCTCTCAAAAATGGAACTCAAGCTTGAGAGTTGAGCCTAAGAAATTTTCATCAAGAGCGCTTTAGGGCCTCTTTCAAGTCCTGTAGCTGTATTAGAGAGCTTCTGAGCCAGAGTGAACTTGGATCTAATTTTCTGGAACTGCAAGAATTTTTTCAAGTTTCAATGGCAATAATTTTACCATATCCCGAGCAACACCTAGTTCTATTCCAATTACGTTGGCTGCAGTTTCATTGGCGTCTGCGTAGTCGACCATTAACTGCAACAAGAAGAGGAGGAAATTTTAAATTTTTTAAACACAAGCGTGAGACTAAAGAAAAGTAAACGGAAACCTTCATTGAAAGACCCAAATGGGTGATGAGTCTACGTCAAGTAGTTTTTCCGCTTATTTCATAATATATTTTTAAAAT
Source organism: Trialeurodes vaporariorum (assembly GCA_011764245.1). NCBI lineage: Eukaryota > Metazoa > Arthropoda > Insecta > Hemiptera > Aleyrodidae > Trialeurodes > Trialeurodes vaporariorum. The sequence continues at coordinate 18,668,871 of VMOF01000111.1, read as the reverse complement.
TACCTCTTGATAGCCACCTCTACATATGTGGAACAAATCAGTCTGTCATATGAAGACTCAAAAAGAGTATCTAAAAATCCTCTCCTTCGATTGTAACAATAAAACCCACGATCAAATCTTACTTTCGTATATTATTGTTATCAATGATTAAGGTAGATGTCCCAATTACCGCCACCCTATTCTTTTATTCTTTAAAATAAACCTACTTTAGCAGAAGAAATTTTGAGTAAATGGAATAAGTGTTTTTCATAGGTTGGCTGAACTGGTGAAAAAAGTTTGAAGTTGATATTTAGCAGCGTTGTGCCCTTAAAAAATCACACCTGCCCAGCACCACCTGCTTGTGCCGATTTCTTTCAGTAGTTACTGATTAAAAATCTGTTTTCTTTACTTTCTGCTTTTTAAATCATTATAATTTCATTATTTCCTGACAATAAACATGATGATTTGAATGAAAAGCCAGTGAAAATATGTATGGCGATAATTAGGGCAACTGATATGACAATATTTGGGACAACGCCACTTATGGCATGGCGGTAATTGGGACATGGGCCATTTTTTCAAGTTTTATTAACAATTTTTTTCCTGATTGATTACTCCAATTTTTTATTTTTTTAATAAAACTGGAATGTATTTGAAGGGTCCCAGTGCAAACAGATCCTAGATTAAATAAAAGTTGACATTTTTACAGGTATTTTACGGAAATTTTTTCTTAAGGGTGGCGGTAATTGGGACATCTACCTTAATTCAATAAACTATCAATTAATAATCAAACTATTGTTACTACACTTATTTAAGTAAGAAACAACTCCTATGAATTTCATTAATCGGCATTAATTAATATCGACTAAACCCATTGGGGTCTGTTGCGCACCTTTTTTTAATTTCATTTCCTTGAAGTGCTTGATGAAAGGAACTCACAGTATTTTTTATGATTTTCTTTGTCCACGGGATCTTGAAACAAAACGCTTCCAAAGTTGCAAAAATTTCGAGCGGTTTGAAAAGGTTTCGTTTTGGCGAAAAACTCAATGACGTCATAAAATAGGACGTCCCGAGACCGGGTGTAGTCTGTTTGAGCGCCAATTGCTATTTGCGAAAACGCGTCTTTCCACTTTCTTCTGATGAAAAGAAAAAGAGGCCGTATTACTATGACATCATCGAGTTTCGCCCCATTACTGTCATTTTCAAATTCATTTTGCAGCGAGCCTCGACGAATTGTTAATTTTTTTATATTACAGAGTAAATTTCATGAGTTTTTGTCGTTTCCATCAGTTTTCTTATAACATTTTACTAGAATCAGATATTTCTGACATTATAGCAAAAGTACTCAACAGACCCATTGGAAATTTTGATAAGGCGAGTGTAGGATCCATTGAAAGGAAGAAAATCAAACATTACCTCATAGTAATTCAGGCTCTCTTTGGTTTTATCAAACCTTAATTGGCGGTCTGCAGTTACAATTTTTCCCAACATTCTAGCGATATAAAAGAAAGACAATAGGATTGGTCGCTCCCAGTTTTCATCGAATTTTTCAGGCATTTTCCCATGACTGCAACAGGATAACAAAAAATAACCTTTAAATTGAAAAGGAGGTGAATAATATTACTGAGGTAACAAAGCAATTTATCTTGGTCCACAACGTTTTCAATTGAAACCGTTTATAAAAGATGGCCAAATAAAATATAAGTTGAGCTTTTCCCAATGCATCAGCTTGGACCAACAAGCTATCTGTACCTGTTGAAGTGCAAATACATGTTTTAAGTCCTATTTGAAGGTGATTCTTCAGAGTTTAGTGCCGATTTCTACCACTAAAGCACTACCGTTCAATTAATGTCAAACTACAGGCCGAAAGTAACTTATATTGAAAAAAAACGAGGGGTCAGTTACTAGATCATCTGAAGAACATATCTTCAAAAATAGGCTGAAAGTATCAAAAAATGAAATATCACATTTAGGTACAAGAATCCATTTGCGATATTCCATTTTTCGGTATTTTCAGCCTTATTCATGAAGATATTGACGAGATGTTTCGCAGAGACATTCTTCATATGATTATTTACTAACTGACACTCTGTTTTCTATAATATAAATTACTTCTGGCCTGTAATTCAGCATTAATCGAACGGTAGCGCTCTGGTGGCAGAAACCGACACTAAACGCTAAAGAATCACCTTAAAGTGAGACAGTATGGACCATCTAATTCTGGTTTGTTTGCCTCATTTCTTTTAACTTTGAATCAAAAATTATAATTTATTCAGTGAAAGTTGGTTTCAAATGAAAGTCCAAGAGTTTTAGAGAAACTACCTGCAGGCTGATTCTCCCTGTTTGGACGAGACGAGACGAGATAGGAAGTAACGATGAATCCCATTGGTTTAAATGGCGTCACGTGACAGATTTGAAGTCATTGCGGCGCGATCGCGAGTGCCTCCGAGTCATGATTTTGAAATAAATGACTCGGAGCAATCGCGATCGCGCCGCAATGACTTCAAATCTGTCACGTGACGCCATTTAAACCAATGGGATTCATCGTTACTTCCTATCTCGTCTCGTCTCGTCCAAACAGGGAGAATCAGCCTGCAGGACACAGAATTCCAATACAACTATCCAGGTGAAAAAATTTTGCTCGTTTCTGTCATGTGTCCGTTTTTTTACACCATAATCAACGATTAATATAAGCCTACAGCAAAAGTTTGCGATAACTCCATTTGAGTCCAAAATCATTTGATGGAAAAAAAAAACACTTTGACTTACGTATCTTTGAATGAGTTCAAGAAGTTGATATAATTATTAATTGATTGATCAGCATAGTGGTTACATTTTTTCAACAACTGAGGATTTGGACAATTTTCTTTCTTTAATTGATTTTCTTTAAGGTAAAAAATTGTCGCATAAGTTTCACCCAGCTCAAACCATACTTGACGACAAATGTCCAAATAATACTGAGGATTTAGTTTACCGACAAGATCTTCGAGACAGTCAATTTGCCGCTTGTACATTTTACTCTGCCTAAAACAGAAAAAAAAGACACTGTAGGGAATGCCCCATGAACACTTTCTCACATCAAACTTAATATGGGGGCCCCAGACCCCCTTATATTTTCTGGGAGGAACTCCCAGACCCCCCTTTAATATTCTGGGGAGACCCCCAGACCCCTATAATATTCTGGAGGAGACCCTCAGACCCCCCTATAATATTCTGGGGGAGACCCCCAGACTCCTCTTTAAGGGCTTAATTTTACAGTAGGCTGGTTGCAGGATGTTTTTGCAAATTTTCATCAAAATTTCAACAGCTATATTTGAAATATTCCAATTTTTCCCTATGTTTGTTAATTTTACCCATTTTCCCATTTATTTTAATGGAAACCTTTTATCCTCCATAACTTGCTTACAATGGGGCTCTTGCAACCTTTGGCTACACGGGATTGAAGAGTTGATTCTTGCATAAAAACCTGTAAAAATGACGATGAGTAAGTACTCTAGAAAATCACAAAATTCACTCTCAGAATCGAGCTTAATGGCAGTTCGACGCAGGTATCATGGGAGATTCCTACCTATCTAAATTGAGACTTACCTCTATGTTTCCAAAGAGAAAGTGGTATATTAGAAAGGAATCTCCCATGATACCTGCGTCGAACCGCTATTACGATCTTGCCATTTATGTAGTTATTTAGGTTTATTACTGAATTTTAAAGTTTCTCAGTGTGGTTTTCGTGATTTTTGCTGGTTTTTACATCAGAATGTACTATTTATTTGCTCACAGCAAAAGTTTACAAGAGCCCCATTCAAAATTTCGAAAAACAGGAAAAGTACCTCTGAGGAATGTTAAAAGCAACTTCTCTGCAAAATTTTGATACATATGGACGATTGGTTCAAAAGTTATACCAGGATACAGACAGACAGATATCTGCGCTATCGAAATACTTTCTCGATTTCTAACTTCCATAGAGAGAGGCAGTAAAAATGAGCATATAGGGTGTTCGGTCATTCAACTGATATAGATATTTAATTCAAAAAAATTTTTACTGGATAATTCCTTATGAGCTTTGGACTTTTTCAACCGTCACCGAGGACGATGAGAAAAATAAAATTGCAAAGGTTTATACCTGCTCTCGTCATCTTCATAGAAAGCTAGAATTTTGTACAATTCACTCATGTCCTGCACGATTTTCGCATAATCCGATGCATGATTTTCCAACTGATAGTATTCTTCTGCTTTTTTAAGCCAGTGTCGAACGTTGAAAAATACAAGCCGGGCATCTTCAAACATCAAAATGTATTGAGCGGTGACTTGAGACTCATAAGCTGATAAATCTAAGGAGTCAAAATTTAGAGCTTTCAACTCATCTGGAACACCGAAAGAAAACTATTTCTATTACTTACTCTAAAAGAATTTAAATGGATGATGAGGAAAGGAAAAATTACAATGGGGCTCCTGCTAACTTTTGCAATTTTAAGCAATTGAATAGTTTAAAGCCAAGGCAAACTTTTGCAGCAGGCTTATTCATTTTCGGTATAACTGTGATTGTAAATTCACTTGTGATCTTTCAGGAATTATGTCAAAGTAAAAAGAAACTTTAAGGTACGTCGAATCTAATGGTGCAATAAAATTTGAGAAAACTAGTTGTTAACTAGCATGAATTTGCATTTGAAAATTTGGATCTGATTGCTTATGGGTAAATCCACGAGAGCAAGCAAAATAGAGCATTTGTTTGGATCCAATTTTGATCGTGACATCATTACTAAACAAGTCTATGTTTGAGCCTATGGCAGGAATAAAATATTTCATTATTTTGGACATTGTTTCCTTCAAACTGAAAAATAGTTGGTACATTCAAACAAACCTGGATATGTCTCTTGGGTGTCAGAATCAGATTCTAGCAATCGTTCTTTTGAGGCTGACAGCAGCATGAGACCGTACTTCGCCCAGCATCGAGCAACATCAGCACTGCGATACTGGAACCTTTCTTTCCTGTAAATTAAAAGAGGAGAAACATTTCATGATAAAGTCATAAGAAGAAAAAAGTATTCTGCACACAAAAATGTTTTTAAACAGCTGTGATTAAGTTACTACACAACATATTGCTACGCAGAATGATGAAAATGGCATTAACAATGTTTGATCAACATTCTTTCATGGATCGAAACAAATGCAGAATACATATAGCGACGTACTTTAGCCATAAAGGGACTTGAGGAAAAATTAATAATAAATAATGGCAGCAGGCTGATTATGAACAATCGTATCATAATGCTATCGAATCGTTGATCAAGTAAGCGTTATTCTTGTGGGTGGTGTTTGTTATTACGATAGAAACCCTCCCATCTCTGGGGAAATTCTCCGATGACTCCTGAGCTATCTGAGAATTTCCGCAGAGTTGGGAGGGTCTGTATTGGAGTAAAACCCATTGGAATGGTACCACCCATAAGATAACATCGACTCGATAGCATTACGATACAATCCTTCATAATCAGTCTGTAGGTAAGGAAACAAGTTCCCACAAGCAGGAGTATGAATTACTATTGTTTTTTTCTTCTTCATAAATGGGGCAATACAACTACTCCTGGCAGGGTTATCGATCATTTTTTACATTTAAATTCATGATAGCTTAATGTGAGAACAAAACCTAACGTTAGGTTACGCTTTTTTTTAGCAAAAAAAAGAAGGAGTTGGAATGCCGAACCTTTTAAATTGGCCAGCGGCATAGAGTTAAAAAGTTAACTTTGATCTTGAAAATGAGATCTTGAAATGTTGCATTTTTTATTTTCTTTCAGAGATTTTATCTTGTTTGGCTGTACATTGACATGTATTATCAAACGCTAAAGTTTTGGCAGTCAAGAATTTGTGACAAGTGGTAAATCCTCTTGTAATCAAAGCGACCTTCGGCGCTCCGCATGCCCTCTTGACAGTCAAAACTTTCACATTTGCTATTACATCAGATCTCAAAAGGTTGATACATAAGTTTCTGAGGGTCTTCCAAATTATTTTCAGATCAATTAAAACGGAACATGATTCAAGCTATGAGAGATTTGGGAGGAACACAACATAGCTCACACAGCCGTACTTACTTTGCCTCGAGCTCTTCAGAGGTTTCTTCCACCGAATACAATTCTGATTCATATTTGTCCAGGATGACAGAGGCTGCGGCTAAATGGTTTCGAGCTTCCTTGAAACCAGACTTTTTGAGGAAGAACTGCGCCAAAGTTGCCGAGTCCAAAGCCCACTCAATAGCATCAAATTCTTCACTAGCTAACTGTCTACTGAGCGTTTCATGACAATAAACAGCTGATTTGACATCATTACCCAGTACAAAATGAATTTCTGCCAAGTGATGTAATGTAGATGTGTAAAGTATATCAAGAGGACTACTTTTCTTGGAATTCTCTGAGCTGCTGACAGTTTTATCAAAAATAATTTCCAATACATCTATAGGTTTTTCTTTACTATCCTTTATATAATCTTTATACAGGTTCTCAGCTCTGGAAAGGTACTCAAAAGCTTTGCTAGCATCTAACTTTTGCGACCACAAGATACCAAGGAAATTCAATGCACTGAGAACAGTCAAAATATGTTTGCTGGAGAGCGCATCACTTTCAACTAAATTTAGACAGTCTCTGAAATATTCTTCGGCTTTTTGCGTTTCTTCTACATCGAGAGCAATGCAACCTAATTGGAAGTAAACGTGACTGAGGATTGCTTTGTAATTTAAGGTGCTATCGCATTTCAAGTCTTCAGAAATGTCTGAAAGGACTGATTTAATCTCCTTCAGAATTTTTTCCGCTTCATACTTTGATTTATATGGTTCTGTTTCAGGGTCTTTTGAGCTTTCGTTCCGTAAAATCTGCACTTTCGAATATGCTGTCTTGACAAGACAAAGTAGAGATTCTGTGGTCATAACAGAACCCTCCGCACTCATCTCTGAAAAGAAAAAGCAGAATGATCAAAATAAAGGGGATGAAGATAAAGTTTCTAGTTTACCAACAGCATTTTATTTTAAATTGGGCAGTTGAATGAGGTGTTTTTTTCTTCCTCTTTCAACAAATAAAATGAAGATACTCTGTGAGTAGAGAACAGAAATATGTCCAGTTTTTTCTTCACCTCGCAATTGATAAGCAAACAATGTAGGTACCTACAACTGGTTACGGAGATTTCAGCAAACTTGACGAGAAACCAGAATTTAAGAGACCTAGAGTAAACGATATAAGTCTTGTTGTGAGGTTTCATGTGAAGAGAAAATTCTCCTGCTGACACCGAAGCAGAATCAAAAGGCTAATTCTTTCAGGCATAAAAAAACACAATGGAACACAAAAAACGGGTTACTCTTAGTTGCTCTTGGATGAAAGTAGTTTGTCTAGCGTTCCAATTTAAAAAAACAGGCTTTATCCAAATGCTAGCATTCCATCTTTATTTACCTTTTAGAATTGCACTATTTCTTTATTTTTTGAGCCATCTTTTGGGGAAAGGCTCCTTCAATTTGTTTTCCAAAATGAAACTTGTGCTGTAAACAAAACAACAAGTCAAAGAACTCAAGATTTGAGTGTGATTGACGGGTAACAGGTTAATCTCAGAGGAACACTTAAATAACCACAATCGGTGGACTGACTCTTCAGAGTTGTCAAAGAGTTCCGTTTCATTTTGGAGCACTCGAACTGCCATGGCTAACCGCAGTAAGAAAAGCGGGAGTGTGTTGGTATGTTCCATTGAGTTCTTTTACAATCCGATTAAAGAAGTTAGCCTCTTGACTTGGAGGGACGGAAACAATCAAAGAAAAGCAGAAAGTAGAGACCAGGAGTTGCCAAGAACTTTACGTTGATGAAATCAGGTCAATTACATAGGTACCTACTATAATTTATTTACTGTAAACACCACAGTTTCAATCAGTATTAACTCTGACAAGAAATTAGCACAATAGATAAACTTCACAGATGACTGAAAACTAAAAATTCCACTGATAAGTAATGTACTCATCCACACTCAGCTAATTCTTATTTTTCTAATAAAAAGTGTAAAAATTGTTCTTTTCTTATCAACAAAACACTTTTCTAGTGTGGTGGTGTTCGGAAAAAGTTATAAACAAAAACAAGAGATACGAACAAGGTTATAGATTAAAGAGGTATGCTCATCCAAAGAGTAAACAAGAGTCGCAATTGAATGGAAGGCCTGCGTGGTCAACGTAGATAAGGGATCCGAACGCGGGCTGGCCTGGGCTGGCCTCTGATTGGCTGCAACGGGTGGAGCAAAAATGACTCGGGGTATAGGGAAAATAACACGGGATTTTCGTTCCGGGGCGTTTACCTCGAAACCTAAGCAAAATCGTATCTAAACAATTTATACGAGTCGATTCAGCAGATTTTCCCGAACAATTTGATAGGTCATAAGTGCCACTTTATTGCAAATTCGAAAAGACTGTTTCAGTTTAAAAGTACGCACAATAGTGAGTTACTCAAACACTGCTCGAACACACGCCAAGCATGTAATCACACTATTGTGCGTACTTTTAAACTGAAACAGTCTTTTCGAATTTGCAATAAAGTGGCACTTATGACCTATCAAATTGTTCGGAAAAATTTGCTGAATCGACTCGTATAAATTGTTTAGATACGATTTTGCTTAGGTTTCGAGGTAAACGCCCCGGAACGAAAATCCCGTGTTATTTTCCCTATACCCCGAGTCATTTTTGCTCCACCCGTTGCAGCCAATCAGAGGCCAGCCCAGGCCAGCCCGCGTTCGGATCCCTTATCTACGTTGACCACGCAGGCCTTCCATTCAATTGCGACTCTTGTTTACTCTTTGTGCTCATCTGACTTCGCGCCACAAAGTCAGTGGCGCGCAGTTCAAAATCCAGATTGATCCAGATCCAAGATGGCCGACAAAAGCAGAAAACATTGGAATACACAGGGTCTTATGGAGAGTCGTCTCAGATGTGTTTCAGATTGATTATTTCGCTCACGAAAGTTGTTTTATCAATTGTATATTGTGTTAAAACGGTTTACAACATAGCAAGAAGTATTTAAAGTGTTGCTCTAAAGTGTTGTGGCGAGAAAAGTTATAATTTCTCTAGTTCTATCCATGTCAAAAGGACTTTCATTTTTGTAAACAAACATGTAAACAAACCACCAGCCCTGTGAACGCCGAATTCGGTCCGTGATTGTTTCTCTCCTCGTTCTTTCAACGATTGTTTGCTAATTTAAATGTTTTCCTGAATCTCCTAAATCGTATCTAAATTACTGCTCGACGAGTAAGCCTTTTTGGCCTTCCTAATTGTCTCAGTTTCCCGGGAAATTCTATTGCTATAATCTGTATTGAGTGCCTTAACTTCCTCAACTCACGAATGAAGTGCTTTGGCTGACAATGAAGTGTTTATTCCTCATCCGGGCTCTGTGTTTCAACGTTTCAAGGAGAATTATCAACTATACCATCTCCATGGATTTTTTAGTTTAATTTCTTAAATCGCTTCAAGCTAAGCTTCAACTGTGTTCATGTGCAACTGGGAGCGTTCTAGAATTCCCCGGAGTATTGCTCTGGCCGAGAAAAGATTAACGATAGCGATCATTTCCAACACATATAGTTATCCTAAATAGGATACCCTTATCTTTTCTGAGCCGCTGCAATACTCTGGAGAATTCTAGAACCCTCGCATTAGGTTCGTTTTCAATATCAGATTTTTTTTTTTTTCGTTCTGTGGTTTACAGTCTCTTGTTTAAATCACTTCAGTCTGTGGTCAGAGCTGTGTCTTAGATTTCAAACCTCTCTACTTACCTTTTTATTCACTCGCAACTAACGTACTCTCTTTTGGTGAGCATTATCTTGAAACATTACTTGTGTACGACATACACGAGAGATAATGGCATCGACGTTGGAGAGGGTTAGCCTCTTTCGCGAGTCTTGTCATTGAATCTATCACTGTCATGGCCCTATTTTGATTCTATCTATAAGCGTTCACAAAACTAGATTTTAATGAAACTGTGGAACCCATTTGGCCTCGCTTGCAGTCGGTACACGGGTACTGAACGTCATCTTTAGAAGAAGAGTTGCTCTTGATCGCCTCTATGCTCTGTCAATCCTCAATGGCTTGTGAATTCTACTGCCTGTATTGGCTTTGATTCGATATTATTACTCAGTGAGTTTGCATCATTGTTAATATTTTGCCTCAAACCCAATTCTATCCTCTGTGCATTTACGTGAAATACTGTTCACCAAAGGACATAAGCAGACGTCGCTTGATAGGTAAGCAGTTTTTAATTCCATTCTTGTCGGTGCAGTTGAATCAGTGGTGTGCCGTGACAACACCATGACTGTTACCTAAGTTCTGTACTTACATTGAGTTGACTTCGTAAACGGTGAAGAAGCTGGACCAGGGGGGGGGGGGGGGTGTTGATGAAAATCAAACTCAGGCATATTTCTGTCATTCAAGAATCGGTGTCAATAATATTACCTTGTGTCAGACTCTTTTAATAGTGTGATTGTAAAGGTGAGTTATGTCATAAACAGGTGAAAAAGAGTCAAGACAATAAAAATTCAAAAATCTAATCACTCTAGGTAAAAAAAAGCGTGAAAAAATAAATTATTTTTGTCTCCAGGATATTTCTTAAAAAATTTTTTGACTGTCAAAACTTTTGTGTTTGCTAGTACCTCCATCCTTCAAAATTTTGTTTCCAGACTGTGTAAGCTAAAAATAAGAAATTTTTTTCACATTTTTCATCGTTTATTGGAATAAAATAAAACCTTGCAAACATGAGATTACTTAAGATGATTCCAGAGTCGATTGGTTGGAACCGTGGACTCCGCGTCGCGCTGCTCAAAAAGTCACAAATTTTTGGCTAAAATTGACGATTCTACTCTAAAAGCACAAATTGTAGAAATGTCAGCACCTGCGAGCATACTTCAGGAAGATACCCTGAAAGTTTTAAGCTGGAACACTCAAACATAAAGCCGGAAATTATGAAATACGAAAATTACCATTAGTCTAAATGAGTGCGAGTGAGGCAGATAGTCATATTATCACTCACTCTCACTAACTAAGCTTTTGGCGAAATTAATTCCATAATTTACAGCTTTAATTCTAAACCAATTTGGCTCCTTTTGGGCTCAAGAAATCCTTTAAAAAATTTTGTTGATGCTGACGTTCTTTGATTTTGCGTTTTGTCTTTTTTTACAATTTGAAATGCTAAAAATGTTGATATTTTGTTAAGTTATTAGTCGAATAACTAAAAATAATGTAAATAGAAACGATTTTTCTCAATAGCGACTAGTGGCGCCATCCATCGGTTTGAAATCTGGAAAAGTTTCGCCTGGAATCACCTTAAAGCAGAAGTTGAAGAAAAATACTGCCTTTTATTTGAACAAAAAGAAGAGTCGTGAGGGCCAATGGCCAATAACACGCAAACTTGTTTGAAAAAAAAATAGTGAACCGGGGAAAAATAATAAGTATCAGATGAAGGCTTTCTGACTTTGAATCTTTACAACTGCTCTTACTTCTTAACTAGGTAACAAATTTTCAATCACAAAAGTATACGAGTAACATCTGAAGTCCATGAGAAAAAAAAGAAATCAAAAGTTAGGTAGTATGAAAACCCATCAATTTGCTTGAGGATATATTATAAAATTTTAGAGGAGGTTTACTTTTAGGAGACTGATGGTCGTCACTGCTGAGGTTTAGAATAAAAATATGGGATGGACGAGTGTTCCGAAAACATTGACTAATTCAGTGGGAGGTTTTATGATATGATCGGAATTATTGGAACTAGGTACACTAACTAGGTTCCTAAAAAAGTAGGTGTGTTGAAGCTGAAAATACTTCAGGCCCGTCAATAATTTTTTGTCGATTGATCGGAAGTGAAAATGTTTTAAGATTAATAAAAAAATCAAACATCGATTAGCGATTATTTGATTAATTGGTTGGTAATTGATTAGCGAAATTTCGGTAGTTAGAAATTGATTTTCATTGTAGCAGAATTTCTACTGTGATTGATTGACGGCATGTAAGTACCAATTGACTTTTCGGTGATTTTTGTTTTTTATTTAAACTTCAAAAAGCTAAGGCTAATCCCATTCGTTCAGCACTTTAGTTAAGTTAAAACAGTTCAGGCACAATTGGAGAGACACTTGGTATTAAAATAACGATCATTCAAAACATTGCAATATCAGTAGTTATGAAGGCAAAAGGAAAATTTAACTCAGTGGCGTGCCGTCCATGTCTCCTGCGACATATAAGGTGTCGCTTGCAAAATTGTGAGTGCAAAGATTTTTCTTTTTCTTTCAAAAGGCTTTGAAAAATTTCAAAGAAGACCAAGAGAATTGCCAGTAGCGCAACACACGGAACGCGTAGAAAGGAAGAAGACTTGCAGACACGCTCACTTGGCTCACTACATCATTGGGTCTGCTGCGTTGGATGAGTATACTCCAAGTATACTCACGGAGCCCCTGCCATTCATTATAGGTAGAGCTCGTTTCAGAAGTGTAGGCGGACCTAAATCATAATCTTTGGCGAATTTTCAAATTTAATTCCTTTAAAATAAAACCAAATTGCTTCTGACTTTGTTCTTTTGCGTTTAAAGTGTTCCTCGTTGAAAAGTGAACACTCAATTTCATTTTCATTCATTTTCATCGAGTAATATCAGAAATAATGTTGACAAATTCCAAAGATTATTGATCTAGGTCCGCCTACACTGCTGAAACAAGCTCTAGCGTTATTACCTGAAATAAAATAGGTGACATGCATTTGGTTCAAAAACAATGCATCGCGCAGAAGTTATTCTGGAGACAAAAATAATTTATTTTTTCACGCTTTTTTTTACCTAGAGTGATTAGATTTTTGAATTTTTATTGTCTTGACTCTTTTTCACCTGTTTATGACATAACTCACCTTTACAATCACACTATTAAAGAGTCTGACACAAGGTAATATTATTGACACCGATTCTTGAATGACAGAAATATGCCTGAGTTTGATTTTCATCAACACCCCCCCCCCCCCCCCCCCCCCGGTCCAGCTTCTTCACCGTTTACGAAGTCAACTCAATGTAAGTACAGAACTTAGGTAACAGTCATGGTGTTGTCACGGCACACCACTGATTCAACTGCACCGACAAGAATGGAATTAAAAACTGCTTACCTATCAAGCGACGTCTGCTTATGTCCTTTGGTGAACAGTATTTCACGTAAATGCACAGAGGATAGAATTGGGTTTGAGGCAAAATATTAACAATGATGCAAACTCACTGAGTAATAATATCGAATCAAAGCCAATACAGGCAGTAGAATTCACAAGCCATTGAGGATTGACAGAGCATAGAGGCGATCAAGAGCAACTCTTCTTCTAAAGATGACGTTCAGTACCCGTGTACCGACTGCAAGCGAGGCCAAATGGGTTCCACAGTTTCATTAAAATCTAGTTTTGTGAACGCTTATAGATAGAATCAAAATAGGGCCATGACAGTGATAGATTCAATGACAAGACTCGCGAAAGAGGCTAACCCTCTCCAACGTCGATGCCATTATCTCTCGTGTATGTCGTACACAAGTAATGTTTCAAGATAATGCTCACCAAAAGAGAGTACGTTAGTTGCGAGTGAATAAAAAGGTAAGTAGAGAGGTTTGAAATCTAAGACACAGCTCTGACCACAGACTGAAGTGATTTAAACAAGAGACTGTAAACCACAGAACGAAAAAAAAAAAATCTGATATTGAAAACGAACCTAATGCGAGGGTTCTAGAATTCTCCAGAGTATTGCAGCGGCTCAGAAAAGATAAGGGTATCCTATTTAGGATAACTATATGTGTTGGAAATGATCGCTATCGTTAATCTTTTCTCGGCCAGAGCAATACTCCGGGAATTCTAGAACGCTCCCAGTTGCACATGAACACAGTTGAAGCTTAGCTTGAAGCGATTTAAGAAATTAAACTAAAAAATCCATGGAGATGGTATAGTTGATAATTCTCCTTGAAACGTTGAAACACAGAGCCCGGATGAGGAATAAACACTTCATTGTCAGCCAAAGCACTTCATTCGTGAGTTGAGGAAGTTAAGGCACTCAATACAGATTATAGCAATAGAATTTCCCGGGAAACTGAGACAATTAGGAAGGCCAAAAAGGCTTACTCGTCGAGCAGTAATTTAGATACGATTTAGGAGATTCAGGAAAACATTTAAATTAGCAAACAATCGTTGAAAGAACGAGGAGAGAAACAATCACGGACCGAATTCGGCGTTCACAGGGCTGGTGGTTTGTTTACATGTTTGTTTACAAAAATGAAAGTCCTTTTGACATGGATAGAACTAGAGAAATTATAACTTTTCTCGCCACAACACTTTAGAGCAACACTTTAAATACTTCTTGCTATGTTGTAAACCGTTTTAACACAATATACAATTGATAAAACAACTTTCGTGAGCGAAATAATCAATCTGAAACACATCTGAGACGACTCTCCATAAGACCCTGTGTATTCCAATGTTTTCTGCTTTTGTCGGCCATCTTGGATCTGGATCAATCTGGATTTTGAACTGCGCGCCACTGACTTTGTGGCGCGAAGTCAGATGAGCATACCTCTTTAATCTATAACCTTGAGATACGAATAATTTTTACTTTGGCCAATCAGAGCGCAGAGAATCCTTTTTCGGTAAACCTAACCTACAAATTTGTTATCACTCACGCCGAACTCGCTAAACTGCAGCTGAAATCAGTTTCAATCTTCAACTTTAAATTATTTTTGCCCGAATTATCATGAATACTAATGTGAATAAAGAAATACTTTGAGCAGTGCCGTAACCGAGTATATGTTTCATGTCCAATCTTTCAGTAAAGTGATAATCATTTCAGCATACAGACTGCGTGTATCTTCATTCTTGACTCTACTAGGAAAACAATAAAAAATGGTAAATACTTTATTTTCATAAACATTCCAAGTTCAATATCAAAAGTTCTCCTTTTTAGGCAGATGTCGATAATACCTAGACAGTAATGAGAAAGTCAGTGATACTCCATTAGAAGCTATTGTATTTTCATAAAAGACTGGTAATAAAATGTGATTATACTTACGGAAATAAATTTACTTTTCACCAATTTTCACTGTGATGGAGTGTTTTCCACAGCTCTGGGAGTAATTGGTGCGTATTCTAGATTGGCGCCCACCTGAAATTGAAAGTAGAGTCTTTTGATGGATATTCTTTGTAGGGAGTAGGGACACGAGTTCTGTTTAGTCAGTGGATGTAAGCTTGGAGCGAAAAACAGTGGAAGGCGTTTAAGATGATCCAGGGTCGATCGGTTCGAACCGTTGACTCCACATTGCCTTGCTCCGAATTTCATCAGTTTTTGGGTAAAATTGATGAATTTACGCTAAAACCACCAAAAGGAACATCAGCACCTGTGACTCATGCGAGCATATTTCAGGAAGATACCCTGAAAGTTTTGAGCTGAAATATTCAATAATAAAGCCGAAAGTATGAGATATGAAACTTCCCATAAGCCTCAGTGACTGGGAGTGAGGCAGATAGACGTATTATCCCTCGCGCTCACTCTCACTCACTAAGCTTATGGCGATACGAATTTCATAATTTATGGCTTCAATTCTGAACCAATTTTGCTCTTTTAGGGCTCAAAAAATCCATAAATAAATTTTACAGGTGCTGATGTTATTGGATTCTGCAGTTTTTCTTTGTTGTCAATTTAAAATGCCAAAAACAGGACTTTTCCCCAAAGCGACTAGTGGCGCTATCCATCGGATTAAAATCCGGAAAAGTTTTGCCTGGAATCACCTTAAGGCTCCTTTCAAAAAAGCGGATAAGGGGATAGAGGAGAAGATGAATGTATGGGAACGGATTGGAATGTCAGAAAATCCACCTGTCCACTGTCAAACTTAACTTTCAAACGCGGTCGACTTCTTCTAAATGCATAAAGTGGCGTGTTAGTACTCCCTATAATTTATACTTTATAGCCTGTAAAGAATATCCATTTAAGGACTCTAATTGAAATAAGGACAATCCATCTTGTTATCAACTTCCAATTCATTTCTCTTGAATGCTCTTCTTGTTACAGTTCAAAGCATTAGCGCCTTTGCGCCTCCTTACTCAGAAGCTACTTCCCAAATCGTTCTCAACAAGCAAGAATTGTAAAGGCATTTACGAGCCGGATTACTTGGAATTGATGAAATCGCCTATTCCTATGTATTCTAAGGTTAACATTCAAATTAAAGGCCATGATTTTCCAATATTAGAAAAGTTCCAAAAATTTATTCATCGAACGGCAGAAAGTATGGAAATCGATGTGGAAGATGGGTAAGTATTTTGGCTTTTTCCAATTAATGTATTTTAATATTGTTGTTCCTCCTACCTTCGTATTGTTATCTCAGGGCTGCGGCAAGCCTAGTTGGCTGTCGGTGATCAAGAAGCAGTTCTATAGAAAATAATTGAGACTATTGAATTGTTACTTTTACAGATTTTTCAAGTTAAGGTAGTTTGGAATAACAAATTCTTTCTAAACTCATGGAAAGTAGTTCTTAGATGAATCCATGCCACATGACCAAGGTGACCGATTAGTTGATCGATTAATGGTCATTTACCGGATTTTATAGAGTTTTTTTGTAAAACAAGGATTGTCAGCAACTGTCGGTAGATCTAACAAAGATATCTGTTAAGTTTGGATGCTCGAAAATTATGGGAATTCGCACAATCGCTGCTCTATCTCTCGTATCCCACTAAGGTAGTGTGAATTCCCATAGTTACGTCCCTATTTTGCAGATTCGGGCATCCAAACTGAACAGATATCTTTGTTCGATCTATCTACAGGTGCTGACGATCCTCGTTTTACAAAAAAACTTCATCAAATCTGAATCTGGTAAATGACCATTAATTGATCGACTAATCAATCACCTTGGTCACGTGGCATGGAATCACCATAAGCTCACCAAGGCAAGCTTGATTGGCCGTTGGTTTTTGTAACTTTACACAAGCGTATTGCCAAAACCGAGACACTTAAAAAAACTAAAGGCTCCTTTGTTCTCAGTTCATAACGTAATTTTTTTTTTGAAGGAACACTCAATTTCAGATCCTTTAAACTACCTCACTGAATTGTAAACAGTCAAAATCCTTCAGAATTGGTGTTGCAAATACAGAAGAAAATAATTTAAAACATTTTGTACGGAGACTGTCAAATTTCTCAGCATTCCAGAGGAAGGCTGAAAAGGTTTATATTAAGCAATCTCTTTTGTTTTGACATTTTGCTCAGTTTAATGTGCGTAAAATTTTTAATTGTTCACAGATGGGCTCTTCCGCCGCAACATTTAAAAGTAAAAAAACTAATTCCTCAAAGTACTGCAGTGGATTGTGAATATGAAATTAAAATTTACGAAAGACACGTCCAGGTAAGTTTTCATTTTATTGAATGTTGTTAAATAATGTAGAGTCAATTCTGTTTTTGCAGAGCACACAAAAATGATTTTATTGAAATCAACAAGTGAAAATCTCTGGACCAGAGGCGGCTCGTGCACTTTGACAACAATGTATTCTCCACAGTTGATTCTATGTAAAAAAATTGATTCAACTATGAAGCAGCGCTTCACCTGCAATGGATTGTATTAAATAGATTCAAATGTAGAAAAAACACTGTTGCCAAATTGCACGAGCCGCCACTGCTCAGGACAGGGACAGAGGCGTTTTTACATGACGTTAATTTGGGGAAGCATTCTGCGCGACTAAAAATGTAAAAGAGTGAAGATTCTTGTGTCTTACGGAAGGGAGGCGTTAGTCGTGTAAACTGGCATCCGCACCCCTCGAGCTATTAAATGTTTAAAATTTCCAGCCTTCATAACAAGATGTAGGAGGGGAGCAGTGCTCTCAAAATATATCCTCTTTTCATTAAAAAAGGATTCCCAGACTATTTGAAAGGAATGAAATCACTTTTCTACCATTGAAATATGTTTCTTTTTAGTCTGTTGGGAAACCGGCCTATTCAGCTTGGTGCCTCTGTTTCGTACACAGTCAAGCCTGAGCGAGAGAAATTTTGTTGAGTAGGGCAGTTCCAGAATGGAGTAGTCTCACAAGCCCCGCTCAACCATTGAAGAGAATGGCTATAAAAATGCTCTTCAGCCCAAAAAATAATAAACTGTAGGGAATACCCCACGAACACTTTCTCTCATAAAACTTAATCTGGGGGACCCCCAGACCCCCCTTTAATATTCTGGGGGAGACCCTCAGACCTTCCCCTTAAGGGGTTAATTTTACCGCAGGCTGGTTTACTTGTTTATTGGAAATTCTCATCAAAATTCAACATTTAAAATATTTCAATTTTTCCCAACGTTTACCCATTTTACCCTTTTCCCCTTTGATTCTAATAGAAATCTTTTATCCTCCATAGCTTACCTAAAATTTAAAATTTCGAAAAAACAATAAAAGCACCTCTCAGGAATTTGAAAAGCAACTCTTCTCTGCAAAATTTGGATGTTTATGGACCATTGGTTCTAAAGTTATGCCAGGATACAGACAGACAGACATCCGCTCCATCGCAATACTTCCTCAATTTTTAACTTTGTTAGAGTGAGAAAGTAAAAAAACATGATGACAACATGACCCAGAGTACCTTGGGGTTAGTCCTATCTAATTTATCACTCTGAATGCTGGTCATTGCTGAATGCTGGTGAAGGAGATTCGGTTGTGAGCCATTACTCCACCGGCTAGTAACTCCACGAATCTTCTTGTTTAGCGCGAAGAAAGTGATAAGTTAGATAGGACTACCCCCATAGTATCTGCGACTTTCATTTCACCTTTTTGAAAATCTTTCATGTAGTTAACCCTTCCAATACCTCACCAAAGTTATTTGACTTCATAACTCAATCTCTCAGATAAGGGTGATTTCATGATAACAAGAATTGTTTGTCCCCAAGGGCTACGGATCATATATAAAGAATAACAAATTAAACACCAGTGATTTTTCATTAAAACTCACTGTCTGAAGGAGGAAATAAATTACGGGAAAAAAGTATCATTGCCGTGGAATGCATCACACTTTTTCAAACGGAATTCGTACACTTTGTTACTGTCCCCAGGAGTGAATCTTAGATTAAAACGGTAATTTTTCTACGGAAAAAACAAAAAAATACCTTTGCTGCGCCAATTTTTATCTTCAAGAGGAGTTGAATAGTTACTCAACAGGTAAAACTGGACTTCGAATGAGTTTTGGAGTGGAGGAAATTACAAGCTGAACGGAAATTTGTTAGGAAAAATTAAATTCAATGATTTTTTATTTTTCAAAAGTTGAAGGCTCAACTATTCCTGTTTTCGTGGAATCACCCATTAGTGAAAGGTACTCTAAATTTTTAACATTTGCAAAAAAGATTTTTATCAAGCTCCTTCAATTACTGGGATAGGCAAAATAAACACTGCAGAATACGATTATTTAAGTACCTACTGAATTTGAGCGAGTTGTATCTTTGATTTCTTCCGTCAACTTAAACCTGAGGGTTGATTCTGTCCATTTCATGAGACGAGACGAGACGAGATGAGATGAGATGAGATGGCTCTGAGTCGTATCATCTCATCTCTTTATATGAGATAGAGTCATTTATAACGTGTCGTCTCGCACGAGATAGACAGGGAGAAGCAGCCTCCTGGTCGTAAGAGGTTTATGAGTGAACACCTCTTCTTCAATCGTCTTTTACAATATAATTCTCTCTCATCAATAATTTGTATGTTTTAACATTTTTTCCCAGGTAGTTGACATCTATAGTTATGATCTGAGTCTACTTCTAGAAGTTATCGAGGCAGCTCTCCCTGAGGGTGTTAATCTGCACGCTTATGAGCATTTAGAGGAACACGAAAAAGCAAGGTTTGTGCCGGATACCCAGCTCAAACAACTGGAGGCTGAACTGGAAAGTATGGGAGGACCCAGACTTTTAAAGCGATAAGTCGCGAATGTTCCGTTAAACAAAGGATGCATTAGTCTACTCAAAATCTCAGAGGAGAGGCAGAGTTTCTTGAAAAAAAAAAAGAAAAAAAAACACAAGCTGACCGAAAAATTGTGATAAAAGGGACAAGATTAATGAACGTTTTCCTACAGTGATTTCCCTGCCGGACCTTTATTAAGAGACGTTTTTCCGCTTGGACATCCTCCCTGTGAACATGTGTCCTTGAGAAAATGTCTAGATACCATGACTGCTGTGGTAAGGAAGAACGCCGCAAGCAACATGTGTTACTTATGCTATTTTTGCAATGCGGCTTGGGGTCCCTATCCTTCAGCCTTGAATGTTTTGTCCTTCCAAGGATTCCAGCAGTGAACAATACACGGTCGCCGGTCGGCCTTACTTAAATGCTTAGACGGGCAGACAGCCTTTGTTAGAGATAGTTGAGTGAACAGGTAGGTACAACAATAATCAGATGGGCAGAGAGCCTTTGTTAGAGATAGTTGAGTGACCAGGTAGGTACAACAATAATAAACTCCTGAAGAGGAACGCGGTGTAAGAGTACGGGCCTGAGCTATACTGCAAAAACAGTCTAAATAACACTTGACACTCAAGATGCTCTTCCTTGGCACGGCAGATGAGACATGACTAGGTTTTTTTTTAAAGGAACAGTAAACTTTGAAAAAGATTCAAAGATTACTCACTATAATCCTGCAAAGTTTTAGCAGCAAATAAATCAGCAATTTAGTGAGACAGTAAGGTATCTAAAAGTACTTTTCATCTGTTTCTCAATATTATTTTTATCCACCTGTGTTTACCTGCATTTGTATTTGCATTGGTAACATCGAAGTAGACTTGAAAATCTGTCAGATTACCAGCTATTTAAGGCCTTCCTGTTGTTTATTTTTTCATTTTCTAAAATGTAAAAAATAAAAAAAGTAATTAAAGTCTGAATAAAGAAACTATTGTTTGATTAATATTTCACTTAAATATTTTTGTTGGTAATAATTTTATGCCTTTTCCGGAGCCTTACTTACTATGCATATGTTTAAAACAAAACAGATTCATAATACCATCTTACCTTACCAGACTCCGGGGGTTTAAGGTATATGTACCTTGGTTGCCAACTTTTAAAAGAATTCTTGTGAAATTAAGTATGCCAATTTTTTGCGGTTTTTAACAGTTTTGTGCCATTTTGAGGTGAAATTTACCATTTACCAATAACGGACAGGCATTTTTTTCCCTTGAGGTCCTAAATATAAATGTAAATATATTTTTCTTTTTCTACAAATGCTCAGATTATTAGGGGGTGCCTAGTTCCTATTCAGAAGAATGGTTAGTTTCACCAAAAAATGGCCCAGAACTGTCAAGAACTGCAAAAAATCCACTTCCTCTTTAGGAAGCTCTTGTAAAAGTTGGCAACCGAGATACATTACCATTATATTTAATCCATGACCAGATTCTGGAATTATTAGACCAGGGTTATATTGTAATGTTCTAATCAGAGAGAAATAGAGACCCAGCACAAAGCTTCCGACAGGAGTCCACTTTTCCGGCTTAATTTTGGTCGGAACTCATTGAAACAACAGCCAACTATTGCCTACTATTGACTGATGAGCGCGTGGTTTGCATTCGCCTAGCAAAACCTGTTTCCGTTTTCGAGACCGCGAACCAATCACAGCCTTTCATTGAGCTCACTACTCAACAGTAGGAGACCGTTTATCGTTGCAGCCAGTAACTCCCGAACAAAACTGTGCGCAATAAACTTGCTTCATTTTTCTAACACGGGAAGCAAATGGTGGGCTGGGTCTCTATTTGTCTCTGGTTCTAATGTAATGTATTGACAGATAAGTTTCAGAGTATCACAGTTAGATTGTTGTTTAAAAATTCAATTGGGGTAGAAACGAGTAGAAATCAGTGAGGAAATAAACAACATATGAGATCAAAACAAATCAACAATTTATTCGTAGTTCTAGACAGCGATTTTGAGAAAATTATTTTTCTTTCAAGTCTACCAAAAAGTATTGCACAATTAAACTACCTCACAAACAAGGCACCTTTTTTTTACCTTTTTCTTTTAATGCATACCTACTTTAAAAAAATCTACACAGAAAACTCAAAAAAAGTAGATTAAGATTTACCCTTTAGAATTAGAATTATTCCTGAATCCTATTACAAGGGCTGCACTCCATTGCAAAAGAAAAGAAAAATATTATAACAAGCTTGAGATTTGAATTGTGACTCAACAGTTAGCTTTAAAAATTGTGGCCACCAATAGAACGAACCCAAAAAAGTGGTCCTCATCTGTGATCAGTGCAAAAATCAGTGCAAAAATTGAAGGGATCGAGTTGCAAGGTTCGAGCTGCTGAAAACTGTCTACGCCGTTGCCAGCAAATATAGAGGGTGGACAGTTTTCGTTCACTCGAGCACAGTTCTGTCCACTATGAAGCTGTTGCACACTTTTGCAGTAAGCGATTTAATGATTGATTCAGATGTAAAAATCTAAAAAAATAAAACAATGGTAGCACTAAAAACTCACGAGATCCACTCCTCAACTCACAAAATGCTTTTAAATGCACTAGCATAATGGTGGCGTATGGCACTAGTAATAGGAGATTCCTATCTTAATTTCGTCACTCTCTCTATGCTGCCAAAGAGGATTCATAGAGTAACTAGGCACCAGAGCAGTAATCCACATCTGATTAATGGTACTGTGACACCTGGTGACACCAGTTTCAAAGGAAAGTTGTCTCTTATTGGTCACTTCTTGATGGAGTTACAGTATTATTAAATCTCCCATTGTTACTGCTCTGAGCCACCATTACCCTTGCACATGTAAAAGCGTTTTTTGAGCCCATGATGAGTGAAATTGGTTGAGAATTAAAGCCGTAAAATTGGAAATTTATTTCGCCATAAGCTTAGTAAATGCGAGTGAGTGCGAGTGACACATATGTCAATCTGCCTCACTCGCACTCATTGAGGCTTGTGGGGAATTTTCGAATTTTCAATAACCCGGTTTTAATTTTGAGTATCTTAGCTTGAAACTTTCAGGGTATTTTCCTGAAATATGCTTGCAGGTGCCGAAGCTTCTCAATGAGTGAATTAATCAATTTTAGCCAAAAACTGTTGATTTTTTGAGAAGCGCGACAAGGTGTCTACGATTCAAACTGATTGACCCTGGAATCACCTTAAACCCAGCAAACTGCACCAAACAAATAAAATACAAATTCATTTCCCCTTTGGAAACTGAAAATGTTTACAAAAAGTAAAATATCCATGCAAGCTTACTTGGCTGTAAAAAATCTTAGGTATCAGAAAAAATTCAGTTGAATTTGCTACTTAAGATTAACATGAATTAGATACTTTCACAGCTAAATTAATAATGACTTCTATTTACAATTAGATTCTCTAAAAATAAAATACACATCATAATTCAACAATTCAATTGTGCCATTAAAGGTTTGTGTTTAAGGCTCCCAACATTTTTTTTTTCTTTCAGCCACATTTCCTACTTTTTAATGAGATGAAATTTTTGATGATTGATTTTTAAACTGGAACATTTTACAATTGGAGGCCCACAAAGCATTGAGAGAGCTCTTTCCTTGAAATCAACAACAGGACTTATTTATTTGTTAATTTATCAGTTTGTTTATCTATTTCCTTTTTTGTCTTCGATTGCTCACAAGAAGGATAAAAATAAATTAACTGATGCCATGTAGGGTTCGATGCATCCACATCCGGCCATATTCTCTGTCTCCTTATTAATTTATTTACTAATTTATTAAGTACTTAATTCATTAATTAATTAAGTACCTACTTAATTAATTTATTTATTAAGTACGTACTTCATTAATTAGTTAGTTAATTAATTAATTAGGTAGTTGATTTATTAGTTAATTAATTAGTAGTACTAGTAGTAGTAAAGTCCAGCCGCCCAAACCTTGTGTTCGTTACGCTTAATTAATTAAGGATAGCATTAAATTTCTGATGAAGAGCACAGCCAAAATTTAATGGATCCTTTTTCCACATACCGCCTCAGTCATCCATAACAAACTTCTAGAGAGCAACCTCCAGGATTGCAAATTTTTTTCAATTTTCAAATTCCCTGAATTTTCCCGAGCTTTTTTCACCCTGGCACGATTTAAATTTTAGTTCTTGGGATAAAACTAGCTTACCATTTCCCTTAAATAGATTCAAAATTTTCATCAGTAAATTTGATTTTTGTCCCTTGGAATCTTTACAATTTATTTCATTCTAGTGTTCAATCAAAGTTCCCAGAGTTTTTCCAATTTTGAGGAGCAATCCTGTTGACATCAAATGTAGCCCAAAAATTGAGGTACAAAACGTTGGGGAGGGAAAAAAATTGATCTTATAAAACTAGATGAGTGCCTACAAAATAGAAATCTGGCAATAAATTATAAATTGTAATACACTTTTATTCACTAGATTGTAAAATTTGTGGACTGATGTGGAAAATGTTTAAATGGAAGATTAAAAAAATTGAATTTTTTTAATGCAAGGTCAAGAAAGAAAATCCAATAAATAAATGCCTCACATCTCTAATGATCTGTCAAATTACAAACATTTATTTCAGAGGGAAGTTATTCAGACTGAAGATTTTCTTTCTCTTTTTTTTTTTTTTTTTTTTTGGTAAAACTTTGTTCGAATTCAAATTCAATCATCTTCAGATAATAATTACAAGCACGCAGAGTATTTCTTCGGAGTTGAACATAATTTACACAGAACCCAAGTTCGTAAAAAAAACACAAGACAAAAACTGTTTTACAATGTTGACACAAAAATAAAACAACTTACCAACCTGAGTTAAAAAAATAAATAAAAGGGAGCTTTAATTTTGTACAGACGGTTTAAAAAATGAAGCTTACGAGCCACCTTTTTTATAAGACTTGTAAACTTCGATGAACATGGGCCTGCAAGCCATTTTCACCTTCAATTTAGCACAGAGAAGGAAAACTCCTGAAAACAAATTGAAACAAAGAGAATCAGTGAAAAGTTGAGGAGAAAGCTTCAATAGAGGTACATGTAAGAAAAGAAAAGATAAATAGAGATACCAGTTTTGGTGCGTTTTTTTATTCACCGGTATCCGCACCGGTGCAATAACCCGGAGCTTTGGAAGCTGCTCTGAAGCAGTGTGGTGCAGCACCGGAGGCTCCAAATAAAAACCGAACAAAAATTTCGAGTGCACCAGGAGTAAAGGGTTTTTTGAGGGATTTTTTGTGGTTTTTTTTTTTTTTTGGGATTTTTTTTTGCTCACGTTAATAAAGTTTCAAAAAAAAAATGTGAGCTTCAAAGATTATGATCCTGTACATGGTATGATTTAAATTTTTTTGATGTTTGATCAGTAGGAATAAATGAATGAACAATGGGTAATGACTATGGATTTAGTTCTCAGAAATGTCGATAAATAATTAGCAAGTTCAAAGCATGATTCCATAAAATTACCTGATAATTTACGATGGAGAGAATAGATTTCTTCGGGAGGTGGGCAAAGCCTGTGCGTGATGATTGTTGGTATTAATTTCTGAATTTTTGCCGTCGTTTGCTGACCTCCAAAATCGAATTCACCAGCGTTCTCGTTGAACACTTCACCAAGAATCATGACGGCATCCACATGAGATTCTTCCATGATCTGAAATAAAGTTTTGCTTTGATTACAAGTTGAACAAGAAGGAAATAAAAAGAAAACAAGAAAGTAAAAACATAGGAGAAAATAAAAAGAAAACGAGAAAATAAAAAGAAAGTTAGAAAATGAAAAGAAAATCAGAAAGTAAAGAGAAAATGAAAAAATAGAAAGAAAATGAGACAATAACATGAAAATGAGAAAATAATATGAAACAGCAAAAAGAAAACGAGAAAATAAAAATAGAACTCAAGAGTAAAAAGAAAATGAGAAAATGAAAAGAAAACGAGAAAATAAAAATGAAAAAAGAAAACAAAAAGAAAGTAAGAAAATAAAAAGAAAATGAGAAAATAAAAAAAAGTAAGAGAATAAAAAGGAAGTACGAGAAAAAGAGAAAATGATAGAACAGAAAGAAAATGAGGCAATAACTTGAAAGAAAACAAAAAGAAAAAGAGAAAATAAAAGGAGAACTCAAGCGTAAAAAGAAAGTAAAAAAATAAAAAGAAAATGAGAAAATAAAAAAAAAGTGAGAGAATAAAAAGAAAGTAAGAGAATAAAATGAAAGTAAGAGAATAAAAAGAAAGTAAGAGAAAAAAAGAGAAAATGATAGAATAGAAAGAAAATGAGGCAATAACTTGAAAATGAGAGCAAAAATAAAAAGAAAATGAGAAAATAAAAACCCACAGTGATTATTGATAGGACTTGCTACACTGCCTATCATTTATAGTAACGACCATACTTACCATGTACAGCGGAATGCAAAAAGATAGTCAAACCACTCCATTTTGGCTTAAATAGGCCACCAGCAACGCTTAAATTCATTGAGATAGGTATTACAGGTGGCCTATTTACAGGAGTCATCTGACATTCTTTCTATCCCTGACGGTATAACACGCTTCTCAAATTTTTGAGAGCAAATCAAACTAAAAGTTAGACAGAACTTAGATTTGTCATAACTCTTGCTTTTCCAATTGGTACAATTCAGTAGGTAATTAAAACGGCCATTTTTTTTAACTTTAAAAAGTTGCTCGTTGGTGTTCATGCCAACCAGTGAGCATTTTAGAAAGCCTAACTACTTTGGCCTCCTGCAGTTTTTCTAACAGTAATTTCACTACATCTTAAAATCATAACTATAAGCCTTTAAAGCTACCTTTGATTCAAAACCAGTGAGGAATCCCATTTTCTGAGAGAGAAGCAGGACTTGATTTCGATCTCCATCAGCGGCAGCTCTAATTATTTCAACATACTGGTCTAGAAACTCGTCACTGTATTCTCGAGATGCTCCGAAATCCAGCAATACCAACTGCAAAATAGAATCACACAATTATCTTCTCAGACAATAAAAAATTCATCGTTGATTTAATTATTAACTTTCCAATTGGTAGAGCTCGTTTCAGAAGAGTAGGCACACCTACACCATAATCTTTGGTGAATTTTCTATTTTCATTCCCTCAAATCCAAACAAAACTTGCCTCCGACTTCAAACTTTTGATTTTGAAGATTCTGTAACATGAGAAATAATTATGAAAAATTCCAAAGATTATCCGTCTAGGTGCGCCTACACTTCTGAAATGACCTCTAAATATACACCCCAATTAGGGTTCGTACAGGTCAATGATACAGTTTTACAATCTACAGTTCTACAATCTTAAAGTGACGTTTGTTTTATTTAGATGAAGGTGGAGGCTTTACAGACAGTAGATCATCAACCTCATAAAAGGGCACCCTCTAGGACATCAACCTCAAGGTTACTGTATGAGGATGATGAAGTTTGCAAAGATAAAAATAAAAGGGAGAGGCTGAGGAGCAAAATTTGAACGGTGACGATTTTTGTTGGAAAAAATAGTAAACATGAGAACCCACCTGTCTTGTTTCAGGATTGTAAAAGAAATTCGACCAATTCGGATCTGTTTGCATGTATCTAAATTGGAATATTTCACGCAAACACAACTTCATGACTAAGTGACAAATATGCTTTCTCGTTGCTTCGTCCATGTCGACACATTTATCGACTGGCACGCCATCTACAAGGGTTGTTGTGAAGACTTGCTTTGAACATAGTTCATCTGCACGGAACAAAAATATGAAAATCCATGTTAGTATGATGAAATCCTAGAGCAAGTAAGAATCCCGAAAGTATTTACAATTTTATAAATAAAAGGGGATTTCAAATCCAATAATTTTGAGTTGAGAACTGCACACACTAGGTAGAGCTCGTTTCAGAAGTGTAGGCGGACCAAAACCATAATCTTTGGCGAATTTGCAACTTTTATTCCTTCATATCAATACCGAATTTGCCACTGACTTTATTCTTTTGTGTTAAAAGTTTTCCTCATTGAAAAAAGAACACTCAATTTCATTTTTATTCATTTTCATCGAGTAATATCAGAAATAATGTTGACGAATTCCAAAGATTATCGGTCTAGGTCCGCCTACACTTCTGAAACGAGCTCTAAGGTGGTTTTGAAAATCCAGAGTTTTTTTGCTTGTTGACATGATGCCTTGACTCTTGTATACTCACTTGCCAATAGGACGCCCTTTGTTTTTATTCTAAAATGAAAGTAGATAGATAGATAGATAGATAGATAGATAGATAGTTTGTCTGGCACCCCTTCTGCAGTCTTGGCTCTCGTGCGGGTGTTTCACAGCGAACGACAGGCTTCCGCGAGGTTCCTTCATACCCGTTCAAACTGTTTGGTCAAGCAAGGATGTCAGTAGACTTTAGGTGCACTAATCATCATCCAATATCATATAATTGATGGGTACTCAACTCCCCCTCGGCAAATTGAACAGGTTCATGCAAAAACGCCCGATGTCCAAAATATTTTTATTGAGAAGACAAATATAAAAAAAACAATCAAAAATTAGCAAATTAAAAAATCAAAAATTAAAGGAAACTGCCAAGACAAGGGAAATAGGAGCAAGAAGCCGAGGAACAAGTCTAATCAGGACTTAGATAACGTCTTCTTAAGAGTGATGTGCGTGCGCTCACAAAGTCAAGTATAAAAAAAATGGACAACGGACGTTTTCGCATGAGCCTGTTCCATTGTTAGCATGGGGTCGAAGCATTCAATGAGTTTGGGGAAAGACGGGATGCAAGGATAGGAAAGAGCATGGTGGACTCTGCTCCATGCAGTAAATCCTGCGCAGGAAAGGACTTCCTACAATCGACAGGAGGGCATTGGCTGTAATGCTTCGCTGTTTTGTATTCTACACTTCTTCAATTCCTCGTTTGTCCTATTTCTCCTACGGTTCCTCTACGTCTGAAATAAAAGTCCAATTAAAGAAATTTAAACAAATCCATTATTAAATCACCATGAAAACAGGAAAAAGTTACTCACCAACTACATCAGGTACATGGTATTCAGGATATGGCCTAAGAAAGTCTTTGAACTTATGTGTGCATTCTTTCTCTCGGACATAATCAACTTCCCATGAAAGTTCTCGTTTAGCAACTTCTACTACATTATCGATGAACATTCCTGAAATAAATCAATAAATTAAAAAATAATTATAATTTAAGATCATCAGTGATAGAGGGTGAACTAAAAACTAAACTCCGCAGTTTTAACATTTTATTTTTCCAGGAAAATAACAACTGTCTCCTTACCTTAAGCAGGATGCCTCTATGGTGAACCCAACCAGTCAGAGTGGACAACTCCTTCGACTCCACAAACCACTTCTTCTTCTTCAATCTCCACATGGCGAGACTCTTTTATACACAGGGACTCTAGGGGGGTGATCATGCGCCAAAGTAGAGCTCATTTCAGAAGTACAGGCGCACCTAGACCATAATCTTTGGCGAATTTTCAATTTTCATCCCTTCATATCAAAGACCAAACTTGCCTGCGACTTTGAACTTTTGATTTCAAAGTGCTCCTCAATGAAAAGGCAACACTCTTATCTATTTTCATTAATTTTCATTTTGTGACAGGAGAAATAATGTTGACAAATTCCAAAGATTATTGGTCTAGGTGCGCCTGCTTTTCATTTATTTATTTCATTTTATTTTGAAAGATTTAATACATAGAACACCCGAGGGGCGTTATGGTACAAGTCACATGAGGTAAACTATAGTAAACTTGACAGCTGTAATCACAAATAATACACTTAATTGCTAAAATCAAAAATCATAAACTCAAATCACAAGATTGTGTTGTGGGGTCCTCACCCGAGAAACTCCTCAAGAGTGTAGTAGGCCCCATAGCTTTCTATTTCCTTAATTGCCCTAGGCAGCTTTTTAAACATTTTCTGAAACGACCTCTACCTTTTAATGGTTAAGATCACGCGCACAGTCTCTTTAATCACACTGTAGATGACACGAGACAGCGAGAAATTATCAAACCCCGCACCACAAGACAGATTTGCTTCACCTCACGCACGTAAAGCTTGGGAAATGGAGATGTCATAAGTTGTAGTCTTTAGAGAGTAAAGAGATATTTTCACAAATAGCAGAAAGAACAGGAGGCATACCTTCGGGAAATATGTTCCAAATTTTCATGACGGACACAAGGTTGTTAATATCACTGTCTATTCCTTCAGCAACGCCAGGGTACTGAATTTTTATTGCAACTTCAGTTCCGTTCTTCAGTACACCATAATGCACTTGACCAATGGACGCTGCAGCAAATGGTTTATCATCAAACACTTCCAATTTTGATCTCCAATCTGGGCCCAGTTCCGAAAGCATCACTTTCTGAAAAAAAAAAAAAAAAAAATAGAGTACATTAAAGTTAGATCAGGATTTAAAAACTGAAAACGGTTACAAAAAAAAACCAGCAGGGAAGTAGCATACTTTCAGTGTTACAAGATGGGTTCATAATAATTGGGGACGATAATTAAAAAAACCATACATTTTTCAAAACTGTGAGGGCTCTTAGCTTAAGCTCAAAGGAGAGGCATTTGCTGACCCATGGTCGTGAGTGAGAAAAGTCTTATTTTGGTCCAATTAAGCTCCTGAAGTTTGGCACATGAGTTTTGAAACAACCTTTATAGCTAAGCAGATTTTTTTTTGGTGAGGTGATTGCAAACGTTCAACTTGTCATAGTATCAACTCAAAATTCTAACAAGCTATAGCTAAAGAGAGGATTTGTGGGGCGAGATATTGAAACTTCAGGGAGGCAGCCATGATCAAGATCTCTTATGGACGTTTTTTGCACAGGCTCGGTTTGTTTGCCTCACTTTTTTTAACCTTTAAATTTTTAAAAAAAAAATTGTGACAAACACATTTGAAATTGGTTATAAATGAAAGTGCAAGTATTTTAGAGTGGCTATCTGGACACAGAAATCGATAAAACTGTTTCTTCTGGAAGGATTTGTACGATAAAGAAAATGAAACATAACAGAAATAAGCAAAATTTTGTCACCTGCATAGTTTTATTAAAATTCTGTATAAGGATAGCCACTCTTAATCACTTGAACTTTTGTTTGAAACCAATTTCCACAACATTAATTACAATTTTTGAATTAAAGTTAAAAAAACTGAGGCAAACAAACCAGATTCAGATCGCCCATGCTGTCTCCCTTTGAGATAGGACTTCTAACATGTATAGCCCCCTTAAACCCTATAGCTCATTGCAAAACTCATCCAAGATTAACCTTACAGACGGATCATTCCGATATGATCCACATCCCGCGATTATAATAGGATAGCATTCACGTGCGCTCAAAGCCCTTGGACCCAATCAACTCCTTTTCAAAGAACCTTTAACCTTTTTCCGTTATTATTACAGGAGAAAGTGAATCAGGTAAATTTTCATCTTGTTGACTTTGGCTGAAAAAAGTAGATATGGTTACCTCAACTTGCCAACTAGGCATGAAATCGGCAGCTTGTCGAACCCGTTCAAAGGCTTCTTGGAACTCCGGACTGATAGTGTTGTTGTCTTGTATGCTGAGGATCTGACCAATTTTAAGTGCAGCACCTAAAAATATGAAATTATTTTTAAAAAAAATCCAAATAATTGGATATTAATTTTGGCTTACTCTGAAAATTTGATGACAATTTTCGGATGGCTAGTATGGATTATTTTAGCAGTTACAACATTTAACCACTAAAACAGTGTCTGATTACCGTACTTAACATGATTCCAGGTGGATCGTGTGACTTGATCCATGAGTTGATTGATTTAGCCCTTCACTGTACAAGATTTTTTTTTTCAACCAAACATGGATTTTTCAATTCACTGGGTGGTCAAATAATTTGCGATGTCAGCTTTTTACTTTTAAAAAACTGGGCTGGGGTGAAATCCCCCTCCCCCTAAGCACACAAGGGTTAAGCTCAGAATAATTAAATCTGCAAAAATTACAAGTCTGAAAGTTGAATTTACCTCTGACTTTACACAAAGTATTGACGATTCTTTGAGCATTCGCTGGAGTTAGAAATGCCTTATCTAGAGTGGCGTTTGAAGAGGAAGGTGAATCGTGTAATCCTAATGAGCGCCTGGTTATTTCTGCGATGGTGCCAAAACCTAATCCAGCGGCTAAAGTCCCAAAAGAAAACATGCGGCCTAAACGACTAGAAGGAACTGCACGTTGCTTGGAGACCTCACTTAACTGCAAATTAAGGAAAGAAAAATCACAGTTGCATCAACTATCAGTGGCGTAATCTTGGGGAGGGGGGGGGGGGGGGGGTTTGGCCTTTTTGCCCCTCCAATATTTGAGGAGGGGGGCAAAGTATCATTTTGCCCCCCACCAATAATTTGATAAAAAAGAGGAGGGAAAAAGAGGGAGGGAGAAAAAAAAGACGGAAAATTACAAAAAAATGAAGAAAGAAAGAAAGAAAGAAAGGAATAATTGCAGGAACCGAGAAGCAAAAAATGGCAAGAATAAGTGGCCCCTAAACTGCGCCTAAAGTAAATCTAAAGTGAAAAATTCCTCTATTGTCAATGAAATAATGAAAATATACATTGAGTCTACTAACTTCTGTTCTGTCGGTTGGTTATTTTTGAATGATTCAATTGCTTAAAATATAGTCTGAGAGAACCCAAATGTTCAAATTTTTCCGGGGGAATACCCTCAGACCCCCTATTACAGGAAAGTGTCCCCCCCAGATTCCCCAAAGTATCGGACTAATTGCTTCCCCCTCCCCTCAAAAAGAATCTCAAATTTTTCGCCACTGAGCGGAACATTACATTTACTGCAGTTTTAAATTTCCAGAAGACTTCTAACCGTGAGGAACAGTTTCCCAAAGCCTAGAAATATCAGCTTCATCAATAAGCTGAAAGTCTAAACTGAAAAATCCCTTTTTGCCTGAGAAATGAAAAAAATAAACGTAAAATCTATTTCTAATTTGTTTAAATTTTGTGGCATTTTTATGCGATAACATTGCTTAAAATAACGTCTGAGAGAGCCTGAACTTTCAAATTTTTCTGGGGTAGGACCCTCGGACCCCCTCTCACTGGGGGTGTCCCCCCAGACCCCCCATAGTATATCTCTCAAAAGTTGGTTCGCCCCCCCCCCCCCAATGAAAATCCCAAGTTTACGCCACTGTCAACTATTACAAAGGATAAGAACCACTTTCATTCTCTCCCTCTCTCTTTTCTTTAAGATAAAAAATAATGGATGATGGCTAAATTAGTTGTTGGTTAAAACTCATTTTGATTTAAATATCATTATAAATTTTCTCATTATTTTGGAAATTTACTTATAATTATTTTTGCATTGGATTAAAACTCCCAACCCAGAGGATTATTTATGGGAATTCGCACAACACTCGATCTCTCGTATCGCACTACCATAGTGCGAATTCCCATAATTACTTCCTTATTTTGCGGATTCGGGCATCCAAACTTTGCAGATATCTTCGTTAGATCTACCAACAGGTGCTGCCAATCCTCGTTTCACAAAAAAACTCCATAAAATCCGGAAAATGACCATTAATCGATCGACTAATCAATCACCTTGGTCACGTGACATGGAATCACGATTATTTTTGTTAAAATTCTGAAACAAAAGAAATTTTATACTCAACATTCTAAGAATGGATACTCACAGTTTGTCTAGGCTTCCTTGAGTGTTTCTGCTCAGTGAATGTTCCATCATACTTCTGTTCGCTGAACGGTTTATCGGAGGAACTCTGCCCTCTTTCGTGGCCGGGTTCACGTGAAGGACTCGAAACAGTTTCTCTTTTGTCTGATACAAACTGGTGATCTACATTGGGCCTCTTTTCAGGAATGAAGTCTTTTCCCTCTGACATAATTGACAACTTTGGTAAATTTTCACTTTGACTAATACTTTTAAGAGTCTGGACAGCTTGAGTTGGTTTAACAGTTTTGATATTAAGGGTTTCTTTGATTTGTTCTGGATTGGCGTGAGTCCTTTCAGCTTGTTGCAGAATAAGACTATCTACATCATGAACGAAGAGTTCTTTGCCACCGGTATAGTCGCTGAAGTTGTTTTTAGATTTACTCACATCAAATTCAATACCTGGAAACAATTTAAAATAATAACAATAATGATTACACTGAAATAACTGTGCTACAATAGTACACTCAAAGCTCCGGTAAAACCGAAACCCGAGCGGATTCAGATAGCTTTGCAGAGCAAAGTTTGGTACAGCCTGAGCACGAGCTTTTTTTTTTTTTTTTTAGCAGAAACGGCTCTCTTTGAAAAAAAAAAAATAATGATGATCCCTTAAAAATTTTGGCTCCCTCGAACCACCCAAGACCTTCCCATCAAAGCAAAGTAGTTTCACAATTGCCATGAGTAAAGTAAAAATTCAAACTTGTTGGAAGAAGTTCAAAGTAGCCTCACCTACTCAAAACCAGCAACTTTTGGCCCAATTAGGGCAAAAATTTCGGTCATGTATGAAAAATCTGCAGTCTTTTCATCCTCAAAACAGCATTTTTATTGAATTTTTCATATAGTTTCCAAAAATTCAGGGAAAATTTGATAGTAAGGGGGGGAAAAAAACTTACCTTGTTGATAGTAAACTACGTATCCTTTTATTCCTTCAAATATCATAGACGATCGCTGTAAAGAATCTAGGATGCATTTGTCAACCTGAAAGTGAGGATAAATGAAGGTTAAGAAAAACTTGTATAACAATTATTAATTTGTCTATTTTCATTTCATGATCTTCGATATATCGTACACGGAGAATAAAGACTGGTATAATTTACCATCATGATAGCTGATTTTGACCTTCGCAAAAAATGATGATAAATTTCGCCAGAATGATGGACAAAGTCACCAGAGCGTCCATCATTCTGGTGAAATTTACCATCATTTTTTGCTAAGGTCAAAATCAGCTATCATGATGGTAAATTATACCAGTCTTTTTTCTTCGTGTAATAAGCCAAAGTTTGAGGTTCACTAATTTACTTTTCACTTCATATGATCAAACCAGGTCTTTGAACTGAACCGAACCGCAAACCAAAAACCACTCCAAAATGCCGAATCTCTGAACTGTAAATCGTTATACAGAAAATGTCATGAGCCACTAACTGAACTGAACCAAACAGGTTGAACCAGATTTGAACAAGTTCGCAATTTGCCAAAAGTGGTTTAAGCTACAATGGCGAGGGACTGTAAATAAGAATATTTTCATAACTCCAGACAATCTATATAGAAAATAAACTGTAGGAAATATCCCACAAAAACTTTCTCACATCAAAATCTTTCTGGGGGGGGAACCCCGAGATCCCCTTTTATTATTCTGGGGGAAGAACCCCAGGCTCCACATCCCCCTTAAGGTGTTACTTTTACATTAGGCTGGTTGCAGTTAATGTTTTTGCAAATTTTCATCAAAATTCAAACAGCTATATTTGAAATGTTCCAATTTTTCCCAACGATTACCCACTTTACCCATTTACCCATTGATTTTAAAGGAAACTTTTCATCCTCCATTACTTGGTTCGAATTTAAAATTTCGAAAAAACAAACCTTGTACTTTACCTCGACTTTAAAAGTTTAACCCTGTTTTTCTCATAACTGCATTTTTTGAGGTATGCTGTTAATTTGGAAAGGTCAAGGTCCTCAAATGAAGGTCGAGTCAACCTGGAATTTTTAGATCATTTGGGTATTTTTCAAACTAAAAAACGATGGAACTTCTAAACTTACGATGGGAAAAAACATAAAGAAACCAAAAAGAATACACAATTAAAATCAAAGCTTACTTCACCAATTCCGTCCCATATTATTGCATTCTGCCAGAAACAAATTTCCGACTGTGCCAGAGCTTGAAAATGTTACTACCCTAGAGATGTTGAAAGTACCCATCACTATTTAAAAAAACAGTTTATTTTTGAAAAATATAATAACCTGTAAATTCGGTGAAGAAAAATTTTGCACCGTGTCTTCTATAAAGGTGTTATTTTCATGCAGAAATTCTTTAACGCTGGAATTGGCCCATTTGTGCTGGCAAATTTTTTCCTGTTGCTTTAGACCAGCATTTGCAACCATCTGAAGTCCACGAAACACGCCAAGAATATCCGGACCCCACGGACGATTCATAATCTTACTGGGGAAAGAGAAACACCAAAAACTGAATAAGAGGAAAAAATAGGAACAATCACAATCAAATAGGAAACAGTAGGTAATACCCCAAGAACACTTTCTCACATCAAACATAGTCTGGGGGGCCCCCAGACCCCCCTTTATTACTCTGAAGGAGACCCCAGACCCCCATAAATATTCTGGGGGAGACCCCCCCCCCCCTTAAAAAGTTAATATTAAAATAGGCTGGTTGCAGAATGTTTTTTCAAATTTTCATCAAAATTCAAACAGCTATAGTTGAAATGTCACGGTACCATTCATCGGATGCAAATCACTACTCAGATGACTAATTACTCTGTGAATTATGCTTGTCAGCATAGAGAAAGTCACCAAATTAAGATAGAAATCGCCCATTATTACTGCCCTGAGCCACCATTACACTTGTGCAAATAAAAGCATTCATAGAGTTTAGGAGTGGATTTCCGAAGTTTTTAGTGCTGCCATCATTATTTTTAGAGGTTTTTACACCAGATTCGACTATTTAATTGCTGATAGCAAAAGTTTACAACAGCCCCATTTTGCATCATAGTAAGATTAGGGACATAAAGATTCTCAGACGACTCCTGAAAGTAGGCAACCAACTATGCTTGTCTTAATGAATTTAACCCTTTGACTGCTGAGTTAGGAATGCAGGTACTGCCAGGGTGTGAATGGAAAACCGTGCAAATTTACGAATTGTTACGTTTTTTGTTTAATTTTTTTGTTTTTTTGTTTTTTTTTAAGAGTTTTGAGGAATCCAGTCACGATTGCGAGTATACTCGTCCGCAGCTCTAAGAGAAGAGGTTTCTCCGCCGCGAGTATACTCGTCCGTAGCAGTTAAAGCCGTCATTTTTTATGTTCACAATCGTCCACTGTGGACGGGCGGATGAAAACAATTCCACGGTCCACAAGCTTTTCAGCTTGTGAACGTTCGTGGACCGCAAAGGAAATGATGCGGGAAGGTTTCAAGATTCAAATTAGACTAGATGCAATGAGATTCTTTCATAAGAACAGATAATTTCATGACCGCGCTTTGTGAACCACGAACGGCAGTGAATATAAAAAAGACGGCTTTAGTATTGCAGGTGGCCTATTAACAACAAAATCTATGGAGTTGTCTGACATTCTTTTGATCCCTGACTTACGTTAGGATTGACGCTCAAAATTGCTTTAGCAAACGTTTGCATCCGACCTATTAAATTAGATATTTTAAAGTATGTGGAATGTTTTGGACTTCTGGGATACCTGAATTTTCTTTCCGACCCTAAATTTTTTCTTCAACATCCCTAAAATGCCTTGAAGCACTTTTAAGGAGCTCACTGGAGAATCTAATACTTCCTGTCTCTGTAAAACGTCAAATGGCACCTGGAATGTACCAAATATGTGATGTCAAATTGGCACTTGAGGTAGGAGAAACCAGATATGTGCAGTTTGATTCCTGCCATA
The DNA here is from genome assembly GCA_011764245.1 of Trialeurodes vaporariorum. Classification (NCBI taxonomy): domain Eukaryota; kingdom Metazoa; phylum Arthropoda; class Insecta; order Hemiptera; family Aleyrodidae; genus Trialeurodes; species Trialeurodes vaporariorum. The sequence goes on along the minus strand of VMOF01000111.1, from coordinate 18,631,424 downwards.
AAACGTAGCGGGCACCCATTTGAATAAAAAGGGAGTTGACCAGCCTACATCATCGCCCGCTAGCGATCGAAACGACCCTAGCGGCGAATATCACACATTGCACATATCTCATCTTCATCTGCCTCAGAATTGGCAGTAATGAGGAGAGACTTAGTTGTTTAGAGGTTCCCCTAAAACACTGGAACTGGGCAAGTTATCTCGTTCCAATACATTTCAAAAGGAATCAACGTGGATTTCAGTAGTAAAATGGCGTGTAAATTTCAGTAAAACTGGGGTTGTTGGAAGAATAACAATGAACTTCCGTCACATGAAAGATATTCGTTTCATTAAAGTTGATGCGCCTGATTAAGTACAGCTAGAATCCATCTTAAATACTTTCGAAAAGTAATCGGAAGGTAAGGAATCGGTTACAGAAGGTACACCGAACTATGGCACGTAAGGGTTACCACACATCTTGCTTCAATACAAGTCAGATAAGAAATAAGGATTTGAAAGTATTCTTGTGGGCATGCTTGGTTGCAGAGAAGCACATCCAAAGAAAACCTTACTGAAAATGAATTGTTGATGAAAGAGTAGATTCAAACTGAGAGGTGCACATAGTAGTGTCAGAATTGCTGTGACACAATATGAGTTAATCAACCTGGCACTACCAAAAATTAGCATTTAGTGTTCTCTGAATTCATTTATTGGCAGAGGTATTTTGAAATTCAAAATTCTTCATTTGGAAAGAAGGATAATGTAATATCACCTAATTACTTACCTGCTAAAGCAGGGAATTTCAACATTATTTCATTGCAGTAGTATCAATAGTAAGAAGATGGTGCTACTCTAAAGGTAACACCAGACAGAAATGGTAAAGACAAGAAAATTTTAACCCAGATACTTACGTAGTTTGAAGAAATTTCACAAGAAATTCTGAAACTACAACACCCACTCGCGTTTGCCAGTCGGCCTTCAAGGTGCTCCTCCAATGCCTTTTACGATGTTTATTTTGATTGGGTTACATAACCTCAAAACGAAAGCTACAAAAAATTGAGAATATTTCTGTAGTTTCATTTTCTTGCCACCAGTACCGCTAGCGTATCAGGAATCTAGATTCATTCAAATCTGAACCCGCCAAGCGATATGACACGATAAGACAAACTTCAAAACTTGAGTCTCTATAGACAAGTTTGTAAAAAAAAAAAAGAATCAGGGACAAATATTTCGGAAACTATTTCGAATTTCGAAAAACGCTCAAAATCGCTTATATGGAGGGGGACATCTTTGAGGGGTTTTTTATCTCCCCCTCCCCCCATAGATTGAATATTTCCAATGGGGACCCCAAATTTTTAAAACAGTTTTGGAGAGAACACAAAAAAGACTTTCACCACAAACCGCATGTCAATATCTATTTTCGTCTTCGATATCGACCAATTCTCAAAAAATCAGAGCTTCTCCAAAAAAGTTCGGATTTCAAAAAACTAAGACTATAGGGTACTCTCCAGTCTTGAACGAGTAATTTTCGGATAAAACCTACACTGTTACCAGTTTTGGGCCCCTAAATTTCATTCAAAATTATCAATCATTTTTACTACCCTATTAACTTGAAAAAAGGTCCAAATCCACTATTCGGGCTCTGAAGATGTCCACTAAGGGTGTAAATGTGCTGAAATACACTTAAAAGCCTCCAAATGACACAATGAAGTTAAAACAAACTGTCATATCATTCTGAAATTTAATATTCTTTGGGCCGTTATGGTTTTAATGAAGAATGCAAGACTTATAAGAGCTTCTGAGCGTTGATTAGCACTTTCGTAACCTCTGCGGACAGGTTCGGAACCAAAATTGGGCTTTGGGACCGTTTTTCAAGATAGCCTAATAAAAAGGCTTGATAATTTTGAAAAAATTTAGGGGCCCAAAAATGGCAACAGTGTTTGAAAAGTGTGTTTTTATCTGAAAATTACTCGTTCTGGTGAGTACTGTCTTAGGGTTTTTTACTTTTTAGTTTTTTAAAATCCGACCTTTTATGGAGAAGTGCTGATTTTTTGAAAATTGGTCAATATCAAACTTTGAGGTTTGATATATCGAAGACAAAAATAGATATTGATATGCAGTTTGCGCTAAAAATCTTAGAATTTTTTGTTCTTTCCGAATCTGTAATATAAATTGGGAGCCCCATTTGAAAAATGCAATTTAGGGAGGCGGTGCTTCCCAAAGATAAAAGATAAAAACCCACTTAAAGATGTCCTCCTCCAAACAAGCGAACACATGTCTGAGCGTTTTAATCAAATCGAAGCCGTTTCCAAAATATTTGCCCTAGATCCTTTATTTTACACACCCTGTATAATACAGAGACTCTATAATCTATTCCTACTGATGACAAAAGAAGTCAAACGCCGAGACAAGTGCTTTTGCACCTAGCTCTACCTTCATTTTGAAAAGTACTTTTATAAAAGAGTAGGTACTTATGAATTCGCAGGTGGAGAGACCTCTTAAGGCCCTCCTTACCACAGTAGATTCTGTTGCAACTGATGGGATTGTAAGTTGGCATGGTTATTAGTTTCTCTAATTGTGCTGGAGTACTGCAAGTGTACATTAAACTTTAAGAGCTAATCATCCAAACTACAATTACTAGATATCTGTCACGATTTCATAATTTGTGCTTCAAGTGACAAGCCTATTTCCAAAAGCTCTTCATCAAAGATTCGGGGGCTGCTATGACCCTGAACCCCCCCCCCTTTCACACCATGTCACCTCCCTCTTTCTCATCAGTCTATTTACTTCAGAGAGGTTCAAGTAGAATAGAACCGGAGAAGGGAGGCAGAGAGGCTACCCTTACTACTACACTTTACGAACACAGACGTGCAATTAGAGATAACTCGAGCTGCCGAGAGTTAGACACGCTTTAGTACAACTTCTCTACCGCTGAGAATGCTTTCAGAAGCTTCATAGTGGGTCAAATGATACGCAGATGATACGTCCAAAAATTAATGTCTAAAACATTAAAATCCAAAAAATTAGGTCCAAAGAGGCAACGTCCAAAAGAAGAAAAGGCCAACATTAAAATATCCAGAGATGAATAAAATGAAATCCAGAAAAATTTAGAAAGTCTAAGGGGCAAATAAATTTTGCAAGCAATCAGTATGCAAATATATCTTTTTTTTTTTTTTATTGACACAACCCTGGCAACCTTTTGTCAACAAGTAAGTTAATCCAGGTAGGTACTTTCTTCAAATCATCTGATGGATTTCACAGGAAAATTTATTTTAAGCTTTCTATAGAAGACAAGAATACAAAAATTGTATTGGAATACATTTTTTCATTACATATGAACCCTTGGACATTTTTTTGCAAATTGACTTTTTACTTGCAGACATTGAAGTTCATTGGACATTAGAACGTTTGGAAAAAAGTATAATTGGACAGATAAAATTTTGGACAAGAAGGCTGTGGACACATCATCTGAGAACCAGATGAATATTTGAACACGCGCGGTTGAAAAAATGAAAATGAGTTTGGAAATTTTGAAACGTTGGATTCGACTTACGCCTATACGTCAGACGGTCCCTAAAATGACGATAAGTACCCTAAAAAATCACAAAATTCCCCCACAGAATCAGGCTTAATGGCAGAGCTCCGCACTTATCATGGGAGCTTTCTATCTAATTTGAGACAAATCTTTTGTGTTTCCATAGATAAAGTGACAAATTAGACAGGAATCTACCATGATACCTGCACAGCTCCACCAGCCCGATCTTGCCATTACAGTTGTTTTCTGAGTTAATCGCTGAATTTCAGACTTTTTTTCGGTGATACGTTTGCTGCTTTTCACATCAAATTTTACTAATCATTTGCTTAAAGCAAAAGTTTGCCACAGCCCCATTCATATTTAAAATTCATGACTGTTTAACTTGCTAAAAGAAATGTTCTTAACAGAAATATTCATTCAACAATTAGCAGCTCCAAAAGTTTTAATGATTTAATAACTCAACATTTTTGGGCTTTGGAAAAAAGCCTGTTACCGCTGAATCACCCTACACTTTTTTCCTTCGGGTAAGTTGCATCTATTTACAAACCTGAATCTATCTTGTGTTTTGTCGTATTGTAACTTTTCGGACAGTAAGAAAAGTTGAACAACTAATACCCCTCCCTTCATAGCTTTCAAATGAAATCAACGGAAAAATTACTTGGTGAAATTTTCAGCTCAAAATGACAAGACAAATCAAATGCTCTCAACTTAATTAAAACTCATTGTGGAACCACCGCCCATAAGAAGTGTACAGGGTTATTTGATTGGAACATACAGATCAGATGTACTTCAAAAATTTAAAACTTTCCTTAATTTTTGCTCGATGTCCATTTAAAAGAAAAAAGAAGGCAAGAGGACATAGCTTTTGAAAAAAACTTAGCCGTGTCAAATGTTCTACGTCTTAGACTAGAGGTCATTTCAGAAGTGCAGGCTCACCTAGACCAATGATCTTTGGCATTTTTCAACATTACTTCTCATGGTACGTACAAAATGACAAATAATGAAAAAGAATTTGAGCACTGGCTTCAGAGGCGCTGCGTGCAATCTGGAAACGCTGAATTGTGCCCATTTAAACGCACGAAAAATTTCAAATAATTAGAGGTACACAGTGCACCCCCTCAAATCGATATTTTGCTTGCGTTTAAATGGACGAAATGCAGCGTTGCCAAATTACACACAACGCCACTGATTGGCTTTCCATTCAGGAACACTTTAAAATCAAAAGTTTGAAGTCGCAGACAAGTTTCGCTTCGATTTGAAGGAATGAAAATTTGCCAAAGATTATGGTCTACGTTCGCCCAAACTTCAAAAACCAGCTTTACTCAGTGCACTCCCAACACTAATAAGCTTCCTTCTAAAATTCTGAGGCACTTGAGAAGACAAATGCATGAGAACTAGGAAAAATTGGTTTGTTAACAGTAGGAAAAAAATTTACAACTATCACGTAAGAATAATAATAAAAAAAAAAGAAACTAGAGACAAGGATTGTTAAAAGAATTAAAAAAAAATTTATTCATACAAACAACTTTTATTCGTTTTCTTCACTCCTTAACCTAGCATTTTTGTTAAGAACTTTAATGGATAATTGATGAGCACGTTCGACAATTTGTTTCCTTTTCTTGGCAGAGACATTGTGTGCTACTTCTGCGGCGTATTTTCGGTTCTGCATAATTAACATCGTCAAATCCTAGGAAAAAAGCAAATATAAAATGAAGTTAATAAATGCCAGAGAAAATGTAGCAGTGGGAATCCCTAACCTGACCCATCCAAGGTGGAATGTAGCATCCGTTACATTTTAAAACTGTTAGATTGACTTAAAAACTTGAATTTGTCAACTTCACTGCACAAAGTTGATAAGCATGTTGCGTGACTTCTGACCTTGGTCATTGCTGGAGTCCCTAAATGTTGAGTTTTTATTTATTTATTTATTTTAATTGGTACATGATGCCTTATCAGTTGGGCTATGGTACAGGTCAGTTACAAGAATATAAAAAAACCTTTATAGTTAAGACAAGAGGGTGGTCAACCTCTGATTAGTTACTGAGTTTTGTGGATGGGATTTGCATAATTGTTTACATACTCTCATTTACAAACGAAGGGGTCCAACGGGATTTCACGGATAAGAGTTAATTGTTACTTTTAATCATGATACACCTCAATGATGTCTACAATTCTCAAAAGAACCTTTAAAAACGTAAATAAATGTCGATCAACAAAAGCAGTGAAAGATTACACTGTTAGAAACTCTGCGGCTCTGTAATCTTTGCAGTGGACCAAAACACAACAACGGCCTTCAGAATGTAAACAAATGTGCAAAATCGCATTTAATGGCGGCGCCTATCATTTCACTTGTCTTAACTCTCTACTTATAGGGACTCTAGTCATTGCTAAACAGTTAAAATCGTATGTTTTAAAGTCAAAGAGCCTGCTTTTAAATGCATCAGATGCAAACGGATTCTGCTTGTAATGACCCAGTTGTAGTAGTTGCAGTGACAAATAGAGGCCCAGCCCAACGCTTGCGACAGGTGTCAACTTTTCCAGCTCAATTTTGGTCGGAACTCATCGAAACAACAGCCAACTACTGCCTACTGTTGACTGATGAGCGTGTGCTTTGCATTCGCCACGCAAATTCTGCGTATTTGGGACCGCAAACCAATCACAGCTTTTCGTTGAGCTTCACCATTCAACATGTGAAAGAGTGATTCAGATTTTAAACGACAAGGGTACCTAACCTTTGTGCCATCATACAACAAAGTAACCAAACATAATGTTTGATTTTTGAAAATCAACATAGCTTACACTTGAATTGGAGTTTGAACACTGCCCTTTGCCAGAATGTACTTGGAGAGACAGAATGAACACTAAAAATACTCAGCGATTCAATCTCGGTACTAAAATCCCATTTGCCTGACTCTGGTGTCTACTAATGCGTTAACAACTAGCGATTTTAGATCCCAAAATTTGATCGATTAATTCAATGTTTTATGAGGATTAAATTCAAGACCAAAATGATAGTACCAAACAAAAATCTTAAGAGGAGTTGAATTGTTCTAATAACTTCCTTCCAAGACAATGGTTTGTGGTTTTGCCAGGAGGCCGTTTTTTGAAATTCTCCACTTTTAAATAGACCGGATAAGATTGGAAAGCAGTGATTGATGGATGTTAGAGGTCGATTCAGAAGTGTTGGCCGCTGACAGCTCTTTGATTACAAGCGCAGTAGGCCGGTTCAGCGCCTATTATCGCGCAGGTAGTTTGCCAGTGCAGGAGTTGGCGAAGAACGCACTCCCGAACTTTGGTCGGCGCAACAAACATAAATGCGCCCGTCCGCGCATGTAAGCAAAGAGCTGTCAGAGGCCAAAACTTCTGAAAAGAACTCTGGTCACATGGTAGCAAAGTCTAATCCAAAAACGGAATTTATCAAATTGGTTATCAGATAGTATTGAAAACATCTGATAACCATAATTTGATAAAGTCTGCATTTTTATTAGATTTAACCTCAACACCAGCTGTACCAGCACTGAACTAATAGCTATTTAGAAATGTATCTGAACTTACCCTAACATTGTGAATAACAACTTTACGGAAGTGATTTGGGAGCATGTGTTTGGTCCTTTTGTCACTACCATAACCAACGGAGGGCATTCTCAATTGACCCTTGAATCGTCGTCGTACTCTGTTATCAATACCCTTAGGTTTTCTCCAGTTGGGCTAGATACAAAACAAGAAGAAAACAATTTTGAGTGAAAATGAACAGTAAAAAGAGAGAGAAAATTAGAGAGTGAAAACTTCCATTTTGAAATGGTTGCATCCCTTGGAAACTGTTGATTAATGTTGTATTTTAGAGAAAAAAATGTGTATGGTCAAGGTACTTCTAATAGTATTCTGCGAGCTAGTAGAAAATATTGAAGATAATAAAAAAAAAATATATACTACAAATAAAGGAGACCAAGTTCATGTTAAATGATAAGTGAACTGCGTAATCATCCCAGTATTTTGTCGTAGCTTATCTGCCATTGAGGCAGACAAAAGCCAAAAAGAGTTCACAGTACCTACGTACATAAAATAAGAAGATACTTCAGATAGGGGCGAAAGTATTAATCAAATAATGTTTCATGTGAACTATGTTATCATCATGGTATCTTCCTAACTTATGAGACATTAAAATCTTCTAATCAACTTTAAGGAAGTATAAAAAAAATCTGTAAGATGCAAAGATACTTCAGATAGGGGCGAATGTATTAATCAAATAACTCATGTGAACTATGTAATCATCATGATATCTGTTGCAATTACAAGACAAAAATATCTTCAAATAAATTTTAGTCAAGGACAAAATAAAATTGATATGATGCAAAGATACTTCAGATAGGGGCGAATGTATTAATCAAATAACTCATGTGAACTATGTAATCATCATGATATCTGTTGCAATTACAAGACAAAAATATCTTCAAATAAATTTTGGTCGAGGACAAAATAAAATTGGTATGATGCAAAGATACTTCAGATAGGGGCGAATGTATTAATCAAATAACTCATGTGAACTATGTTATCATCATGGTATCTTCCTGACTTATGAGACATTGAAATCTTCTAATCAACTTTAAGGAAGTGTAATGAAAATCGGTAAGATGCAAAGATACTTCAGATAGGGGCGAATGTATTAATCAAAGAACTCATGTGAACTATGTACTCATCATGATATCTGTTGCAATTACAAGACAAAAAATTTCTTCAAATAAATGTTGGTTGAGGACAAAATAAAATTGGTATGATGCAAAGATACTTCAGATAGGGGCGAATGTATTAATCAAAGCACTCATGTGAACTATGTACTCATCATGATATCTGTTGCAATTACAAGACGAAAAATTTCTTCAAATAAATTTTGGTTGAGGACAAAATAAAATTGGTATGATGCAAAGATACTTCAGATAGGGGCGAATGTATTAATCAAAGCACTCATGTGAACTATGTAGTGTCATCATGATATCTGTTGCAATTACAAGACGAAAAATTTCTTCAAATAAATTTTGGTTGAGGACAAAATAAAATTGGTATGATGCAAAGATACTTCAGATAGGGGCAAATGTATTAATCAATTAACTCATGTGAACTATGTGGTCATCATGATATCTGTTGTAATTACAAGACAAAAAATTTCTTCAAATAAATTTTGGTTGAGGACAAAATAAAATTGGTATAATGCAAAGATACTTCAGATAGGGGCGAATGTATTAATCAAATAACTCATGTGAACTATGTACTCATCATGATATCTGTTGCAATTACAAGACAAAAATATCGTCAAATAAATTTTGGTTGAGGACAAGATAAAATTGGTCAGATGCAAAGATACTTCAGATAGGGGCGAATTTATTAATCAAAGAACTCATGTGAACTATGTAATCATCATGGTATCTTTCTGAATTGCAAGATGTAAAAATCTTCAGTTAACCTTCAGGTAAAGGATAAGAAAACATAGTATGATGCCAAGATCCTTCAGTTAGGGGCGAACATATTAATCCAATATTATTTCATGTGAACTATGTAATCATAATATCTTCTTAAATTATCAGACATTAAAATTTTATTGACTTTAGGTACCGGAGAAAAAAAAATCCGAATGATGCAAAGATACTTCAGATAGGGGCGAACGTATTAATCATACAATAATTCATGTGTGATCGATATATTATGTTATCATCATGGTATCATCTTCAAAAATTAAAAAATATTGGTATCTTCAATCCTATTTTTGGTAAAGCGTGAGAAAGCTTAAGATAATACAAAGATACTTCAGATAGGGGCGAACGTATTAATCATATAATAATTCATGTGTGATCGATATGTTATGTTATCATCATGGTATCTTCTTCAATTAAAAGATATTGAAACCTTTAAATCAACTTTTGGTGAAGGGTGTGAAAGCTTAAGTTAATGCAAAGATACTTCAGATAGGGGCAAACGTATTAATCATATAATGATTCATGTGTGATCGATATATTATGTGATCATCATGGTATCATCTTCAATTAAAAGATATTGGTATCTTCAATCCTATTTTGTGTAAAGGGTGAGAAAGCTTAAGATAATACAAAGATACTTCAGATAGGGGCGAACGTATTAATCATACAATAATTCATGTGTGATCGATATATTATGTTATCATCATGGTATCATCTTCAATTAAAAGATATTGGTATCTTCAATCCTATTTTCGGTAAAGGGTGAGAAAGCTTGAGATAAAACAAAGATACTTCAGATAGGGGCGAACGTATTAATCATACAATAATTCATGTGTGATCGATATATTTTGTTATCATCATGGTATCATCTTCAATTAAAAGATATTGGTATCTTCAATCCTATTTTCGGTAAAGGGTGAGAAAGCTTAAGATAAAACAAAGATACTTCAGATAGGGGCGAACGTATTAATCATGCAAGAATTCATGTTTGATCGATATATTTTGTTATCATCATGATATCTTCTTAAATTAAAAGATATTGAAACCTTTAAATCAACTTTTGGTAAAGGGCGAGAAAGCATTAGATAGTGCAGAGATACTTCAGATAGGGGCGAACATATTAATCATACAATGATTCATGTGTGATCGATATATTATGTAATCATCATGGTATTTTCTTCAGTTATGAGACATTGAGACCTTTAAATCAACTTTTGGTAAAGGGTGAGAAAGCATTAGATAATGCAAAGATACTTCAGATAGGGGCGAACATGTTAATCATATAATAATTCATGTGTGATCGATATATTATGTAATCATCATGGTATCTTCTTCAATACAAGGAAATTGGTATCTTACAGCCTATTTGTGGTAACAGGTAAAGAAACACAGGGTAATGCAAAGATACTTTAGCTAGGGTGTGCGAATCTTTGAAAGTCTCAAATCTTTTCGTACATTTTCCATTTCCAATAAACATGCCACATTTGATATTTGAAAAATCCAGATAAGGAAAAAGACACAATTTTCTACTGTTCCCAATTGAATGAAGTTTGTACAAAAATAATATTTTCCTTCTCAGGAAGATGATAGCTTTGCTTACCTTCAGCTTGGCATAACGGTCACTTTGATGTCTAATGAATTTCCTCATTTTCTTCTTAATGATTTTTGGATAACCTTCCGGCCGGATTGGAAGTTTCTTGGCCTTGCCTTTAGCCTTACCCGTTGCCTTCGCCTGAAAGTGAAACAAAAATAAAGTGATAAAAGACGTAACAACAAAGAAGAAAACAGAGCTAAATCAAAATTCCCAAGATACAGAAGACCAACCGATGAAGCATAAAAGCGCAACAAAAAGTCAACTGAGAGCTTGAGTGCAAGGCTACAATCTGCATTTAGCTCACTGTTGATGAAGTGAATATTCATGCTCCCGTCAAATTCCCTGAATAAAACTCTTCTCGAATTTTAAGATCTATGTACACTAAGAAATTTTCGAAGAGATTGGACATGACAGTTCTTTCACTTCTGTGAAAACATCTGCTTCTCTACATTACTTGAGCAGGACCATTTACAGTATTGGGTTTTGATAAGTAGCGGTGCGTGTTATCGTATTGCATCAAAACGCATCGAGGAGAAGATGGTTTGCGCAGTTTCCGCTCGTTGCTCATCGATGCACTTTAATGCAGCTCAGTAGCATCGCTACTTGTCAGAACCCAATACTCAAAATGGTCCTACTCTAGACATTTGAGTGGCAGTAAGAATCTAATGTTGACATGAAAACCGAAAAACTGCTAGAGGCCGCTTCAGATACCTTCGGTTCTGACAGCTCTTTGTTTGCATACGCGGAATCCAGTGTTACCATCTGCATGAAAACATCAACCCCGCTCACTGCGCGAATCATCAGAACTTTCCGCCGCGTAATAGACTCGGTTAATTATCGTAATTAGTAAATAATAAAAGATCTACAATTTATGATGCTAACTGAGTCCATTACGCGGCAAACAGCTCTAGTTATTCGCGTAGTGAGCGGGGTCGAAGTTTTCACGCGGGTGGTGACACTGAGGCGGGCGTGCGCGGAGGACGCAGTGTCATCCTTCCGCGCATGTAAACGAAGAACTGTCAGAACCGAAGCTATCTAAAACTGCCTCCAAGTCGATTCATTCCCGAAAGAACCTCTTGAAAAAAGTACTTAGCTGAAGTTAAATCTTTCATAGATATGGAAGTGTGCAAAAACCCAACAAATAAGGGCGAAACCAAAGTTTTCCAATCTCGAATCGGCAAAAACACAAGAGGTTTCAATTCAATTCAATTTCATCTTTACGATACTTAAAGATAACATATCGGACAAAGTTTCCTTTACTCTTCGGCCTCAGAGTCTGCGCAAGATCTAATGCCAAGACAGTTCTTACAATGCACAGTGTTCATCATACAAGAGACACGAGGCACTCAGTTTCAAGCATACGTTCAGTAGGCATGAGGTGATAGGAGTCATTTTATTAGAGTTAGCAGATGACAGAGCGCCTTGTTTACTGCGTGGGCGAGTGTTTGGTTTTGCAAAGACTTCTAAAATTTACTATCTTATTTGGAGTAGCTATAGTGCTAGAATTCTTTGTGTTTCAAAGCACTCATTTTGATGCCCGAGTGTACCAACGGCATAGGAACTGCGTGCTTTCATCTGCCGTCTTTCGTGAAATGACCCCTACATGTTTCCACGGAATCTTTCACTTCTGTACAAGAAGCTTTAATAGCAACTCAGACCCACGGTAAGACTCTCTAATGCACACAGGAGAGGGTAACTTAGAGGACATTTCATGGGAGTTGGCAGATGACAGATGGGCTTGTTTACTGCGCACAGGGCCAGTTCATGGTTCCGCGCTCTGACTATAATGCGCAGAGACGCGAACGAAAGTACGACGCAGAAAACCAGGCGAGATGTCATCTGCCATTTCTTGTGGAATGACCTTTAACCATGTGAGATTTTAAGCTACCCTCTCATATTCTCAACACAATGACCACTTCAGATGGCATTGAATATCTTCCTAATCCTCTGTATTCAGTGTGTTTGCCGTTTGGGTGCCTCTTGAATTCAACCACTGCTTTTCTGATAGTAAAACCCACACGACTTCCCAAGGGGCTCAAGTATAGGAAACATTATAAGCATGTTCAGCTTCGAGAAAAGAAACACTCTTCAAATACAGAGCTCGAATGATTCCGGCATTGACATGCTGGGGCGAGCTCAGGCGAGCTGGCCATAGGTGAACGAGGGAATAAAAAGTGTATTCAAAATTTCCAAAACTGAGGAATGTGAGCAATGGATGGTTAGACTAGCAGAAAAGCGACCCTGAATTTGCGAAGAGTCAAAAGCAAAGGATTAATTTTAAAAAGTAGGATAAAATTCGACTTACCATGTTGCTGGTTTAAAATGAAGACACACACAGAAGTTTACGAACGGCGAGTGGCCTGTAAACTTGTCACTAAAGAAGCAATGCTGAAAACCTGAAAAATATCACACCACTGTAGTCCTTCTGCCAGCTCCGAGAGAATAATATATCACTAATATCATTGAAAAGTATATTTTATTTTGCACCAGAGATATAATCAATTTTAAATTTTTATAATGAGTTTGTAGTAGTGGATCATTTAAATAACTTCTGTTAAAAAATTTAAAATTTACAATAGTTTGAAAAGGGAGGGTAAAATAGTGGTTTGGTTGGCAGCAAGCGAAAACAAATCCACGTTTTGATTTTATTTACTTTTAGGTTATGTGTGCCGTGTGCGTCTTTGGCGGCAGCGTGACCTGCGTGACTCCATTTATTATTGCCTTATTTTGACATTTTAGGACCTTTTTCTGTAGCAAAAGTTGTTCCACGCACCTCGAAAAATTACCGCATCGCCCCATATTCAAGCTCAGTTTCTACTTCTCTTTTCACTGTTCACAATGGGTGGTGTCACAGCCATCAAAAGACGCCGAGATGTGAAGAAGAAGATCACGGAAAAAAAGAAGGTAATAATTTTTCTCGGTCATTCAGAAGAACTCTTTTGTCTCCTTTTTTATATTCTTCATCATTTGATTTTACATTTGACCTTCTATTCATGGTCTTGTTGTTGAAGGGAAGGTTGGATCCATCTGTTATCTGACTCCCGATGAATGATCTTGGAGCTGACTTATTTTGAGTGTCGGGTCCTGTCAAACAGCGGTGGTAACTCTCAAAACATGTCAGAGTAGACGCATTATGAGTATCGGGTTCTGAAAAGTAGCGGTTCATGCTACCAAACCGCATCAAAGCGCATTGTTGAGCGGTTGATTAGCAACGAGTTGAAATTCTGCACAAACAAACTGCTCACAGATGCGTTTTGATGCGGTTCGGTAGCACGCACCGCTACTTGTTAGAACCTGATATGTATTCAAAATGCGTCTGATCTAGCAAGCTGTCAGTTCGCAAGGCGTCCAAACTTCATCAGACAGTTTCGATGCGATGTTGGTCTCTAACTGTTACTTGCCCGGATCCGTTACTCGAATTGCACCTGTTTCAGTGCTGATTATTAATGACCAAGTTAAGATTTAGGTTGTTGTAGGAAAGATTGGACTTGTTATATGTATTGCTGTCATGAAAGTGTCAGCTTAATTCCGCCACTGAAGGTCATTTCAGATGAGTTTGCGATAACTGATAACAGTTGGTAGCCAATAAAATTGAATAAGTCAAAAGCACTGTATATAATGTTGTATCATTTAATATCCATTCCTGTATACTTTTAGGCACGGCAAGAAAATCGAAAAATACGTAAAGAAACTGGAGATCCTGGACAGACGCCGCACACTATTGAAAGTCTCCGCAAGAAGGATCAAACTGTTTTGGATGTTGCATCAACAAGTCAAGATCAAATAGAGGAAGTAGAGCGAGACATAGCAACTGATGAGTTTAGTTCATTTTTCAACAAAGAATACGAGCCAAAAATATTGATAACATCGTGTACCAAGGATATCAAAAAGGTGTCTTTTATTTACTTACTTCTCTCATCTGTTTCTGTCAATAAGCTGTACTAGCAAACGCAACAGTTATGATAGTGAAACATCCCTGTGGAGCGTAGAAGGTTGCTTTGATTACACGAAAATTTGCCTCTTATCTCTAATTCTCGACTGCCAAAGCTTTTTTGTTTGGTTATAATCATATCCTCATAGAGTGGCTGTTTAACCGAAAATCTGCATGACTGACTTGAAAAGATTTTTACACCAGGCTCAAGGCAAAATTTTTCTCTTTAGTTAATTTTTTTTTATGGAATAAGATGGAATGGGTTACTCATGGTTGAGTGTGGCTCGTTCAGTGTTCTAATTTAAAACAAATGTCTTTGATGGAAATTTGATCCAAACCCTGCAAGAACTGCTTGGTGCAGTTTTTGTGCTTTTTCTTTTATCCACATTGAAAAGTTCTCCGATTATTAAACTGGTTACCATTTTCTATTACGTAACTGAACTAGACTTGGGCGAAACTAATTCGAAACTAAATCGCTGATAAGTGATAAACAACTAAATCATTGCACTAGTCTGGCAAGCAACGTTATCAATCATTGGTTGTTCAGGTTTACAAATAACCTGACACAACAACATTAATTTTCTGTCTGAGCAAATAAAGACTAATTTAGTTGCTTGCAGGACTAATTTGATGACTCAGTTGTTTTTCGACTTAGTTTTGTATTAGCTTTGCCGAAGTCCGATCTGAATTCTGCAATTCAGGTCGTCTACGGAATAAGAGCCCATTTAACAACAGGTGTGCTCCTCAGCTAAATACTTCCATTTGCTAACAATTCACAGCTTTTAGGAATAGCATCCCCATTCTTTAATGGGTCTTTTCTCCGAAAATTGGCTCAGTTTTCGCCTCTGAATACTTTGCTCCATGGTCATTAAGCCAGCAGCTAAGAGTGTCAAGCTCTTTTAGATATCTTGAGCCAACTGAATTTCCAAAAGTTTTACTGTGTTTATCAGAAATTCAGTGTATCTCTGACTAATTTCTTGCAAGTTCCGATTGACCAGAAAGGCTCCTGAATGATTTCCTGAAAGTTGCTGACATAGGATAGCGCCTTTGGCAAGTTTGAATCTCACTTGCAAGTAAGCAAAAGTTCAAAGCTGTGGTTTTGATCATATTTTACCATTTCTCGCGAAACTGTTAATTTCAATAAAATCTTGGTCTCTTGCAATTATTTGCACTACACAAAGAAAAATTTGAGAACAATTTTGTTTGGTGTGGAACACCAAAGTGTTCTACTGTAGTAACCAAATTATTTGGTTGTGAGTCTTGAAAAATTTGATAGGGATGGAACTTGAATCATAGTTTTAGTCATACTTACCGTAGTCTTCGGTACTCCTGACTGAAATTTGGTACTCACAACTGAAAACTTTGCTGTATCCAAACACTTTGGCGTACCCCACGAACCGAAGTTTAGCTCACACAGCTGAATTTTTTCCCTCCATGTAGCATTTTAATGATTGACAAAGTATGAAGCGAGAAGGGAGTAATATAAGGAGGAAGGAATGCTAATTTTATTTCTCACAAAATTCTAAATTTTCAGCAAAAAATTATTGCTCGGTTTTTTCACTTTGCATTGTAATCCTATATTTTATAGTACAACCTGTTCTGTTTTACTTTTTAGGTAACGCGAAAATTTATGATTGAACTGTCACGTGTCATCCCAAATACAACAGTATACAAAAGAAGAGATGATGCCTTGAAAAAAATTATTCCAAACGCAGTGGACAACGGTTACTCAGACATTATTGTGATTAATGAAAACAGTCATAAACCAAGTATCCTTTTGTGAAATCTTTTTTGATATGTTTGCTGGCTTTAGTCAATGGGCCACTCGTCAACCTCGAGTGACAGTCTGATGGATATCTTGCGTTTAATTGATGCAGAAAAATTTGGTTTAGGGTTTCAGTGTAATTTTTCTTGTCTTCTTGTGTATTTTTGTCCATGACTATCATGATCATGCCGTGTCATCTCAGTGTGAAGACTATAACAACAAAAAGACATGAAAAAAAGTATGTTGCAACTCTAAGCTTTTAATATTCCGCATTGGTTAAGCAGGTTAGGTTAAGTTGCGTTTCCTGTAAAAAAATTGAGACTCCCTGGTTCTAGCCCTTCCCTCATTTTCCATTCCCCTAAAAACTATCGTTGGTGAAATTAAGACCCTATGTTGAGTTCTCTTCTCTTTAACTGATAGAGTGATAGACTGTTGTTAGTTTGTAAATTTTGGGACACTAACATGGCATCCTTGAAACCCTTTTATTTTTGAGTAGGAGGAAAGTCAAGTGTTCCAAAAGATTTCTCTCCGAATATTTGGAAGTGAGAACACTGGGTGTCATTTTGTTGACTCTCTCTTTGTCTTGGTTTGTGTAACAGAAAATAACTTTTCAAAAATGTTTTTCGGTTGAATTTCTTAATGAGCTGTCTAGATGGTTTACTCTTGATTCATTTGCCTGATGGACCAACTGCCAATTTTCGCCTGAGCAATGTTAAAACTACTTCTGATTTGAGGGTAAGGAAATGACCAAAAATTAATCATAAATGTTTCTCCGTAGATAAATTCATTTACTAGTGTACGTTTCTAGAGGCTTAACCACTAACCAGGTCTGTGATTGAAAGCATCCATGTATAAAACATTATAATATAACCATGATAATTAACTCACTTGCGTAAAACAAATAATATAACAGTGGTTAAGCATGGGGGGAGCAACAACCTCCCATCATCAGTTAAATTCGACTGATCAGCTTTTTTGCTATTTACAATGAGTTCGCAGTGACACAGGTTCCTCTTTGAGTGTTGCCATATTTACTGATATTATGTCAAAATGGACATCATTTAGAGAGGGGGGAGAGAAGGCAATTGCCCCCCCCCCCCCCCAAGGATTTTGATCAACAGTCAAATTTATGTCTGGAATAGTCCCGCTTATGAAATAATCAATACTTTTAACAAAAAGATGGAGCGGCGCTACCCCGCCTCACACTTTTTTATACTTAAGACCTTTTTTTTTTTTGGTAGGATCAGAATTTGCCCCCCCCCCCCCCTACAATTTGAAATGACGCCCCTGTGTGTCAAGAACTTTGAATAAAGGATTAATGATTCCTAATAAATCTATTTTAAAAATGGAGTTTTGCTTTTTATACAAAAATATGTTTTCCCAGGTGTTTTTATTTCTCTCATTGATTCATTTGATTCTCATTCTTGTATAATACTAACTATTTGCGCAGGATTACATTGAGGAGCCTTCGTTCACTTTGTTTTGTTAACAGTTCATTTTTTTCTCAATTTCAGAAAGACCACAAATTAATGACTGATCACCGACCTGAAGTCATTTTAAACAATTTTACAACTCGACTTGGTCATAGCGTTGCTCGTATGTTAGCCTCAGTATTTCATTATGATCCGGAATTTAAAGGGCGGAGAGCTGTCACTTTTCACAATCAAAGGGATTATATATTCTTCAGGCATCACATGTAAGGTTTTTTTTTCCTTCTTTCTTGTTTTTCAGGAGCTGGTGCTCACCCCAGTCCTACTTGAAATTGAGAAGTTCTTTAGAATAACCACGTGTAACGAAAATAACAGTTTTGAGAAAAACGCGATAGAAACGTTGTTTGCTTGTATCTATGATTCGATCAGTCTGATTTTTAAAAACTATGTAACGTTCAAAAGTTCATATTCTTCACTATGATCGTGCAAAATCTAAAAAGTATATCTTTATTGTGAACTGCACAGTAGAGTCCAACTTAGGCAGTAATGTCTATTACATCTTGTTCTTTGCAATATTTCAATTGAATCTTGCAGTATCTTGTTAGTTACTTTTCATCAAACGTTGAAACAAACTATTTTTTTTCATTTCAGATATTGGTTCAAATCAAACGAAAGATGTGCTCTACGAGAACTAGGACCTAGATTCACTTTGAAGCTGCAATCTCTACAGTTAGGCACTTTTGACACAAAATTTGGCGACTATGAATGGACCATGCTGGAGAAAAGGAAAGAAATTGAGAAAAACAGAAGACAGTTTGTGTTGTAGCACATTTTTTTTTATTTTTTTAGGTCAAAATATTTTTTATTTTCTTCAGTGCCGCCTCTGTTTATGTTTTCCTCTGTCTGAATAAAATGTGATAATTGCCTGAAACTGTATTATTTTTGCTGCCTTATCTCTAAATTTCATGATACAAGGGTTGTTGAATGATGATTGGAATGTTTGGGGGTAGAAAACTACCCCGTGCGACTAATGACATAAGTTTTAGAGGCACCCCCAACGCCAGGTTAAGGTAATTAGCCCAAGGAAAGAAGAACAAAAAAGTTGCGAGTTTACTTCAATACACACATTTATTCTTAGTTGCACTGAAAAAAAAACTGAGAAAAACACAACAAGACAGTGTATGACGGGATTGGTTGGCAAGTATAAAGCCCGCTGTTTAAAAAAAGGGTGCCCTATGAAAATAACAAAATAGTTCTTCGCTAAAATATTCTTAAGAATTAAGATATAAAAAAAAGGAAAACAGGACTAAAACTTGAATAAGGGTAAAAGACTAAGAAACAATTTAAAAGATGAGAAAGTAAAAACAAGGAATTTAAAAAAGATAGAGAAAGTTGCCAGTAAAATAAAACCACACTGTTCCAGTTAAAATAAATTCTAAGATAAAGAGAAAAGAGGTAATATTGTTGACAGAAGGATACAATTAAAAAAGGAAAAGACACAAAAAGGAAAGGTGCAGTTTCGATATAAGCGGACATCGTATGGAGGAGAGGCAAAGAAAGATTGCGATGAGATGTTGTGAAACAGGGAGGGGGAAGGGCAAGGGGCATCCAATAAGATGTTGTTGAAACAAAGTAAGGAAGGGAGAGGGGCATCTAGTGAGATTTTGTTGAAACAAAGTAGGGAGGAGGAAGGGCATGCAATGAGATATTGAAACAAAGTAAGGAGGAGGGGCATCCGATGAGATGTTGTGAAAACAAAGTGAGGAGGGGGAAGGGGGAGGGGCATCCAATGAGATATTGAACCAAATAAGGAAGGGGGAGGGGCGAGGGGCATCTAATGAGATGATGTTGATGAAACAAAGTAAGGAGGAGGGGCATCGGATGAGATACTGTGAAAACAAAGTAAGGAGGGGGAAGGGGGAGGGGCATCTAATGAGATGGTGAAACAAAGTAGGGAGGGGGAAGGGTTAAGGGATAAGATGTTATCAAAACACTCAAAGTAAGAGAGACAATTTTCTTTTCATTAATTTTTAATATCCTCTCCGGGACAATTATCTTCACGATTCTAATCCTTCTGATTCCGAGTCACTATCTCTATCTTCATCATTATCATTGGAGGAACTGTTGAAATCATTGTCATCATCGTTTCCATCTTCGCTTAGATTAGAATCTGAATTGCCTAAAATATCAAAATCAACAGCATCTGAAAATAAGATAAAACAGAAAATTAGGAAGATAAAGGTGTCTGTTGCATTCAAACACATCAAACCGTTCACCAAATCTTTTCCCCTTGACCTATCAGGATTCCGTTGAAGCATTAACCATATTTTATTTCATTGGCGATCGATTCAATTTCTTTTGTCCTTGACGAAAATGTCACAGTTTGATTTACAAAGTTAGATAACGAATGCAAAAAACGATAAAGACCTCTAATTTGCATCAAAACTCTTAGTTTTTTATGCTCTTTTGATTAATGTATCACTTGAGGTCGTCTAGCGGAATTTTTGAGATAGCCCCCCCTGAGAAGCCAAAACATTAAACATTTTCCGGGTTGCTAAATCCTAACTTTATTGCATGTATTCAAATGGTGGGAAAGAGAAAGATTAATTCTTGTACCCACCCACGGAGAACATAGCATTGTTGCTAAATCTAAGCGTTTCCTAACTTGTATCTTCGGGCTCTAGTGGAACCATGAATGAAGATATAACTAAGGACTCCCGACTCCCTATCTCTGCCCGTGTTAAAACCTGTTAGCGGGTTTTGCTCCCCGAATAACGCCCTCAAGCAGCAGAGTTGGAAGCTGTCATCAATCCTCTCGCACAAAGTCTCAAGCCGCGGTCAGAATTGAACCCAGGTTTCCGCCTACCAAGTTCTTTACTAGCTGCACCACCGCGCTGCATGCATGCATGAACGAAAATTGTGCAAAATCATGCAGCTCAGAGACCAAGTTCCGCATACTGCACAAACCGCTGCAGCTCAGCAAACCGCTGCTAACCGCGCTGAGGTCGGGATTGAAAAGGACTAACAGCAGTCCGCAGTCCTTAGTTATATTTTCGTCCATGGTGGAACCAACTATTTTAGTTACTCCATGCTACGGGCAAGACAAAATTCACGGATTAATAGAATAATTACCATCTTGTTGGTCGTCATCTGACCCACTTCCATCAGAGTTTTCCATATCTTCCTCTTCCTCTTCTTCTTCTTCTTGCTAAAATGAGGAAAGAAAAAGAAAAACATTAATAGACAGAAATCAACTTGTTGTTAGAGCTTGTTGAGTGATTGCTTCCATTTTATTTTCCCAAACCCAAACGGTTGTTTTGTGCTTTATCATTGTTTTTTAGGTGGCCAAAAACTATTCTCAAGATTAAGAAAATTCTTCAGCGATTAGTGCTGATTTCTGCCACCAGAACGCTACCGTTCAATTACTGTTAAATTACAGACCGAAAGTAATTTATTTTTAAGAAAACAGAGTGTCAGTTACTAGATAATCATCTGAAGAACGTCTCTGCAAAATATCTCGTCAATAACTTCAAAAATAAGGCTGAAAGTACCGAACAATGAAATATCGCATTTCGATACAAGAACCGATTTGCGATATTCCACTTTGCAATAATCCGCAATAATTAACTACCTAAGCATTCTTTATAACCGTACAACTCTTCTCTCTATTATTTACAAACGACAAATTGAGGCGGAATTGAAGAAAAAAGAAATGTACTTACCCCTTCATCGTCATCATCACGATACCTTCCAACATCATAAAGGCGAACCGTTGACTCATCAACATTTTCATAGTCTCCTAAATTTTCAACGATTGCTATGCTCGTATCGTACTTGTGGCAGGCTAGATGATAAATATTCTTTTTAACATCTACCGTAACTGCAAAGATAAAAAATACATTCGTTTAAGTTCATGAAATTTAATGAATGGGTCAATTCCGTGATCAACAGATTCCAAGTTCACAACAATTAAATAATGGGCCAGTTCCACTATAGAGACGATATGAGATGGAGACCACTCACTATCCATCTTGCCCAAGCATGGTTCATGGCAGATTTTTTAAAGAAAAATCAAGGCTTTTCGAGAACTTTTCAAGGACTTTTTACAGGATTTCAATGACTCCCGACAAGCAAAAACGTAAAATTTTTTACACCAATTTTCTAGAGGCAGAAAAAACACAATGTGATTGTTTCATAAGAGTGCACTAACCAGAGGAGGACGGTGGAAAAAAGAAATAAAAGAAAGAAATGGTCATTTGTAAAGTTGCTCATTTTATGTTACTTTTTTCATGTAATTAGTAATTGTCCCGTTAAAATTAAATAAATAAATAAATAAATAAGCTCCAGGAAAATTATGGATTGTAAATGCGTACTTACTTATACTAGAGTAATCGTAAGGATCTAACGTCTTAAACGATGTTTCATACACTGACTCTTCTTCGTTTTCTTTTTCCAAAGCAACAGCGTATATAGTCGATGCAGTCTGCGGAAATATCACCGAGCACTGATCTAAAGTGGTCACAGTTCTAAGTAAATGGAATGTACGAAGGTCCCAAACTTCCGTGTTTGATATAATCTACAAAAGTAAAACCGTTAGGTGAGCAATGATTATTTTAAGGATCAAGTGGTAAGGAGAAAATATAAGAGAATGGATATAGTTTCATTTAAGGAAAGGAAATAGCGTTTTTTCTTCGTTTTCAATTTGAAATGCCAAAAACACTTATTTTCCCAAAAGTGACTAAGGGCGCTATCCATTGAATTGAAATCTGGAATTTTGCCTGGAATCACCTTAATCTTCATGAGACAAAAAAAAAAATTTGGACACTTCAATCAGAGGCAATCTTTTATTTTCGGCTTTTAATTACGCAACATGAAGTCTTAACTGACATCGTTAATCTAGTTGACTTTTCTTCAAGATTCAGACAGTCAATTCCATTTTAGAGACTTGAGCAACAGACCCCTTGCGGGGAAAAGTGGGATATGATGAGCCGAAAACTTACTTCAAGTCCGTTGGGATGGAAGACGCCACTGAGCGTTTGATTAAGTTTATCTAACTTATGAATCTCTTTGCCTGAGTTGACATCCCAGAGAACACCGTCTGAGAGAATTAATTCATCAGTTGGACTAAAGGTGGCTCTATTTTTATTGTACTGGTTCGACATTGCTGGTTTCAAGGAGGTAATCTTTTTCCCCGTTTCAAGGTCATAAATCTGAAACAATTTAAAGCCAAAATTAGATAAGAAGAAACGGTAAAACTTAAAGGATAATAAATTTTAAGAAACCTTTTGATTGTTAGAGAATGATGATAACCAAAGCAAAGAATCCAAAATGTGTAAAATTGATTTTATTGATTCACAACCGTATTTTTTAAGTTTTTTTATTTTGATTTTTTTATGCATAAGTAGAGACCTGAAAAAAGCGTGATTTTCAAAGGGCAATAATCGGCGGTAAATTGGTGTTTTCAAAGGCACAAAAGCGGTACTTTCATTTTTGTCAAAAACCTCTATTTTATGGTGACAAATTAAGTTATGGGGTTATTGGTTCCTGGATCTACCTTTTAAACAACTGAAACAGTTGTTTTTGTGCTTTTTAAGTGAAATAACCTGACTTTATAGAGAAGTTACGACAGAAACCTGTGTTTGGTGGCTGACGCGCGTAAAGTTGCGCTTCAGGAGTTTATGCCACCAATTTTAAAACGATTTTTTGTAAGTTTTGCAGCAAAAATTTGACCTGGCAGAGGAAAGACTCAGTGGCAAAACATTTTAAAACCGAGTCTTTCATGTTGAAACCAGATAAAATTTTTGCTGCAAAACTTACAAAAATCGTTTTAAAATCGGTGGCATAAACTCCTGTAGTGAAACTGGGCAGCTCCATCATAAGCTGATACTTTATTTTTGGCATGATTTAACAATTATTTGTGTTAAAAAGCACACATAAACACAACTTTCAACTTCGCATATTTTCTTCCCGTCCTTAAAAAAACACGCGGATCCACCTAAAATCGTTAAAGAAACACGAGTTTCTGAAAATCGGGGTAGCGAGCGCATCATCAGCTGATAAGTTTTCATTTCTCTTTGGCGAAACTACGGCGCCGCCGGGAGTGGCGGCGAAAAAACATCGCGGAAATTATGAAGTTCGGATGCCTGCCGCGATTATTCATGATTTCATAACTCGGCTTTGATGGTGCCGAAATTCGCGATGTGAATCGCGAAATTCGCGCATTAGATCGCGAAATTCGCGCATTAGATCGCGAAATTCGCGCATTAGATCGCGAAATTCGCGCATTAGATCGCGAAATTCGCGTTTTGACCCGAAATTCGCGTTTTGAGCCAAAAACCCCGAAAATCGCGTTTTGAAATTTTTTAGATTAGGATTCAGCAGGTTGCCAGCATAATGTAGGTACGGGTCTCGCTTCGATTGGACGACTTTTAAAAAAATCGCGCGATTCGCGGCCGCGATTTTTTCAGGTCTCTATGCATAAGTATACATAAATGCTTTTTGTTTTTATTTTAGCAGTTAAAAACATCTAACTTTTCCCGGCCCCTAGAATGATTTGAGACAGAAAAAATTGGCCAAAAATCAGTGAAGAAAATTCATCAAGAGTCGTCATTTGTTTTTGACCTTTTAAGTGATGTTTTTTTCTGTGATTAAAATTGGTCTTGTAAGTTTACAAATGATAAATTGTTGAGAAATTTACTTTCTGATTCTTGGCTACTTATCGACAATCTCAGAACATAGTTGCTAGGAACACCAGAGTTTCGTTTCCATGAAATTGCGTAAAAACGTAGTATACACGCTAGACGGCTGGCACCCAGGTAGGAGTACTGATCGCACTCTCCTGATTTCAAATTCACAACACGACATAGCGCGAGATTGATCTTTAAACGCGAATAACGCGAAATCTACCTGATACCACAAAATCACGCGCAAAATTTCCTGTTTTAATTTGCAAAAAATGCGAAATGTACAGTAAACTGCTAAATTCTACTTTTCTCGCGCTCACGAGCGGAAATCGGGAGTGAAAAAGATTTCGGTCGGTGTTTTGAAATTAATCGCATCGCACATTTTCCCGCAAAATTTCATGGAAATTTTAAACCAAAGAGCACTTTTATTGTGTTGTGGGCCCTTTTACCAGAAATTGCCTTATTCATTCACATATTTTTCAAGCGAGTCAAGGATCTGTGACGAGCATTTTTTCAAAGCTTCGAGCAAATTTTATGAAAGAGTAGGTTTTGAGAAAAGGTTAAAGGTTCTGTACGTGAGATTCATAATATTGATATATTGAGAAAATTGGTTGGGAAACAGGTTAATGTGCTGCGAAATCAATAATGAGTGACACACATGAAAAATAAGGGGGAAAAAATGAATAACCACGAAACCAAGAAAATATAGGACAAACAAATTAATAACCACAAAAACAGGGAAAAAAAAGATGATAAAACGACAGAAAATAACCACGAAATTAGGGAAAGATAACCACGAAATCAGCAAAAAATAATGACGATAAAATGGTGTCTCTAACCACAGTGCACTGCCCCAGGCTCCTATAATGTTCCCTTCTAAGTCAAATTATTGTAAATTCTTAAACTAATTAAATTGTTCTAATTCTCTTACTTAAATTGTTAGATTAATTTTAGGAATCATGTCACCATCTTTCTTGTCACCATTTTTTGTAACTTTTTTTTTTTCCTTTTGTAATCTTGTAATTTTAAACTGGGCTTTGCTCGTTTACTTTGAATAAATAAATAAATAGTATCTAGCCACTTTAACTTGCAGCCTTCTTGCGTGACATCTGCTGTTATACGTTTATATTTCCCTTCTAACTGGAGTATGTGTGACGCAGTCTAAATTTTTCCCTTACCCTCCATCCATCAATCTGCATCCAAAATCAAATTTTTCATAAGTTTTGATTCTAGCGTTTTCTTTCATTAGTAGAAATCTGATTTTATTAAATGGAAAATATTGTAGCAAAGGTTACTTGACCAAAAAATGTTGATACTTAGTATTAAATAGGTTAAAAGAATGAAGGAAACTACGCCACAGCAAATATTGGTCACATTTTAATTTGTTCGCAACACGCCAGGATACACACAGCACAACTTTGTTGAACTTTGGTTACAGGGGTTACTTTCAATATTCCAGTTGATCAAAGGATTACTTAATTACTTAATTTCAGTTACTTCCGATATTTTTTGAATTATTCTTGTTCTTAGTTTTGTTTACTTTGTTGCTTGTAACTATGTAATATTCTTTGTATTATTGTATGTTTAGGCATTTAATGCCTGTAAATTTAAAAAAATAAAAAAATAAATTACTCACAGTTGCAATTTCTGACTTGGTTCCTATGAGTTTGTCTTGAACTAATTTGCTAAATTCTAAAATTTCTTCTTCATCAAACGTTGACCTAGAAGGAAGAGGAAAAAATGAATAGAATTAGAATTAAAGCATCATATATGACTAAGGAAAAGTAGGGAAAACTTATCTAGAGCAAGATCAGTTTGAGTATCGGGTTCTGACAAGTAGCAAAGCCTCCTTCCAGACCGCATCAAAGCACATTGGTGAGCAGTTGGTTAGCAACAAGTTGAAACTCTACGCTAACCAACCGCTCACCAATGCTCTTTGATGCAGTTTGGAAGCAAGCACCCCTACTGGTCAGAACCAGATACTCAAAATGGCCCTGCTCTGTAAGAAAATCAGAGACAAAAAAGAGCGATTCAGTCCTTTTCCCTGGACGCACCACATAATAGTATTCTCATTAAATCCTAGGGACAGAACTTTTGGCTAGACTGTGTAGAACACCGTGAAACAACTTTTACTAAATCCTGATTATTAGATGAGAGAACTAGTCACTTACTTTTGTTCGAAGACTTTGTCGACGCTCCATAAAGCAGAGAGAGGTCGTCTCCAAGTAGTTGAGGAAATGAGGAGATTTCCGTCTCTATTACATTCGAGATGCGCTATATAAGAGTCATGACACGTGTAAGTCAAATCGTCCTAAAATAAAGTAAAACAAAGACTATGCACTGATTGTCATAAAGAAATAAATAAAGAAATAAGTAGTACTTAGTAATAAATAAATTGAGTATAAAGAAGAGCATGAATGAATAAGAAGCAAAAGTAGCTTAGTTATGAAAAATCAATTGATTGGCAGTATCATATTTAATTTATTGAATTGCAAAAAAGTATTCAATGGACCAAGTTTTCAGACCCGGAGATATTCTTGATGCTAAAGACTGTTTTAGTACAGCGACATGTCTTATCGATTGCCATCCAAGGGCCTCTGGTTCAATATAATTTTGAAATTTTCCCATAAACGCATTTTAAAACGAAAAATTCCACTAATTAACCAAGAAATGAATGCGAACTTACAATGGAAACCCACAGCAGTTGGTTCCTTTCTGCTGACACAGAAAAGCAGAAAGCCATCCAATTCTTTGGCCTTAAGGAGAGGTTATAAGTCCTATCTTCACCATGTTAATTTACCAAACTTTTAGTATACGTATCTCAAGACCATTTGCATCTACAGAGCTCATTATTTTTTTTAAAATGTACATCTTGACAGGCTGAACAATGACAGTCAGAAAGTTGCGCGCTCGATCCTGGGCACTGCTGCTAACTTTTTGCACTTTCGTGTGTGCATGGGTTTGTTGCACTATCAATCAAATTCAATTTTAAGGGCTGATACTGGAGCAAATTTCCAGAAAATCAGAATGGTTGCAATTTTATCTTGAGCCATCGAATAAATACTAAGCAAGAAAACTGTTAATATTTGACGGATCGATCATTATAATTTTCTCGGCATTTGTACACAAGTTCCAATCATTAAAAGTGTAATCTCTTGCTAGAGCCACTGACTCAAAGTTAGCTCTGCTCTCTACTGCAACGTTTATGAATAATTTTCATTGCACATCACGCGTTTGAATCGTACGATCGTATCATTAAACAATTACTTCTCACTTCTCATCTGAAATAGTTTTTTTCTCGTCAAAATTGTTTCCGAAATTTCTTTTTAGGTTTAATTTTTCTCTCGTGACTTCTTTCAACGTAAAAAACAAACAAAAAACAGAACAAAAAAAAAACAAAAAACAACGTAATGCCAGCCCACGTTGTTGAATTATGCAACGTAAAACTCACTTGCTGATTATTACTGACAGAAAGATAGCGTTGAAATGCATTAAAGAGCATGACATTGATTTAACAAGGAGTGGAGCAGATACAAAGGGCTAATGGGAGTGCAAAAAGTTAACAGCAGCGCCCAGGATCAATCGCGCAACCTTTAAACCAGGAGGTGAGCGCCGAACCAGTGAGCTACTTGGAGCTACTAGAAGGATGGCAGGAAATTCTGATACATTAGCCGCACTCCTTGCGTTTCACAAATTTTGACGAAACTTTGAAATTTTTTTTTGTCTTTCCATGTGCCTATTCACCGAAAATTATTCTTGATCCTCAATCAGACGTACCTAAGCTACATTTTCGGGCAAATTTCACAAAAATCGGAGCCGGACACCTCGTGACCTCCCCTTGTTAGATCAGTCAAAAAAATTTGTCAAACCTCTGAATAAGGAAGATATAAAATTCCAGTAAAGAGTCGGAGGAATTTCTGAGTTTGGGAAAGTTATAGGATCTGAGGCATTCCGATAAAATTAATAGGCTACGAAAAACAGACCAGGAATACTTACAGCTCCAGTTTGAAGATTGAACAGTTTAACTTCTCCCTGATACGTGCCGACCACTAAATATTTGTCAGACTGAAACACAAACAGATATTTACTTGATTTTACTGAAAAAATTAACAAAAAACAAGGGAAAGAAAATATAAATGAGCTGCAGGAATAAATGTCTTTAGAATTTATGCTTATTGAGTAGAAGAAACTAGTAAGAACCATAAATTTACAGAAGACCTTCATTGCTTAAAAATATTTCTATTATAATGGAACATTTGACAACTTAAACACATTCTTTTTAAAGGTGATTCTTCAGCGATTAGTGCTGATTTCTGCCACCCAAACGCAACCATTCAATTAATGTCAAATTACAGGCCAAATGCAATTTATTTTTAAGAAAACGGAGAGTCAGTTACCAGATAATCATCTGAAGAATGTCTCTGCAAAATATCTTGTCAATAACTTCAAATATGAGGCTGGAAGTACCAACAAATGAAATATCGCAAATCGATTCTTGTATAGAAATGCGATATTTCATTTTTTTGGTACTTTCAGCCTTATTGTTGAAGTTATTGTTGAGATATTTTTCAAAGACATTCTTCAGATCATTATCTACTAACTGACACTCTGTTTTCTTAAATGTAAATTACTTCCGGCCTGTTATTTGACATTTATTAAACAGTAGCGCTCTGGTGGCAGAAATCACCACTAAACGCTGAAGAATCACCTTCATAAACTTTACTCAAAAGTAGTAGTAGAAGTAGTAGTGGTAGTAGTGAAGTCCAGCTGCCCAAACCATTTGCTCGTTACACAGGTATTTCAAAGCAAACAACCGGATAGAAAATACAAAAAAGGAAAAAAAGAAAAAAATTAGAGAATTAAAAAATTGGGCGAAAAAATTAGGATTTTTTACACTTACCAGGAACTCGCAACATGTAAAATAGCCCTCATCATCGCTTAACCTAAACGTTCGTACCGGACAGAATCTACTATGAATTAATCGCTGATCTAATCTTCGGGATTGTAGACCCTTACAATACCTCATGGTGAAATTGCCCGGAATTAAATTCCGTGGTTTTGGATCAGGACATTTATGGGGTCTGAAAAATGAATAATGTAATGTAAAATTAGAAGTTGATTAAAGAATAAGAAGGTTTTCTCCACTTATATTCAGTTCCACAAACGATGATAGCTCCCGCGGTGGTCAGCTTTTGATTAAAAGCGTGTAAATGACAACGCAGCACAGATTCGAGGAGCAAAGAGACCGAGTGAGTGAGCTCAGCTTACCTGACAGACCCACCTCACCAGAATATGGGAGCCGGAGCCGTGGTTAGATCTGAATTTAACGTTGTGCTCGGTAGAAAACTGTGAGAATACTAAAATGAGTTACCATTTACCATTCAAATACTGAATGATAAATTGTAACTCATAAATTGTAACTCAATTTAGGATTCCCACAGTTTTCTGCCGAGCACAACGTAAAATTTAGATCTAACCACGGCTCTGGCTCCCAAGCCTCTATCACTTAACACTTGTAGGCATAGATCGGTTATTCCCAGAATTTCTGGTCTTGCTAATAATTGCTCAGAGTGGATTTCATTTTTCGGCATACCCATCTCTATTTTTAAATCTCTTGTTAAAGAGCATGTTTTTGTTTTTTAATTTAATCTTTTTCTTTTTGCCTGCTGTCATTTGTAAATTTGCTCATTTTCTGTTACTTTTGTCATGTAATTGGGATTTGTCCCGTTCAAATTAAATAAATATATAAAAATCTATCATGTTGGTTCCAATTAGCTTAAGGTGCTGATAAAAATGATACAAAACACTAGGTTTGAATGAAATATGTAAATAAGTTACCAAATAAATAATATAGAAATGACAGTTATAAAAGTCTGTTCCTCATTGAAACGAATCATTCAAATTGTTTACCATGAATATCGAAATTAGTAGTAGTAGTAATAGTAAAGTCCAGCCGTCCAAACCTTGTGTTCGTTATGCTTGTGTGTATTTCAAAGTTAATGACTAGACTGAGAATACAAAAAGGGAAAAGGAAGGAAGGAAGAAAGATACCTACCAAGGTACCTCACTGTGAGGAAAGAGGACAAGGGGGAAACCGCATCAAGCGTGACACCCTGAGGAAAGGTGATACCTCAAGAGCACACAAGGACTGGTATGCTCTCGGACTTTTTTTTCCCCCGCATTTTTCACAAGGTTTGAATCTGCCGTCATTTTTGGAAAAGTTTTGGCGCATTAGAACATTGCATAAAATTTTATGGCTCTAAATCATCTCAGACAACGGCCCCAGCTTCAATGACTGCTGCTATTGTCAAAGTAGTATTGTTAGGCAAGATCATTCGATGCGTGAGTGAGCGCCCTTCGTAAAATTTTAGGGTCCAAGGGTCTGCCTTGGAGCACACACCCATTTTGGGTCGGAACTATCGTGGTTTATGGAACAGAATATAGAATGCATGAAAAAAAGGACACATTTTGAGGTTTATTCCAGTTAGAGTCTCCATTTACTACGAGACATGCACTCTACTAATTCAAAATAATGAAGAAAAAAAGAGTAAGTAGGGTTTCACCTTTACTAGAAAGGTCAAGAGTCACAGAAAATGAGACAAATAGAGCCTCAGAGCAAAGCTTTCACCAAATTTCCCTGTTTCTGGCTCAGATTTGGTCAAAACTCATCAAAACAACAGTCAGCAGTGGGCAGAATAACAATTTAAGAGACTTTATTCCAAACATACATTCCTCCGCAGAAAAAAATACCTGGTACGATTTGCTACCATGACAAATATCATGATAAACAACCCCCCCCCCACCCCCACGGCCCACCCTCCCCCCACCACAATTCTCATTTGCCGTTTGCCTGATGAACTTTTTTTCAAAGCAAACTTATGGGTGATATAACCCACTTTTGATGTTTTTTTTTTTTTATTTTTGATATTTTGGACCATGAATACAGATTTTCAAAGTTGGGATGGGTCTAATTTTTGAGGGATGATAGATGTACAGTAGTTGTATTGATCCCCAGTCACCGTTAGCTTGAAGTTTTTTTCTAAGGAAACTTGTATGTTAAGGGTGATGGCACCCATTTTTGATATGATATAAGTAAAAAAATAAATAAACTTACACAAGTAAATTAAATTGAGGACAGGTAACCATAGGATTTTTACACAAGGCATGTTGATTGGTGAGATATTCTGTTACGATAGATTCTAATGTGACATGGGGTTCCGTAGTAAGTCTTTGAGACGGAGTTGGTAATGGTACGGGAGACACTATTGATGTTGGCTTTTGTAATGTTTTAGACGCCTGAGATGCGATGCTGACCTTTTGAGGCTCGTTTCGTCTAAAAATTTTGAGAAGAAGAATAAATTAAACTATATAGACAAAAATAAAAAGATGTCGGTGAAGCGAGAAAATAGTGTCTAACATTAATACCACAACCGGCAATCGAATCCGGAAAAACCAAGGTATCTGGAAAAAGAAGGTTAGAAAAATTGAGATTTTGCTATTTTATCTTGCGATCACGGCCATAGCATCTTTCTGTGACTCATTTAAAAGGCCTCCGTACACGCTCAAAGTAGGATCGTTAAAATGGGTGTCGGTGAGCTGAAATCCACGGCAAACTGTAGAGTTGCCAACCTGACATTTCTAAAACTCAAACATAACCTAGACCCAAACACCTCCTAAACGGGTTCATTGATTCTATCTGAATAAATTTTATCAATGAAGCTTGGTTCCAGGAACCAATCAGCTAGATCATATCGTCCAAATAGAAGGTGTGACAATTTTCAACAGGAAAAAACAGTGTTGCAATAATTGCTCAATAGTTTCTCACCTAAATAGTTGTGGAATATTTTTCCATTTCTGTTTTTGGACATGAGCTGGCCATTACAATTTTTTTTTGGATAAGTATGAAACTGGGCAGAACAAACAATTTGGTTAAAAATGCACGGTACGTTAATTATTGGACAAATCTTCCAACAACCGTATACATTCTTGATAGATAAGAGATAACAAAGATCACTTACTTCAATTTGATTGATGAAACAGGGGTAGCCGCACCCCGAACACTAAATCCTGCACCAAGAGGACTATTTGATGGGGATGCAAGATCTGATTGCTGATGACTTGAAGAACTTAACCTAAGAAGAGGGTGGGATAGAGGAGTGTTGCCTGACAAACATCGAGTCTGGAAAAAACAAAATAAAATGAAATAAAGAAAAAGAAGAAAAAATATATGTACCATCAAAAAAAATATCAAGCAAATAAAAAAAGAGCAATGAAAAGGTCTTTGCCACCAAGTTTGTGTACGTAATCTATGCAATCAGGGCTGCACTCTCCACTAGGCTTCATATTTATTTGTTTATTTGAACAAACTGGCACAGCCTAGTACAGACTAAAATAAGAATAGGCAAAAAAGAAAGTTTGAGACAGGACCAGAAAACTCTGTAACATTAAGGTGAATTTTCGGCGCTTAGTGTTGATCTCTGCCACCAGAGTGCTACTGTTTGATTAATGTCAAATAACAGGCCGGAAGTGATTTACGTTTAGGAAAACAGAGTGTCAGTTAGTAGATAATCATCTGAAGAATGTTTCTGAAGAATATCTCGACAATAACTTCAAAAATAAGGCTGAAAGTACCAAAGAAATGAAATATCGCATTTCTATTCAAGAATCGATTTGCGATATTTCATTTTTTGGTACTTCCAGCCTCATATTTGAAGTTATTAACAAGATATTTTGCAGAGACGTTCTTCAGATGATTATCTGGTAACTGACACTCCGTTTGCTTAAATATAAATTAATTTCGGCCAGTAATTTGACATTAATCGAACGGTAGCGCTCTGGTGGCAGAAATCGGCATTAAACGCTGAAGAATCACCTTAAATTTGTGAGCATTCAGACTCTATACTGATGCAGCCAAAGTTTGCTAGAGACTCATTACATACTTTCAACACTTCACTTAAAACTTTAAGTGGTCTAATTTAAAAGTTGCACAGCTACAAAAGCTAATAGATAAAAGGAATAAGAATGAATAAAAGAGGTCATTTTAGAAAAGATTGCCGCAGGCAGTTTTTTGTTTACATGCACAAACGTACATACTTCCATCCTCTGTGCTTTTCGTCAAGAACGGGAACACCCACATAAAAAAATCAGCGAGGCTGGGTCCTTTAACTTGTTCAGAATTTCATCAAAAAGAGGTTTCCAAATACATGAAATGATTAAATTGAAAGTTGTTTTAAATTGAAACGTGTCAAGATTTTCATTGCAATTAAAAATAATAACTCAAGGTGTTTCTTCAACTTTTAGTGCCGATTTCTGCCACCAGAGCGCTACCGTTAGAATAATGTCAAATTACAGGCCGAAAGTAATTTATATTTAAGAAAATGGAGTGTCAGTTACTAGATAATCATTTGAAGAACGTCTCTGCAAAATATCTCGTCAATTTTTTCAAAAATAAGGCTGAAAGGACCAAACAATGAAATATTGCATTTCGTTACAAGAACGGATTAGCGATATTCCAGTTTTTGGTATTTTCAGCCTTATTTTTGAAGTTATTGACGAGATATTTTGCAGAGACGTTCTTCACATGATTATCTAGTAACTGACAATCCATTTTCTTAAATATAAATTACTTTCGGCCTGTAATTTGACATTCATCTATCGGTAGCGCTCTGGTGGCAGAAATCAGCACTTAACGCTGAAGAATCACCTTTAACAATCATTGTTAACATTCTGAACGAGGTGTGGCACCATGCCGCGATGATGTTATCATGTGGCAGTGTTGCCATTTTTTTGGAAAATTATACAATTTTTCCTGTTTGACTCAAAATTTAAACAATTACAAACTAAATGGCCAATAACATCACAGTACAAACAAAGGATTAAAGTAGGAACTAGACCAGCAACAAATTAAAATTTCCGAAAATCAAACTTCGGAAGTTTTAATTCGTTGTTGTTCTAGTTCCCATTTTAATCCTTTGTTTGTACTGTTTGACTCAAAGTTAAAGGTTATTAGTTGATTATTAATTGGTTATTAATAGGGAACACCTGGCAACATAGTCATGTAAGTAGTTGCGATCGCGACAATCGGTGCAGAAGATGTAGGTACATTCATTTATGCATAAAGACAAAGAACTGTGAACAGTATTTTCTTCTGAAAAGACCTCTAGTAAAGAGCCGCTGTTGTCTTACCCGACACTGATTCAAATGAGTTGCATAAGTAAATGGTGATAGGAAAGCATTTGTTGAATTATTTTTGAATTCTGGAAGACCGGCTTCTTTCTGGAGCATAGCTGCTGACTCTTTCATGTCATGGTTCAACAAATGTTGATGAATTAATTGAAATAATTGCTTATCATTAAACTGGATTCTAGTTTGGGCTATTACATTGGCCTAGACAAAAACAAAACATGAAAAGTTAGAAAGTTAGCATGATTTATTTTCTTTATTTTGTTTTCATTTTTTGAATTCTCGTACAGGAGCCCTATTACAAAGAGCTATAATACAAGTCAAGAACATATGTATGTACATAGTAAGTTGAAACAAAGAACATTCGGGGTAGGGGTTGTTTCACGAAAGTTGGCTGATGACAGATGGGTTTGTGACGTGCCGCGGCCTGATGGTGAAAAAATAGAGTGACCATCCATCGATAGATCGAAGAACTATCGACGGAACCGACCTAGCTCAAAGGAAACGGCACGCATAAATTTAATTTAACGTGGATAAATGAACAGACTTAGTTTAATAAAAAATAGCAAAAGTCAGCGTGGAAGATCGGTCAGCGCGTAACAATCATATGTGAGTCCAGCGACCGGTCAGCCCGTACGAACTATCGATATCAATCCAGCGACTGGTCAGCACGTACGAACTATCGATATCAATCCAGCGACTGGTCAGCACGTACGAACTATCGATTTATCGAGCCAGCGACTGGTCAGCACGTTGCGTGAGCAACAGCGACTGGTCTGCGCGGAACGATAAATCAAATAGAACAACAGCGACTTGTCTGCACGGAAATAATCGAAAGAACAACAGCGACTTGTCTGCACGGAAATAATCGAAAGAACAACAGCGACTAGTCTGCACGGAAACACAAAGATTGCACAGCGACCTATCAGCCAGCGACAGAATGCATAAAAAAAAGAAAAAAAAAGAGAGAGAAAAGTTAAAATAATTTTGAGAGTCTGCACGTACGGAAAATTAATATGAAAATCCAGCGACTGGTCAGCACGTACGAACTATCGATTTATCGATCCAGCGACCGGTCAGCGCGTAATAAAACAGCGACTGGTCTGCGCGGATCAAATCGAAAGAACAACAGCGACTGGTCTGCGCGGACAACATATTATTTTTCCAACAGCGACTCAACAAAATATAATAAAAAAAAAGAATTTAAAATTTAAGAATTAAAGTGAAAAGGGAAAACTAAACCTGAGTCAGAAGATGAGAATTAACAGTGAAATAACAAGTTTAATAAAAATATCACAGAAAGAAAGGTGAAAAAAATAAATAGTAACCTTACCAAATAGAATTAATAAATTAGAGCACAAGTTCATATTGAGCATGAAGTTTGAGCATTAAAGTTACGCAGCAGTGACCAAGTATCTCTAGCGAGAGCTGGAGAGAGAGTGCCCGCAAAGAAAGGAGTTCGCATCCTATTTAAGGCCTTGCGGATTAATACCATATTACAATTAGAAAAAGAGAAAAGAGAGAGAGAACACAAAAATAGGGCGCGCGGAAGGCATGATTAGAAGTTATCTGGTTTGTAGATGATCACCGATAAAGCGATGCTGCCGGAGCGATGTGAATAGAAGTGACACGGCGTTGTCAGCGTGATGCGAACTGCGGCACGACAATACCCGCCATGATAAAAAATTTCGTCCTCGAAATGTGAAAAAAGAAGAAAGTTTAATTTACAAGAAAAAGTTTTAAATTAGGGGGCAAAAAAAAACATTTAGAAAAATTTAATTCAGGGGATTGAGGAACGAAATGAAAATGAAATATTAAATTAGCGAAGTATTGGTGGTCATAATAAATGCTGCTACTTTAAAGTTGAAATTTGGAAGAATTATGTAGAAATTTAAATTTTGAATGGAAAAATTTTGACGAAAAACTGTGCTCTAATGGAGATTTAAAATTGAAACAAATATTGAAAAAAAATTGAAAGCTTAAATTAAATTAGACTTAAATAAAATGAAACATAAACTTAGCATATGTCCAAAAAAGAAAGAAAAGAAAAGAATAGTACATCTTTGCTTAAAATATTATAAAAGAAATGACAAAAATGCAGAAAGATAATTTTGGTGAAAAACAAAAATGAAAAAATTAAAGATGAACTTTCTGTATGGGATTCATGAAAAATAAAAAAAAAAATCAATTCAAATCAATTAGTATAACATTGATAACTTAAAGAAATGAAAATGGGGCGATTAAAGAGCCTTTAAGAAAAGTAGAAATTAAAAAATTAAAAGGTAATCAAGTAAATAAGAGTTTAAATTTCTGAAAGAAAATTGGTAAATAATTTTGACAAATAATAACTAATTATAAAAGAGGAATGAAAGAAAAACAGAGTGGGGCATCTCTGGAAGGTTGCTGCTGATTGCTGATTGTTAACAATTTTGGTTATAGATGGTTAGAATAAATTGAAATAAGGTATACATAGTGGATGGTTACTTTTTTCTGTGGAAATTTTAAATATTTTTGTAAAAATGAAAAAATTAAGAAGAAAATTATTAGCATAAAGCATTAAATATAGAAGTTAAATTGGAAAAAAAACAATGAAAAGAAAATAGCTAGAGTTTGAATTTACAAGTTGATGAAATGCTGAAAGTTGTGAATAAAAGTAGTGAATGAGACATGTTTGAAATCCAATTGAGAATGAAAGTCGGAAAGTTCTGATTTATAAGTTGACTACAGAGGTAGGGAAAAATTAAATGTTACGAGTTACAAACCTAATGAGAGAAGAAAAAAAAATTGAATTTACACAGTTATTTTGTTTGAGAGAATTTTATGGTAATTTACAATTATTATTTTTTGATAGATTAAAAAATAAATTTGGAAAAAGAATTTTTTCAGAGTGTATACATCAGTCGTATCCGGAAACAGTAGAGTTGATCAAATACGGGAGGTGGAGGGGTTGATGGTGGCGAATTTGATTGAGAAGATTCAACGTTGATTCAGAAAAATGTTGAAAAAGCATTAGCAGTGTAGAAAAAAGCTGGTTGAACCTGTTGCCTATCCTGCAGTTGGAAGGGTTAGATAGCAGGTTTGCCTATCTTGCAACTTGAAGGCGCTGGATGCGTTATCTTGTGGACGCGACAGCAGCTGAGAGTTGTTTGTTATTGTTGTTGCTTGATTCTCTGATATCAGTTGTTGGAGTGAGATCGGTGCAGGTGTTTCATTGATATGTGACCAACTTCGACTCCGCAATCTCGTTTTGTCAATTCGGCGATTTGAGCATTTGAATTGAATCCAACGATGATTGAGATTTAGATGGATTTATCATCATTATCGTCGTTTTAAAACATGTAACAACAAATTCAATTATTTCAAGATGTTCTTCATATGTGGTAGAAAATATGCACACATCATCACCGTAAATTGTGGCATCATAGAGAACGTCCTTGAAAAGTGAAATCAATACACTTTGAAAATTAAATGGAGAGTTTTGAATCCTTGAGGGAGACGGGTGGCGTTTTGATCCATAATAAACGGTTGATCATAATCGATATTTCCATGTTGCGTATCCATGACTAGTGAGTGTGTTTGACTTCACAGTCACAGTCAATGACAAACTGATGTTTTGTAGAGTATATATACACTTCTGATTAATTCAATTTGCGGACATTATTAAACCTATAATTATTAAAATATTACCATTTTAAGAACAAATTAGCGTCGATTTAAAAAGAAAAAAAAAGGGAGGGTAGACTTTCAGTTTCAGAAAAATAGTTAAAAGATACAAGAAACCTAGTGAATGATTTAAAATACAACTGTGAAAGAATTTAATTAAAGATTAACTTCTGACTCTGGACTTGTCTGAGCTTATTTATTTTAAGACTTGTGCGAAAAAAACGGAAGAAGCTGTGGTCAGAATTACGTAAAATATCGAACAATAAAAAATCGAAAGAGAAAAAACAACTGCCACTGTTTAACTATAGGCTACCATTAGGCTCACTATAGCAGCTCCTAACCAAGATGCGAGAAAAAAATCAACATCAAAAACACCCAAAAAAGGAATGTGAAAAAAGTAGAAAAAAAACGTAGCGCTACTTAAAAATTGTACAAAACAGTAAAAACTGTAAAACATGGTACAAACTGCAAAAAACGGTACAAACTGCAAAAACGGCCGTGAAATCAACTACTCGTCAGCAGGATTCCATGCAAAAATACGGGAGCTACCCGAAAACGGTCTCAAAAAAGAACGAGAGCCAAAAAAGAACGATTCAGAAAAAATCGAGCCAAAAAGACGAGAAAAAACTCGAATCATAAAAAAGAAGACGGAAAACAACCCGAGTCTTCAAATAAAACTATAAATGCACATCTCAAAATAAATAACAACAAACCCGTTGGGCGCCAATGACGTGCCGCGGCCTGATGGTGAAAAAATAGAGTGACCATCCATCGATAGATCGAAGAACTATCGACGGAACCGACCTAGCTCAAAGGAAACGGCACGCATAAATTTAATTTAACGTGGATAAATGAACAGACTTAGTTTAATAAAAAATAGCAAAAGTCAGCGTGGAAGATCGGTCAGCGCGTAACAATCATATGTGAGTCCAGCGACCGGTCAGCCCGTACGAACTATCGATATCAATCCAGCGACTGGTCAGCACGTACGAACTATCGATATCAATCCAGCGACTGGTCAGCACGTACGAACTATCGATTTATCGAGCCAGCGACTGGTCAGCACGTTGCGTGAGCAACAGCGACTGGTCTGCGCGGAACGATAAATCAAATAGAACAACAGCGACTTGTCTGCACGGAAATAATCGAAAGAACAACAGCGACTTGTCTGCACGGAAATAATCGAAAGAACAACAGCGACTAGTCTGCACGGAAACACAAAGATTGCACAGCGACCTATCAGCCAGCGACAGAATGCATAAAAAAAAAGAATAAAAAAGAGAGAGAAAAGTTAAAATAATTTTGAGAGTCTGCACGTACGGAAAATTAATATGAAAATCCAGCGACTGGTCAGCACGTACGAACTATCGATTTATCGATCCAGCGACCGGTCAGCGCGTAATAAAACAGCGACTGGTCTGCGCGGATCAAATCGAAAGAACAACAGCGACTGGTCTGCGCGGACAACATATTATTTTTCCAACAGCGACTCAACAAAATATAATAAAAAAAAAGAATTTAAAATTTAAGAATTAAAGTGAAAAGGGAAAACTAAACC
The DNA here is from genome assembly GCA_011764245.1 of Trialeurodes vaporariorum. Lineage (NCBI taxonomy): Eukaryota > Metazoa > Arthropoda > Insecta > Hemiptera > Aleyrodidae > Trialeurodes > Trialeurodes vaporariorum. The sequence goes on along the minus strand of VMOF01000111.1, from coordinate 18,591,639 downwards.
TGAGTCAGAAGATGAGAATTAACAGTGAAATAACAAGTTTAATAAAAATATCACAGAAAGAAAGGTGAAAAAAATAAATAGTAACCTTACCAAATAGAATTAATAAATTAGAGCATAAGTTCATATTGAGCATGAAGTTTGAGCATTAAAGTTACGCAGCAGTGACCAAGTATCTCTAGCGAGAGCTGGAGAGAGAGTGCCCGCAAAGAAAGGAGTTCGCATCCTATTTAAGGCCTTGCGGATTAATACCATATTACAATTAGAAAAAGAGAAAAGAGAGAGAGAACACAAAAATAGGGCGCGCGGAAGGCATGATTAGAAGTTATCTGGTTTGTAGATGATCACCGATAAAGCGATGCTGCCGGAGCGATGTGAATAGAAGTGACACGGCGTTGTCAGCGTGATGCGAACTGCGGCACGACAGTTTGTTTACTGCGCAGCGACGAGTCTGCGTTTTTACGCTTTGTGCAGCAAGCCACATGATCTGTCATCGGCCTTCTTTCGTGAAACGAGCTCTAGTATACATAACAATCCTTAAGCTGTATTTCAAATTAGCATGTAATCTCTGTAATCATGTCTCTCTCTGGCATAAAAGGCCAAGTTCTCAAAGATTTCAATCTGATAATGATACATAGCACCACAAGTTGTAGAGGTAAATTTGGACTTTTTCAAGTAATTTGCATGCAAATCACAAGTATCTATGCTGAAGGTCCGAATGTCGGCACTTCGTAATTTATGTACCGATTTTCAGCCATCAAACCAGAATTAAAGTCGCAATATTACAGGACTATTTCGGTGTAAATGTTGATGAATTCATTAAAATAATTGCTGATCATTAAACTGGATTCTACTTTGGGCTGCTACATTGGCCGAAACAAAAACAAAACATGAAAAGTTAGAGAGTTAACATGACTTTAGGCCAAGTTCTTAAAGATTTCAATCTGATAATGATAAATAGCACCACAAGTTGTAGAGGAAAATGTGGACTTTTTCAAGTAATTTGCATGCAAATCAAAAGTATCTATGCTGAAGGTCCGAATGTCGGCACTTCGTAATTTATGTACCGATTTTCAGCCCTCAAAATTAAACCAGAATTAAAGTCGTAATATTACACAACTATTTTGGTGTAAATGTTGATGAATTAATTCAAATAATTGCTGACCGTTAAGCTGAATTCTAGTTTGGGCTATTATATTGGCCTAGAGAAAAACAAAACAACAGAAGTTAAAAAGTTAACTTAATTTAAGGCCAAGTTCTCAAAAATTTCAATCGAAACAAAAAAAAAAAAAAAACTTACTCTGTGGATGTAAGAAAGAGAGGCTTCCAGCTCTGAGCCATCAGGTTTAGTTTTCCCTGAAACCCTCTCCAACAGTTCGAGAGCGTACTTTTGAAATTTAACATGCTCTTGTCTTTTATCTTGCAAAATAGGAACTCTCATTAATCCTGAGGAAATGAAACAAAAACTATGTAGACATGTAAGATGAATTAAAGCCATTAAAGGTGTACACCAATAATCTCTCTAGTGACGAAAACCGAGATTCAGGGGAAAGTAATGAGATAAATACACAGAATTGAGATAGAAGTCATTTCTTAGGCTTGGAAAATTTTACTGTAATTGGAAAGCTAATTTCGAGATAATTTTTTTCTCTATTATTATGATGTTAGTTAAGATGGGCTTTTTGTGTTTTGGGATGCCACAATGCGCTTAGAATTTTTTGAGCACTTCCTTTCCTTTCCGAATGCGTTATACAAGAAATAAATCCAGTGGCGGCTTGTGCACTTTGGCAACCATGCAATGCTTTCAATTAACCTTAGGTAAAACAATCGATTCTTGAGGAGGCCAACAGTAGAGCTGCCTTTTGACGTACATAATTAATATCATTTTTCTAGTAGTAAATCTTTAAACTCAAATATGATGAACATTGTGAGCCTTACTTTGTAAATAACAGACTTCTTACTGTCCCTTCATTAATTATCTATAGAACCATTGAATATTATTACAATGAACTTGGTGGGGTGATAAAGGGACCAATTTCATCTTACTCATAGTCGCAATACTAGAAATGCACTATCATCAGCAATAGAGCTCGTTTCAGAAGTGTAGGCGGACCTAGACTGATAATCTTTGGAATTTGTCAACATTATTTCTGATATTACTCAATGAAACTGAATAAAAATGAAATTGAGTGTTCACTTTTCAATGAGAAAAACTTTGAACACAAAAGAATAAAGTCAGGGGAGAATTCGGTATTGATTTGAAGGAATAAAAGTTGAAAATTCGCCAAAGATTATGGTTTTGGTCTGCCTACACTTCTCAAACGAGCTCTAGCCAAGAAGTCCAACCTCCTACAGATAGGTTTTGTGTACTTTTCCAAAATACTTTCTGCCCTTCTTGAACATATAATGAACCAGGATTCCTTTGCAGATCAAAAAGATACCCAACATCATTGTGCCTTCATGACATCAGTGGGTACTAAAATATGTAATGTAATTTGCTGTTTGTAATGTAACACTGTAAATGTAATACTATTTTTTATAACTTTTTCTATGTCCTGTATCCTTTCTCTCTGTATATGATGCTTTTGTAAAGCCTCTCGGTGCAAGTTATGCAAATAAAGAAAATTTCAATTCAAGTTCAATTCAATTTCTGGCTCCAAAGCAAAAGTGCGCGTAAGCCCCATTGTCTGCAAAATTATCAAGAAGGGTTGCATAACAAACGATAGTATAAATAAAATATATGAGGACGCCTTACTCTGTAATTCACCATTCGTAAATAATGGCAACATGCTCAAGATTTGGCGCACGGTTTCACTGCGAGCAAGTCCAACCAAAGCACGACATGCAAGACATCTGATGTAGTCTGCATCGGTTATCGGTGTTTTCACAGTCATTAGAGCCAAAAGTACCTAAAAACAAGGAAAAAGTAACATTTCATTAAATACTTAATCATTTGACAGAGCAAAATTTTTTCAAAACATTCAAGATGACAAGGTCACCAAACTTTAAAAAAAATTAAGCTATCCTTCCGGACTTACGACATTTCTACTGGACAGCAGGCTTCGATAATGAAACGCAAATCCGGTAAATTGAGGTTCTACTATATGAGTCTACTTCAAACTTTTGCTGCAGCGTTACAGAGGTTTGAATCCTCTTTGAAATCACTTGGAAATAAGATTGAGAGCCTCAGAAAGTTACAAAATCCACTCAAATAAATGCGTAGAACAAAATGGGGCTGTAGCACACTTTTACTGTAAGCGATATAATCGTCGATTCTGGTGTGAAAACCTCCAAAATAACGAAGGCAGCACTAAAAACTTCCAAAATCCACTCCTAAACACAATAAACGCTTTTATTTACGCGAGCGTAATGGTTGCGTAGGGCAGAAATAATAGGAGATTCCCATCTAACAATACTGTAACTTCATCAAGAAGTGACCAATAAGAGACAACTCTCCTTTGACACCGGTGTCACCAGGTGTCACAGTAACCATTCATCGGATGTGGATCACAACTCTGATGAGTAATTATTCTGTGAATCATCCTTGTCAGCATAGGGAGTATGACAAAATTAAGATAGGAATCTCTTATTATTACTACCCTACGCCACTATTTTGCTCGTGCAAATAAAAGCGTTTATTGAGTTAAGGAGTGGATTTTGGAAGTTTTTAGTGCTTCCATCGTTATTTTTGGAGGTTTTTACCCCGGGCTCGACTGTTAAAGCGCTCACAGCAAAAGTGTGCAACAGCCTCATTACAAGATGGCAGTCGAATGAGCGGATCATAATGGGAAAGTCCCTTCTAACTGCAGCTTTCTGTGCTCAGAAAAGATATTCATCACAGAGAAAGCTGCAACTAGATGAGACTCCCCCAATGTCACCCGCTTATCTAACCGCCATCTTTTTGTTTAACACATTTATTAAGTTTCTGAGTGGATTTTATAACTTTCTGGTGCTCTCAACGTTATTTTCAAGTAATTTTGAGAATGGATCAACCCAAGGTCCATAAATATAAGATCTGGCCGGTAGCGCCACCTCGGGAAATCCAATGTTTGGGAACCCATACCCCCATTTACTTTAACATTCTTCCCGAGTTTGCCGCCATCTTGGATCAATGGTTTTAAATGGAGAAGTGGTTCCCAAACTGTGGACCAACGAGGGGAGCCGAAAGCTACTGGCCGGACCTTATATGTATGGACCTTGGGATCAACCCTCCACAACGCTGTAGCAAAAGTTTGCAACGGACACATTGAAAGCATGCTCCACCCACCATCAATTTTATAGACGTTTGTGCAATGAACTGCAGTTTTCAATGCAGCTTCAATAAGATGTTTCTACCTGTATATTATATGTATAAGAAGAGTGAGAGAGACCTACCATTATTCCATTGTTCGTTCTAACGCAGTCCCAAATTTTTTCCAGGAGTCCTTTGCTGTTCATAGTTTGCGAATAGTGCCTTCTCTTCAGTGAGCTTGAGGAGGTACTTTTCGAGCCAAACTGGTTAAAAAAGACAAAAAGATTAGTGAAACTTTGATACTTTTAACACTTTCATATTTAAAAAGAGACTTTGTAGATTATGGGAGGGAATTCCATCAACAGAATGCATGAGAAAGTTTATCAAGAGTAAAACAATCTCTCTAAAATCTAAAGAAATAGGTAGAACTTGGATTAGTTTGCCGCCTTTGCTGCTGGCTAAACTCTTGTGCGGGTCTTCCACCAGAAACGATAAACTTCTGTGAGAGTTTTCTGACAAAATTGCAGCAAGGATACTATTTTCACTAAAATTCAGTAATAAACTCAGAAAACAGCTGTAACGGTGAGATCGTGATGGCAAAGCTACACAAGTATCATGGGAGATTTTTGTCTAATTTGTCACTTTCTCTGCAGAAACACAGAGAAATGTCTGAAATTAGATAGGAATCTCCCATGATACCTGCGTAGTTCCACCATGAAGCCAGATTCTGAGAGTGAATCTTGAGATTTTTTAGAATACCTACTCAATATCATTTTTGCAGGTTCTTATGCACGAATCAACTCTTCAATCAGCTGTAGCAAAAGTTTGCAAGAGCTCTATTGTTTTGAGTTCATTGTCAAAAGTTATGTTTTGAGGTTTCATACGTAATTTTATCTATATTTCAATTTTGTTATTCCTTATCTGCACTATTTTGTTCTTTTTAGATGTTTTGTTTTTGGGCATTGTTGCCCATTCAAATTTCAAAATAAAAGAAATAAAATAACGAGGAAACAATATCTTTTTTATGTTAGTTCATAATTTGTTTTTTATTTAAATGAAATTTAAAAATGAACTTACTCTATGTACAGGGGAGCAGACACAGGTGATGATTACGCCAAGAGCAGCCTTCTGAACTTCCAGATCGGTCACTATTTCACCTTCGGCTGCTCCCAGAATTACACTTAAGCCAACCGTGTTGGCCTCATCAGGAATATCCACTTGCTCACACAGTTGCAAGGCAACGCACGGCATTATCGCACAAATGTTGAGAACATCTAGAGCACTCCTCACGGTTTCCGCTCTGCAAAGAAAGAAAAACAATTTAGCTTCTTTCTTTCTTTTTTCAAGATCAAATTATCACAAGCAAGCAGAGTTTGCTTCAGAAGTGTAGGCGCACATAGACCATAATCTTTGGCGAATTTACAACTTTAATTCCTTCAAATCAAAACCGTACTTGTCCCTCATTTTATTCTTTTGTGTTTAAATTGTTCTTCATAGAAAAGTGAACAATCAATTTCATTTTCATCGAGTAATATCATAAATAATATTGACAAATTCCAAAGATAAACAGCCAAGGTGCTACTACACTTCTAAAACTACCTCTAAAGAAGAACAAATTAAGCCATTCAAAGGATGAAGTTGGGGGGGGGGATGTTTGGGAGATACCCGTTTTACTTCAGTGATAGCATACTTTTTGAAGAAGGGGTCTATTGTCCACTTTGCCTCAAGCTCATATGCCATTGGTAAGGCTAGAAAATTTTGTATGAGTTCAAATTGAAAACCGTAGAACGCTGTTGAAAACCGTCAATAAACAATGATAAACTACGTTAACCAATCAAGGCACAGTTTCTTTTCTTGACTCAAGTCAACACTAGTCACTGACTACAGGCCGAATATTGAACTGACACAGTGTGTAAATAGTGCGCCAAGATACCTAGCAAATTTAGACTATTCACCACTTTTTTTGTTCTCCTGAAAATTTTGCTGAAACTAGTTAAGGTATGTTTTCACATGATGCATCAAATATAAATTAAAAAAAAAAAAAAAAAAAAAAAAAAAAAAAAAAAAAAACCTTGTCTTTACTCTGTTAAACTATGTTTTTGCTGGGTCAGTTAGGTCTTTTAATTCTCTTCCTTCAAATGTGCGTGATTGTAATGTTTTAGATACTTTTATAGGCTTGGCTAAGAATATTATTTTAAAGTTTTATTCTGTTTATTAACTTGCCCCCTTTTGTTCTTTGCCTCATGTTTTTCTTTAATATTCTCTAATAATTGTTCATTACTTTTTGTATTGAGATTTTGCACAGTTGATGTTTCTTGTAACGTTATTTTTTACTTTGTACTTATATTGTATTTGTATTGGGCACTGTTGACCTTTCAGTTTTAATAAATAAATAATAAAAAAAGATTTAAGGTAAGGAACAACATTCCCACTGAAACAAATACACTAGTTTATGCTGTTATAATTGATGTGACAGTCACATCAACCTCGATTCTGGAATTCAAATAGAGATAGAGGAACTCACCTCCCAGAGTAATTCCATAGACGAGCCAAAACTATCACTCGTAAAAGGAGATTTACACCACCGAAGTTGCTCAGATTATTCACAGGGTCCCAAGTATCTCGGAAAGAGAACAATTCCATCATTGTTTCAATTTGATCCAGGACTTCTTCTGGAGAGCTTTTACAAATCTGGTGAGCCATAAAAAAAGAAGACAAGAGAGTTATCGTAAAAGACTGAGCTAAAGTTTCAAACATAATCAGTGAGAGCTCGAGCAATTTGGCAACAATTTTTTTCCCCAATTTAAATCCATGTAAAACAATCTAATCTCTAGGAGATTGACCAGCCTCCTCAAAAATTGATTAATTTACCTACATTCAAATGGAAAAATTGCATGGTTGCTAGATCACACAAGTCGACATTGCACAGTACCGTAGTACATGTGTGATACGATTGTTCATAATCAGCCTGCAGAGTGGCACTGCAGAGGCTTGCTAGGCACCTGACCTTTTGACATTTTCAGAAAGCAGACCCTAGATTTTTTTTGTATAAACATGGGGTTCAAGAGAAGGATAAATAATACTTTTTGAATGTTCAGTATCGCAAAGTAGAACGTGACTGCATTTTGCACAGACAATTTTCCATGCACCCACGTTTACATGGCTCATGGCAGATTTTTCGAAAGGAAAATCAAGGATTTTCAGGGACTTTTTACAGGATTTCGAGGACTGCAAGCAAAAACATAGTATTATTTACACCAATTTTCTAGAGGCAGAAAAAACACATGTTGATTCTCACCGTGCACTAACCAGAGAAGAGCAGTGCACAAAGAAATAAAAGAGAGAAAAAAGTTCATATAATCCTGCATTCTTTCTCACGACTTTGCAGTGAAAACGACTCGACATTCCTCAGGCACACAAACAAAATTATCAACAAAATGGCAAGCTGAAACAAGCTGAAGCTGGTCATTTCCAAGGATTTTCAAGTACATTCAAGGAATTCATCAAAATTCAAGAATTTTCAAGCATATGAAAAACAAAAAAAAAAATCAAGGTTATTCAAGGACTCTTTTTAGGGCGCCACGAACAATGGGTTAGCGCTAAGCAAACATACTTTTCTTTTTCTCTGATTTTCCCCTGTACCTAACAGAGATAAGTGTTCTTTGATTGCTTCCCCCCCCCCCTAAATTTTAAAGTAAGACCCTACCCTTTATGCTTTTTATTCAATTCTCTGTGCATCTGAGTACCTCCATTTCTCTTTTTTCTTATTATGAATTAATAATCGAGTAAATAAATTGAAAATTGAAACATAAGTAAAGACCTTATTGCTTGGCAGTCCGGTATCGGCACGCTGTAACTTATGGACTTGAATGAAAAGATGCGCCTCCAAGTAGCGTTTGAGTGCAACACAGACGTGGCGAACGATTTGCCTTGCAGACGTCTCCTCATCTTCATTCACAGTTTCGCCATTATCGTTCGATAATAACTGGAGCATACTCATCTGTTGAACAGAGGAGTCAAAATTCAAAAAATTAAATTAAATTTAACAAGTTATGAATTAAGTTCTAAGATTTAAATAGCTTAAGCTAATTAAGCACAGTATTGCAGGTGACTAAAAATATTGAGATAACTCAAGATGTTTTGAACATAAATTATTAAAAAGCCCAGAAAATTACGAGATAAAGCACAAATTGCTTGTAAGAGGTTAGAGTCACTTCAACAACAAGCTAAGGAGCATGTTGGTCGATGCTGTCGACAAAGAAGAGGCATAATATTCAGTGCTACCAACCTAAAATCTACCTTTCTACAACACTTCAAACCACGCCCACATTTGTCGCCAACAATCAAACAAAATACGAATGTTGACGACGAAAACGAATTGTTAACAAAATAAAATACATCTCCTGTAGATGGCGCCAGGGTGCCTCTAGCTCAATTTTGGGTAAAATGAACCCATTGACGCGTCATTTAATTTGATAAAAGTTGCTAGGCAACAATGCTTATTCATTCATTCTATGCTTAAGGTGAACCTAACAGTGAAACCATGAAAGTACAGTGAAGCGAGTGACGCTATCTATCGGTAGACACCGCGAGCTCTTGAACTCGTCGTTCCAATGATGTGAGATCGCCAGATCGGTAGAATGAATTTCTTCAGAATCTTGAAGAGTCTGACTCGTCAATACATGCGAATGTGTTTAGATTTAATTCGGATTAAAGATTAACCCTTTGCCTGCTGGGTTAGGAATTCAGGTGCAGCCACCCCACAGCTGAGTTAGGAATGGAAAATGATGCAAATTCGATCATTTTCAGATGGCCAAAAATCATTGGAAAAAAAAAAAAAATCATCCAAAACCATATTTGTTGATATTCCTATTGCCTGCTACGAGCGAGTATACTCGCTGCGGAAAAACCGTACCCCTGAGGCAAGCGCGATACCGACAAACTTAGGTTAACTTGGTTTCGTCAGCTGAGCAGAAGCAAAACCTGCAGAGAAGAAACATATTTTGAAATCAAGGGGCAACGCATTCTATCGAAAACACTTGTAACTTGTAGTTCGTATCTTTCCCGACAGAATGCGTACCTATAGTCTGATGTTTAGTTCAACCGCAACAGCGCTACGGTCGGAAATTCAATGGAAGTCACGAATGCAAGTATACTCGGGCGTAGCTCTGAGGAACGGTTTTTTCGCCGCGAGTATACTTGTTCGGAGCAGGCAAAGGGTTAATTACAGCAATGGCGGATCCTGCGATTTGGCAACCATGCTCATTATTCATTTAAAACTACGTAAAAGTATCGATATCTTGGGGGTGCAATTGCGCCTCCTGAAGATCAATTGTTTTACATAGGTTTAAATTGAGAGAATACATTGTTGCCACATTGCACCAACCACTGCTGAATTACAGGCTTATGATTCCTTTGAAAGAATATCCTACTCACCACATTGTAGAGGATTCGCAAACCGTCTTGGCTGTCAAATTCTTCAAGAATGATTTGAAATTGAAATGAGAGGCCAAAGAACATTGTTGTATGACATCGACCAGAATCGTGAGAACACTCCAACAGCCACAAACCATACCTGAGAACAAACATTAATAGCATTCAAAAGAACATGGAAGTGGGCTTCTTTACTTTTTTCCAACATTTTTTTATTTCATTTTTTTTTCGTGTTCTGCATACCTCAAGGATCATTTTCTTGAGACACAATAGGGTACGCAGACTTACAAATAACCAAATAAGGGAAATTTTAGGAACTATTATCCTTTTTTAAAAATTTGTTCCAGCTTTAAACTGCTCTTCTGAAAAGCTGTGTATTTTTAACTTTGGGTACACGTAGAGTCCCTTTATGTAGAGAGTTAAGACACGAGGGTAGTCAACCTCTGATTGATCATGAGTTTTAGGTTCAAAAGGTGCTGCCACTGGATGCATTTATGCACATATATTTACAAATGAAGGGGTCCAACGGTATTTTACGGATAAAAGAGTTAAGTGTCAAAGAGCTTGTTACTTTTAATCATGGTGCACCTCAAGAATGTCAAAAATAATAAATAAAATATTAAAAATAATTAACAAATTAATTTTGAAAAATTAAAACTGATATTGAGGAAGCATATAGTTGCAAAGGAGAGCCATCTAATTGTAACAAATTAAAATAGAAATGATGCTTTTGCGCTTTTACCTGACAACTTCGTGAAGAATTTCTTTCGGTAGTAGGCATACCCTTTCCATGGCATCTTCACAGTACGCTAGGTAATAGAAACAAATTGATACACCAGTAGCTGCGATACCCGGTTGAGGTACTTCTAATAAATGCTGTAAAATAAGAGCTTTGATTTAGAATTGCTGAATTTATTAATTGAAATTACCCGGACAAAATGCATAGAAAAACAGCTGATAGTCACCTTAACCCATGAAAAAAAAAAAATGCTAAGCTTTGACTCACTTACGCATTGATTTTTCATAATTCATAAATTTTTCATACTTCATTTTTCATATGGATGCATAAACAGTAACAGTCAAGAGCTAGAACTGACGGATTTTGAGTATTGGGGTCTGACAAGTTGCGTTTGCCACGAGAATAGTGGCTTAGATACATGTATAAAAGGCAGTATTCAACAGCCAAGTCAGCGAGCCATTTCTAACTGTCTACATTGACGACAAAAATTGGATCATATTTTAATACTTCTGAGCTATTTGACAAAATTTAGAAAGAACAAGACACTCGATAAGGGAACAAACGATTGCATGAGAGGTTAAGAAAATAATTACCTGGAGACCATTCATGTTCAGAAATTCGATTGAGAACTTTTTGTGACACAAGAGAGCAGCAAGATATTTGAGGGCTTCAAAAGCAAGTCGAGAGGAGCGTTTTGTCTCTTTGATATTTATAAAATTTAGAATTAATCCGAGCGCATTCTTTTCAAAAACATGACTGAGGAACTGTAGAAGAAAAGAAAAAATTAACATAAAAATTTCAACACACCTCAAAAGCAAATTGATTGAGACCAGAGACAAATAGAGACCCAGCACAAAGCTGCCGACGAGTTTCCTTTTTTAGAGCTCAATTTTGGTCGTAACTCATGGAAACAACAGCTAACAGCCACCTACTGTTGACTGATGAGCTAAAAAAGGAAGGCTCTGATTGATCCACTGATACACAGCGCGTGGTTTGAATTTGCCAGGTAAAACTTAAACAAAACCTGTTTCCGTCTACAGGACTACGGACCAATCACGGCCTTTCATTGAGCTCACCACTCAATAGTAGGCGATTGATTGTTGTTGAAGCCAGTGACTCCTGAAAAAAATTGGAGTATCCACCTTGCCTCCTTATACTAACATCTTGCCATTAAATATTTTGTAAACAAAAATGAGCTTGAAATAAATAGTAGTAAAGTCCAGCCATCCAAACACGTGGTTCTTTATGCTAGATAAAAAAATATTTAAAAAAAGACCAGAAAGACATCGGAGCAAATTAGGTTATTACTCTGAGCAAGAATTTCTGAATCACCAAACCTACAATGATTAATAGTTGCGTTATGTTATATTGTTACTATTTAAGCCATTTACAGTGTACAGAGCCTAGTGACAGTTTGTTGTGTGGAACGTCCTCTAGGTGGAATATCTCGCCAAGTGGAATTTTTTTTCCTAAACTCTGACTGCAATTTTCTGAGTGGAATTTTTTTTGGGGCAGGACCGAGGTTCCACAGAACGAACTTTCACTGTAAATAAATAAGCACTGTAAATAAATAAACAAACATGGGAAGCATAGGGTGCGCTGGGTCTCTATTTTCCTCTGGTTGCAAAGGCTACAGCATTGTGGAGGGTTGTGACCTGCATAAAACCAGACAAAAATCACATTGGAAGCGTCAAAAAAGTCTCAAAATCCACTCACAAACTTAATAAATGAATTTAACAGAATTCAAATATGGCGGTCGAATGAGTGAGTCACAATGAGATAGGCCCGTCTAACGGCAACTGTCTATGCTGAGAAAAGTAATTCATCAGAGAGAGAGCAACAATTAGATGGAACTCCCCCATTGTCATCCGCTCATTTGACCGCCATCTTTGAATTTTCTATAACACATTTACTGACTTCGTGCGTGGATTTAGAGACTTTTCAACATTTTTTATGTGATTTATTATTGATCTGTATTATTATTATAACAAGCGCCCCTCGGAGTGTTTTATCATGCTGCATCCAAAGTATACTTATAAAGAAAGTACCGTATTTACCCACGGATAGTGCGCCCCCGCGTATAGTGCGCACCCTAAATTTTGGAGCTAAAAAAAAAAAAAAACCATAACCCTTGTATAGTGCGCACTAATACAGCCCACCAGAGCAATAAATCAAACACCTGTCAATCAAAACATAACCCTAATTTGCGTAACAATACGAATAGATGGCAGATAAGATAGGTAACCCTCCCCTCTCTGATAAGAAACCGGTTGACCTCGACTTCCGCAACCCGTGACATGTGGCGCGTGCAAGCGCTTGCTGGCAGAGCACGCAACATAATGCACGGCACCCTGTTATCTCTGTTGTAGCCACGCCTACACTAGAGTCCCTGTATATCAAAGCCCACACCCTCACGACGCGCCACCCGTCTCGGGCGAGGGGAAGACATTCTGATTTCGTACGGGCCTACGGGGAGCGGAAATAAACAAAACAAGTTGTATACGCGCATGCGCACATTTGAAACGCGATCTCGCGATCTAGTTCCCGATAAGAAACTAGTTTTTCGTCGCGATAACGGGCGTGCTCCGCTATAGTTGAACAGAGGAAAGCATTGGTGTTTGTATTCTTGTTTCACCGACTGTTTACGGCAGGGACTTGAACCGAACCGAACCGTGAACCGAAAACCGCTCCGAACCGCGAGTTTTCTGAACCTTGAACCGAACCGCGAACCGTTTTTTCTAAAGTTGTTGAACCGCGAACCGAACCTGGAACCTATTTCTGAAATTCCGGTTCGAACCGGTTCATCGAAAATGAAAGGCGGTTCGAACCGGTTCATCAATAATGAAAGATAAAACATCTATTATAGATAAAAATTAACGCAGCAAAGGTATTTCAATGTTTTTCGGGGGGAAAAAAATTGCCCTTTCTATTTAACTATCACTCTTGGCGACAGTTACAAAGTGTACAAAGTCCGCATGAAAAAGTGTGATATATTCCACGGCGATGATAATTTTTCCCCTCCCTCGTACAGAGTTACGATGACAAATCACTGCGGTTTTACTTTTTATCCTTCACGTATGTTCCGAAGCCCCGGACCGGCCTGGCGACATGCAATTCCCGTTATCGTGAAAGCGTTCTTAAAATAATTTCAGAAAAGATAGAATTTATTGTTGTTCTTTTAATTTCATGAAAAATGCCACTTTCTAAGAAGTCTATTGTTTGCTTCTGGTTCTCTTTATTATCCACATCACTTCTATTATATTATTAAACAGGCAATATTTTAAATCATTTCATAGGTTGTTCTATTTACCTGCTCTTATCTAGGAAAATTACGTGTCGATGAGAAAATGCCAAAACAAAGTGCATCATTGGAACCGAACCGGATCAAGACTCCGGTTCACAACTCCGGTTCGAACCGGTTTGGCTTGAACCGGTTCAAACCGGTTTGCACTTCTGTGAACCGGTCGGAACTGAACCTTAAGTTATCTCGAACCGGTTCCGAACCGCGAACCGGGTTTTTATGAAGGCTTGAACCGTGAACCGAACCGAACCGATATTTTCTCAGCGGTTCAAGTCCCTGGTTTACGGGGCTGATTTCGCGAAGACCCCGCGTATAGTGCGCACCCCGATTTTTCGGCAAAAAATTGATTTTTAGGTGCGCACTATCCGTGGGTAAATACGGTACGCAAGGTATCACAGTTATCATTTTTTTGCACCGTTTCAATGGCGGCGAATAAGTTAGTACGCTGAATTTTTTATTCTTGGTATCACTTCGTTCCTAGCAAAATGAAAATAAAAATACACGTAAACAAAATGGAACGGCGTACCTCTTGATATTCACCCATTGGCGTTAAATACTTGAGAATGAATAATTGCCTTGTATCAAGGGTTGGAGGATACATTTGTATGGAGCCGATTAGGAACGGTTCCATTTCAGACCACGAAGAGTTACTAGATTCATTAAAGCGGCACGGACTTGCTTTGGTTGGAGGAGGAGACATCTTTTCTAGTTCAAAACTTGATCTTCGAGGACCTTGAATTAAAGACAAAACATCAACAATTAAAACTAGAATAGGAATGAATATAAAAAGTTAACACTGAAATGATTTTGGGGGAGTTGGACATTGATTTCAGTCAAGATTGTCAAAATCCGTTTTTTCAGCTAACTTTGTTCCATATATCCTCGGCTTTAATTGAAAACCAAGTTCACTTATTGCTGATGAATAGTCTACTCGGCAAGAATAATTTCATTAAAAAATTAAAAAAAAAGTGTTAAGTGCAAGTGTTGCACAATGGAGAGGCTGAACTCGGATTTTCTCTTGGAACCAGCCTGTACCATTTATACATTTTATTTGACTGGAACAGAATATTAGAAACTAAAACAATCAGAAAAAACATGTATAGAATAAACTGTAAGTTAGTACCTGTTGGAGTCGGCTCTTTGTGACTGATTCCATTAGATTTTGCTGCCAATTTATTCATAAGAGCACCAGGAATTGTATAATCTTGACATCCAAATGATTTCCGACTAGTTTTCACTGAAATTAATGAAGAGCATTAAGTGTTTTATCATGTTTTATGTAATTGAAAAACATCCTACTGAATATTTTAAGACCATTTTTCAGTATATTTATGAATACTTTTCAAAAAATAATTCCAAAAAAATGCAACAAATTGGCAAAATATATTTTTGGTTTTTTTTTTGTTGTCATTTCCCATCAAAATATGAAGAATTGAAGCACAAACCTGCACTCTTGTAACTACATGAAATTTTCTAAAATTCATTTAATGAGCCTGTTTCTATCCTAGACCTGGAAGGTTTATAAGCACGAAAAGCCTAAAAAAAAGCACAAAGAACTTAGTAACATCTACAATTGAACGGGTTTGTACAAAAACATTTGAAGCCCATTTTTTTTTACTTTCTCACTACTTACAAATTTAGAAATAGAGAAAGTATTGCAATGGCGCAGAGATTTTCACGGTATTTTGTTTCAATAATTGGCCCACTACAACCAAGTAAATCATGATAATTACAAAATAATTGGCTCTCATCATGGTTAATAATATCCTAAAGAAAATTAATCCATGAAATCTCAATATTATTTAACCGTGTGAGGCTTGGAAGTGTTAATGCACAAAATTTTTGTGGCGTCTGTCTGTGGCCATAAAATGTGAAACCCAGGATAACTTTTTAACTATTGATCCATATGAATCCAAATTTTGCAGAGATGTGGCTTTTAACATTCCCCAGAGGAACTGTGTTTTAGTATTTGAATTTGAATAACTGAGAAGGAAGTACCTAGAACACTCAAGGAGGTAAAGTGCTCTAAATATATTTTTTCCCTTTCTTTTCTCAACGTAAAAACTGGCATAAACGTAAGCTATCAGTGTCTTGAATATCATGAAGTCTCCAGAAATAATTTAAAAAACGAAAATAATAAGCAAAAAAAAAAAAAAAAAAAAATTGGTCTGAGGAAGTTTTAAACCACTCTTTGAACTCACAAGAGCTATGTCAAAATTTCAGTTGCAGAAGAAACTGAAGGAGACAAGGAGCGAAGAATGAAAAACAAAGGACTTACATTTCTTGCGAGGTGAGCAATCTGAGAGGCCATCCTTACTATGACTATTTAAATGGGCGAAAGGTCTTGGATTGTGAGCATAATTTTGATGATACTCTTTATTCCGTTCTTCAATTTCTTCTCTCTGCAGCTTGTGAAGTCTTTCAAGCATTAGAGGAACCAGTTTGTTATTGTCCTCTCTGAAATCATGGAAAGAGTATACGGTTGACGCAGGTCTTTCAAAGTTTATCTTCGACATCATGTCATGGACAAGTCGTTTCAAGTGAACAACTCATTTTTCCCAACAGCACAAAAAGACAAGTTGACTTAACACTCCCCAACCACATACTCGTTTTAAAGACCGTAACAAATGACAAATATTCATGCAGATCCTAGAACATTGACTGTAACGGTATTCGAATGGCTGCCGGTCAAAGTTTAAAAAACAGGTAGTTCAAAATTTGAAAAATCGTCAATTAAATAATACGGCAAAAATCGATGTTTGCTTGCCCTGAACACTTCTTTCATCTCATAAGGTAAAAAGAGCTTAAAAGAGTATTTGGTTGCAGGGATCTTTCAAAGTTTTTTTTGACATTGCGCCATTGAAAAATTGTATCAAGTAAAAATCTTATTTTTTTCAAGGGCACAAAATTTAAAGTTTATCAAGCACACTCAAACCTTAAACTCGTTTGAAAGACTGTCAAAAATAACGTAAAAGATGTAGATTGGAGATCATTGTCTTACAATGTATTTGAATCGCTATCAAGCAAAGTTTACCCTCTCTCGAATTTAAAGGAAACGCCAGTCTAATAGAATTCCAAATATTGAATCTCCAGTCCATTGGTACGGCAAAAATGACGTAATTGCTATAAACAACTGTTTCATCTCACAAGCTTTTGAAAAAGTATATGGTTGATGGGGGGGGGGGGGGGGGGGAGTTAATTTGGAAATTGTGTCTCTGAAACTATGTTTCAATAAAAAGATGCATTTTTCGAGGGCACAAAATTAAAAGTTGATCAAACACCCCCGAACCAAATACTCCTTTGAAAGATCATGGCAAATGACAATTCTGGATGCCGATTGCAGATTGTTGTTTGCGACAGTATTCGAATAGCTACAATTCAAAGTTTGCAATAGTTACATCTCGAAATTTCGAAAATTGCTAGTTGAATAATATGGCAAATATTGATATGTACTTACTCGAAACAGTCATTTTATCTCATAAGTTTTTAAAAGAGTATATGGTTCATGAGGGTTTTTCATAGTTTTATTTTATTTACATCATAATCATTCATATTACCTAAAGCCGGCAGCTATGTCTTGTACTTCCATTGCAGCTGCTAATAAGCCAGTTGCATACGTTTGTAATGGCTCCTGGGCATCAATTGCCCATGAAAACAGACGCTGAATGAGAGCATCATTGGTTGGCTATAACAGATCAAAATATTTAGATATAAATCCTTTAAGTGTATCTCAGCAAAGAATTGAGAAGTGCCGTGCAAGAGTAAAATGAGTCTAATTATTAAAAAAATGAGTAATTGATGCAATTCGAGTGTTTATACTTTACTTAATCAGGTAACAATGATCACCTCCCCCACAAACGACTACATTTAAACAAGAGAATACTGTAACTAGTGGCAAACGCAGAATTTTTCCTTGGGAGGGGCTTGCATTGATGAGCGTTTCACTGAAAATTATTCTCCCCTTCCCCTCCAATCCCAGAAATGGTCTGGGGGGATCCAGCCCCCTTAGCCCCCTCCACCCCTGCGTACGCCACTGACAATTACTCTTACAAACCGTCTGCAACCACAAAATCATCAGAACTTTGGACTAACGTAACCCTAGCACAGAACAGCTCAAATTGCTTAAGAAAATTGCAACTAACAATATCTGTATAGCTCGTTTCAGAAGTGTGAGTGCAGCTCACTGATAATCTTTGGAAGATTTTCAATTTTCATTCCTTCACATCAAGAGGCAGTACTTTCACCTTTAGATTTTAAAGCATTTCTAGATGAAAAGCTAAAGGAATTCATTTTCATTCAGTTTTATAGTGTAACATGAGAAATTCCAAAGATTATCGGTCTATGTGCACCAACACTTCTGAAATGACTTACAGCTGCGGAAGAAAGGAATGGCAAAATACATCCAACTGGCAAAAGACTGAGTGAGTGAGTAGTTTTTCAAAAAGGAACAATGTCCGATCTGTAAACTACAAATAACCACTTTGATAAGGAAAACTTGAACCAGAACCAATGATATGAAGGTGGAAATATTTTCATGGGAATTTTTTCAAACAGAAATATTTTCAAGTAGATTTCTTCAAAATTGCCAAAATCATGGAAATTTACAATTTTTCTTAGAACTTGCACTGTAGCCGGAGAAAAGAGGAAAAAGAACTCCACTGATTACGATGCTATAGGAGCATTCTAGAATTCTCCGGAGTATTGCACCAGTGCAGAAAAGATCATAGTATCCTGCGTTGTAGTGTAATTACATATGTTGGAAATGATCGCTACAGACGGTATCAGTGATGACTTGGTGATGACGTCATCCTGCGATGAGCATTCCAAACAAAGACAAACTGTCTCTCTTGCTCTTACGTAACCCTTATGTACAGCTATCTCAATCTAATTTCAAAAATCGTATATAAAGCCATCTTTGGTAAAATTTTGTGGCAGAAACAAAATTCTTGAGGCATTTTAATGTGATTTTGATAATAATATGACGTAAAACAGGGCACTGAATATGAATTTCGAAACTAGAAAGAGATAGGTATACATGAGGGTCACAGGAGAGTAAGTGAGATAGTTTGGAACGCTACGCAAGTTTTGTCACAACCGATTGCAACCAATGAGTGCCGTGTTGTGATTGTTGGCTAACCATTGACTTCACACTTAAACCATCTATTTATAATCTTCCCTGCATCGGTGCAATACTCCGAAGAATCAGAAACCGTTGTTCTGTCAAAAAAAAAATCAATTTAGGCCCTGAAGAAAACCTAGACTATGTCTATCACTAAACAGTAAGCAACCGTTGTTATTTCGATGAGTCCCAAACAAATATCATCTGGAAAAAAGACACTGTAGCAATTTTACAAACTTCTTACTAGGCCATAGTGTATTGAAATAAAAAAATTGAAAATTTTGAGAAAGAAGAATTGAATGTACTTACAGTTTCAAACACAGCAGATGCTTCAAGACCAGGCATTATATCTAACATTAAACGACAGGCAGCAATATTAAGCTTGCGTACATCATTGCCAAAAATATTTTCCCGTGAATAGAAATTTTCTCTGAGGTAATCTTGCACAAGCTGTAATAAGATGGAAAAATTAGAGTAAATTGAGGGCATAATTGGGCAGCATTCCGCAGAGGGAAACCAACCTTTCTACGTCAATAGAAAGGAACCAACTGCTGTGTGTCTCCTTTGTAATTGGTCTCTGCTGATGGGGAAAAGTTGATTCCCTTCTGCAGAAAGCCGTCCAATTCACTTATTGATAATGTACTGAGCTATGAACCCAAGAGGGTGATATGGAAATATTCCTGGAGAAATGAATTGATGTTAAGGTGATTCGATACATCCTTCTGAACGGCCGTTAAAATCAGAGATCGCGCCACCGTCGCAGCGTTGCCCAGCGGGTGAACCACGACCACGATTCTGAGGTTTGACCTAATTATGAAAGAATCATAACATATTTATTTACTTTAAGATCAGAAACTTCTACTCCATAATTCAACTACACATATTTGAAGTATCAGCTCAAAACTCTTAAAAAATAAAGTCAGGACCTCCTAAACGCCATCCGCAGCAACTCTTTGTAACCGTCGTTGACACCCGTCGGCGTATAGGAGATCCTGACTTTATTTTTGAGAGTTTTGAGCTGAAACTTTGAATATGAGAAGTTAAATTGTGGAGCAAGAAGTTTCCGATCCCAAAAGAAGTAAACATGATATGATTCTTTCATCATGAGTTCTGATCTTGGAATCGTGGTCGTGGCCCACTTACTTGGCAACAACGCGAAGGTGGCGCAGTTTCTGATTTTTAAGGCCGCACTTGGGGAAGGTATCAAATCACCTTAAATATAACCAGCTACTAACTTCTTGAGTACGTAATACAGCAGTCTGAACATTCACTAATCTCAACAATATTAACGATAGTTTTCAAGAAATCTTAGATTGAAAACAATTTTTTTTTTTTTTTTTTTTTTAACAGTTTTTAAAAGAAAAAAATATCTTATTGATGGATTGTACTGATTAATGACTTTATTCTTCCCAATGATCCACTAAGCTTCCGCTGTTAAGTGCCACCCTTGGGAGTGCTTACTGAAAAGGTAACACTGGTAACAGAGAGATTAGAAGAAATTGAATGTTCATACCTTTGTCATGAAAATATCTTTTCGAAAGAGAACTTTCAGCATGTGACCAAGAGCGCAGTTTGGGTACACTCTGGACGGGTGTCGTTCATCAAAAGGATCTGGGTCCATCTTTTGATAATTTTCAGCTTCCAACTCAATCATTACGGCAAGCCTGTAAAGAAAAAAGATACAATATTTATTTCCTTCTTGATTAGTTTGTTGATCGTACACACACAAAAAAAAAAAAAAAAAAAATTGAATTAAGTGCCAAGTAAGTTTTTGACTGGAATAGCCTGGTACCGAGCAGAGTTCGGCCAACAGGGTGGTCTTCGGAATTTGTAAATGTTTTAAATTGAAATTCAAGGGTAATCAGATTATTTTTTGAATGAAGCAAGTGAATTCATGTTTAAAATAGTAAAATTGAATTGTCATGATCCTTGATTCTTTACAATTCCACTTTTATTGCCACTGAAATGAAATTCAAAAAATTTACAAATCCCTAATACTGGGAATCAAACACAACCCTGTTTGCCCAACTCTGGTGGAAGTTTGCACTTTTTAAACAGATTGCAGGAAACCAGTTACAAGTGATTGAGTTGACTTGGCTTTCCCCCTTAAGCTTAGTGTATCTAAGTCTACTTAATCGCCCGTAATCAGCTTCTAGAACAATCATTATAATTTTTATGGTACTATGGTGTTGTTAAGGCGCAGCAGAAGTCCAACTATCAATCTTCCAGCATCTACAAAAATGTGATTTATTTATTTATTTATTTATTTATTTATTTATTTATTTATTAATTATCAACAGGACTAGTCCCAATAACAAAACAAAAATAACAAAGAAATTAGCAACTTAACAAATGGCACAGACAAGGAAGATTAAATTAGAATACAAAAATTAAAAAACAAAAACGTGTTCTTTGACAAGTAATTTAAACATTGAAATGGGTATGCCAAAACTGCGATCCACTAAGAACAATTATTATTAGCCAGATAAGAGATTCTAGGAATAACTGATCTATGCCTATGGGTGTTAAATGATGGAGGGATAACAAATAAACGATTCAAATTACGAAGAGTTCCAGAAGGAACATGGGTATTAATGGAACGAAGGAGAATAGGAGAATCGATAAAATTATTAAGAAGCCTAAATAAAAACATAAGATCTTGATAACGCCAAAAAGAAACTAGGGGGTATAACTCCAATTGCCTGGCAATAGTGTCATAAAAGTGATCATTAATTGCCATGGGGCTATTGGTACGATAAGACACAAATTTTAGAAAACAATGACCAACTTTCTCAAGTTTGTAGATGTTAAAAGAAGTAAGAGGGAACCAAATTGGAGAGGCATAAGTTAAAATAGGCAAGACTAGAGATAACCAAGTGATGACCTTTTTTTTCTCTTTTTTTCCCCCCATCAATATATTATTTTAGAGCCCTACAGCCCTGCATACCCAATATTTACGGCCCTAAATTCTGACAAAATGTGTTGGTGACCACCAAATTGTTTTTCTTAACAAAAAAAAAAAAAAAAAAGGTCAGCATTTTCTTACTTTTAGCCTTCTCTTGGGGAAAGAGTTGCCCTCCCGGAAATGACGCTGGTTAAAGAGAGATATAAATGGGCAGGTAGGCAAATGATAAATGCCAAACTATTTTTTTTTTTTTTTATTATAATTTGATCTAAAATAACTCACTTGGTGAGAGTTGGAATCGGGTCATAATTGGGTGTGGTATGCTCTTCTTCCCACTGACGGAGAATGTCAACAACTTCCTTGGCAGGACCCTCCGCAGTCATGGTGGATATTAGCGAGTACACTCTGTAAAGCAAAAGAAAAATTGAAACAAGGTCTTCATTAGTATTTGCACCGTAAAAAAAAAAAAAAAAAAAAAAAAAAAAAAAAAAAATTTCCTAAATGAGTCTGTTCCAAACTTTTGCTACAACGTTATCGAGGGTTGATTTCTAAGTAAAATCACTTGAAAATAACATAGAGAGTCATCAGGAAGTTCCAAAATCCACTACAATCATAAAGAATGCATTTAACAAACTTCAAAGATGGCAGTAGAATGAGCGGGGAATGACTATAGGGGAGTCCTAACTAATTGCAGCTTTCTCTAAGATGAATTACTTTTCTCAGTATAGGACAGTGTTGCCAGATTGGGGTGAAAAAGCCATACGTTTTACATTGATTTAATTGGGGATGATATGGCTTTTTACCCTCTATCTGGCAACACTGGTATAGGACGCTGCAATTAGATGGGACTCCCTCATTGTCACCCACTCATTCGACCACTACCTTTGAAGTTTCCTTAACGCATTCATTGCGTTTGTAAGTTGATTTTGAAACTTTATGATGCTCTCAACGTTATTTTCAAATGATTTCACACGAAAGTCAACCGACCATAACGCTGTAGCAAAAGTTTGCAACAGACCCATTATTAGAACTTCCAGAAAAAGGCATTTCTAGGAAGATATTACAGTGAAAATTTAGGTTTAGGGATAATTAAAACCGATATAATAACTCCAGAGATAATAATAAAAAAAAAAATAAAAAAAAAACAAAAATGGAAATAAAGAGCAAAAATAGAAATAAATAATTATTATGATTACTAGAACTATACTTTTAAATAATTGTTTTCTGTTTTTGTTTTTTGTTTTTTTTTTTGTTTTTAACATCTATTATTATTAGTTTTAATTTCCTTCTTTTGTATGTTTGTTTGTTTATTTTGTCTCACCCACTCAAGCTATGCTTTTGGGTGGTGCACAATATTTTTTTTTTTTTAATTTATTTTTGTAAATTTTTTGATAATAAATTGAAATTGAATTGAACTGAATATTCTGAGTTGATGAGGCCATAACAAATAGACTTTGAGTAATTGACAGCTGATTCTCCCCGCCTGTTTATCAAAAAGTGTGGTCACAAATCATAAAACACCAAAGGGCACTGAAAACAATGAAGTCCAACCACAAGCCACCAAGCAATAAGACACCTCATAAAACTGTAATTTTCCAAAATTCACTTAAACTTTCACTGCATCAAGGCACCCCCGAGGCATAAAATCTATTTCCTCTTTCTTGAACACTTGAAAGTTGATATATCTTTTTTTTCCTGTGATGTCAGTTGTCACCTATCCAGAACAGTTTAGAGCATTCACCGAATTCTAAAGGAGTGCGGTACCATGATGGGCACCATTTGAACATAAAAAAAACATGTTAGATTGCTCTACCCTGATTTTTCTCCCTACGCAAACCGATGTTAAATTTGGTACTTTACAGGCCTACAAAACGGAAATACAATGCACGGAACTTTTTCTCACAACTTACTCCTCTCATTTGGAGTCAAAATTTAAAAAAAATTCATTTACTGACCCGAAAAAAAGTCATGCAGTAAAGGGTTCTTATCATATAATTTAACAGAAATCAAAGACGTTAGTTCAAATCTCTAGAGAGAGCTGATGATAGGCACTCAAACCATGGATGAGTTCTAAGACAAATTTTCATTCACATAACACCAAAATGAAAACTGCAAACTCATCTTGAGAAAAACACAATTTCAGACTTGAAAAAAGTGCAATTTCTATTGCAAGTTTTCCAGGAGAAGAGTAGTTTCACTTTGTGTTTTAAGCAAGATGGCAATCTTCTAAACCTCCAGTTGCCGTCTCTTGCACAAATGTCAGATTTTGGAATAGGTAATATTCTAATTTGAATCAAATTAACAAAATTTTTGAACTAAAATATCAATCCGATGGATAAGAGCTTCTGATCCAGTGATATCTCTCTAACATTCGCTTGGAGGATGATACAGACGACAATGCAACTAGCAGAGCCTTGTCACTTACAGAGTCAATACGATATAATTGGGCCATAATATTTTCCTGAAAATCAGAGTGAGGTATTTTTCGAAGAGGAACTGAAAATAAACAAGGAAAGGCTGCCACCAATGACTTGTTCTTATGGGTTGTTCTAAAAAAAAAAAGTGGATTTGACAGTTCCACAACTTACATGAAATTATCAGCTTTATACTGCCGACAACAACACCCCATCAGTTAATAGCAGAACAAAGCTGATGTTTTCATGATAGTCACACAAATTAAAATATTTTTTTGGACAACCTACGAATCATCTAAATAAACACGTAGGTACAATCAGGCAAATGCACCGCTGAGGTAGCAGGAGGGTTGCAAGAGTTTCGCCCGTTCGGCGTTCTCCCAAAGGAGGATCAAGAGAGGAGGAACTATACTTTTCATCACACTGCCACTTAATAGCTTGTCGGTGATAAGACTAGGGAAACCCAATTTGTTGTACAATAAGTAGACATACATCATCGACTCAAAGCAGTTGACACGAGTCACGAAATACATGAGTCATATAAAGTTGACAAAAGCACCGAGCTTGTTCCTTTTCTATAATGCTCGCAGATAAGCAAGTATTTCAGATCATAATAACAAGGCACAAGTATGTCATGATGTAATCAAAACAAAGCGAGGCTCGGGTGTTAGGGACTCAACAAATCTCACGAAACAAGGGTGAGGGGCAAGCGTTAACAAAAGAGAGAGGAATATGTGGGAAATTGCTCAAAGCAAAAGAAATTTAGGGGCGAATAAAAGTAAAAGCTGCATGATGAATTGAAGAGGAAAACATGTAACCTTCAAAAAACACAAAGATAACCTATAATGATGGTTATCAACGACTGGCTTCGTGCAATAATCAAAATTTACGATACGCGTTGACAGGCCATGAAATGATGTTTCAGAGGAAGAATAGAAAAGAAAAAGCAAACGAGAACTGAAGACACTAACAATAGTAAAAGTAACGAAAAAAAAGTAAAAGGTAACGTACTGAGGCAGGTGCTACAGAAAGGGACAGTCAGTTCAGTTTTGGTAGGGCTTACAGATCATAATAAGCGAAGAAAGTAATGGATAGTTCATTTACCTTGACAGAAACACGATGAAAATGGAAATTCAACAAAGTTTTGAAGATTTTAATCACAGATCACGAATAAAAACAAAATTATTAGCTTGCACGCGAGCTGACGCCGCTTTCTGATTTCGACGCAATCGCTGGGCTATGGCAATTTGACAACACGGTAGATGGCTGCTGCTTGCCTAGAAAATCGGCCGAAGCCAAAGATATTATACTATACAGATACGCAAATGTGAATGTAAAATGGGCTCAAAAATCAGGGGCAGGGTAGGCAACCTGTTAGCTTCACGATACAAACAAATGTCAGCAGTTGTAGATTTGGAGGTTATGAATACCTAGTTATAAACAGTTAAAATCTACCTTGATAAACAGTGATTGTTTGTGCCGGAGAACATTGGCTATTTCATTTATCTCGCAGCAATTCCAAAACTTTGAAGTTTTACAACAATCATCCTTCATTCCGTTTTGTCTTTCACAAATTAAATAATAGAAATTCCCTGTTCCTCGAAATATGTGTTTTCATTTCCCTCTTTTACTCGAAACTCAACGATAAATAATTGTTGGTCTCTGTCGAAGTTTCCCATTATACAGTTTTTTAAAACTTTACTCATCAGGGACCAAATTATGTTACAGCTTGACGTTCCTCCGAAAGACGTTGGATGGTGCGTACTTAAGTATTATTGCGTGTGGTTTATACCCTCCAAGTGCTCTCCGATCATTTTTGGGTAGGGTCAGGACGTATGATGTTTTGGTCCCAGAGAGTCCAAAGGTACTGATGACAATTCCTGGTGGAAGCTCATGAATTGGTATGGGTACCGTTTGCTTGGTAGGTTTTCCAGATATAGGGCGAGGGCTCCTAAATGACTTATTTCCTAACGACTAATTGTGAGGATCTTTTAATACTTTAACCCGCTGTCTACTTCCTTCCGTCTAGTCAGTCACCTAGCGTCATATTCATCTCATTCTAGGACTCACTTTAAGTCAACTGCATGAGCTGTTTTGAGAGCTGCACCCACAGTGGATATTTATTTATTTAGAATTTTATACAAATAGAGCTGTCTAAATTTATACAACATACATACATTGAAACCGTATTTTACCTTGTGAAATACCTCCTCTAACGGGAAAGTAGCTTTTTTTTCACATAGAATGGTTGAGGTATCATCGGCAAATGAATAGGTTGGAAAATTTACAAAATCGGGTAAATCGTTTTTGAAGTTAATAAACAGAAGAGGACCAAAAATAGAGCCCTGAGTTAGGTCAAGAGCATCAGAGAATGTCAGACCAGACATAAAATTTTATTTTTACCAATTGCTTTCTACCAACAAGGTAGGACTCAAAAAGCTTCATAGCAGCGTTATTTAATCTATAGACTCTCAGTTTTTTTGGAACAAGTAGATGATTTATTAAATCAAAGGCCTTGGTTAGGTCAACATGCATGCTAAGAGCAATGCAGCGTTTTTCTACAACTTCATTTACATTATCTATTGCACTGCTTGAATGGTGGATTTTTTTTTTTCCTAAAACGAACATGCCGAGAGCTTAAAATATTATTGTTTTCAAAATAGTTGCTCAGCTGCTCATGCATAACTTTTTCAAAAATTTTTGAAAAAATGTAGAGCACAGAAATGGGTCTATAGTTAAAGAGTGTGATTGCTTCTCGCCCATTTTAAATTGAGGTGTTATTTTAGCTATTTTTATGAAGTCAGGGAAGGCACCATCCGCAAGGCAAGTATTGATCAGTTCTAACAATGACGGTATATTAAAACAACCAGCAGTAAAGAGATGTCAGTGGATTTAACAATTTTAAAGATGCAGTGAAATAATTACCTGATGAAGTTAAGGGAGAAAATCCTGCGATGAATTTAACTTTAATCTGATCAGTTTAGATGACATCTTGGCAGTAAGGATGGCATTTAAATGGAATCAGAATCAAAGATATAGAACAAATAACGTAATGAATCCACTGCTAACCCGAAGATGATGAGCAAATTGAGAAATAATCAAGTGCCTTCGAGGAAATTTAGTAAAGAGTCTTGATGGTGTAACGTAGAATTACTTAAACGGAAATTTTCTCATGAACGAGAGCAATTAACAATCTTGATTGCTGCGCCGTAGACAGGATTATTCTTGAAATTATTGACCTGCTAAGAAATCCGCTGCCCTCACTTTCCAAGCAAGGAGGGGACACGACTATGATAACTGCAGTCTAAGACAAACAAGCCCCTTTAACCTTCAACATTACTTAAGGTTTCAGTGCAACTCAAGAAAAGGAAAAAAACAAAAGAATACTTAGGCTGCATTCAGAAACTTTACTTGAGATATACTTCACTTGACATCCCCTGAGAAATACTCAAAAAAAAGCGAGTTGAGTCGAGGTAGAGTGAGAAAAATAGGAATTCAAAAAACTTGCAATCAACCGGCAGTTCTTGAAAAATCCTAAGGTTAGTTGAAGGTTTCTAATGAGTCACCTTCAATTTATCTCCTTCAGAATTGCCTTGAGTGCACAACTTTACGTGACCGAAGCGGCTCTGAACAGAAAGTTAGCGTATGAATCTTACTTGAACAACTCTTCAAACTTTCTCAAGAAATCTCAAGACCTTTATTCAAGATAAGTTTCTGAATTGCAAATTGAATCAGGAGGACTCAGTAAGTTCAAGTTAGGTCAGGTCTCTAAATTGCAACCTAAATTAAGGAATGAAACATTCGTATAGTAATGCATGTAGGAGACGCAGTTTCCGCTAAGGAAGGATTGATCATCACTCTGCAAATATCCACTGACAAATGGCAAGAAAACATGATGAAAGTAAGTGTTAAACCTTAAACAGCAAAGATTTCCGAAAGTATTCATTATTCAATGAGTCGAGAACTTAAACATTTAAGGCATGGATAAAAGTTTAGTTCCAGCGACTTGGAGGGTGAGGATAACTCAGGATAACTCCTCGGGAGGAGGTTTTAGGTTTGAACAAAAGATCACTGGATGATCAAATATCAAAATTAAGTTTCAGTAAGGCATTAAAAAAGCAAAATTGAGACAAAATGAAAAGTAGGACACTGAAAAAAATTTGTAGAAGTTGATAAAAGCGAAATCACAACCGTTCGTTTAATAGTACGCATAAGGACTGTGATTAACCTTCAAATCGTCATTTGTTTGTATCGTGAAGCTAACAAGAAGCATACCCTCCCAGGCGCATTATGTACCCCGTTCAGGGCCCACTTTCCCCGCCCTAAGTATGCCACATTTGCGTATCTGTATAGTATAATAGTGCTGGTTATGCGAGCATTTCAATCCGGATTGAACTCAATCCGACTCGATCCGTTCCTCGTGTTTATGCGGAGGATTGAACCCAAGTTGAAATTGAACTGAATCCACGTGATTCGATCCTCGTTTATGCGCGCTGTTCGTAAGATGGGATCCAGTTTGTTTGTTGACATTTTTTCAAATGAAATGAAATTAGGTTATATTTCTAAATGGTATTGTTTCTTAGATATGTCCTATCTTCTCATTAGGGTTGGTTTCAAAGCGGATAATTTGTTGAGTTTCGGAAGGCAAATCTATCTAAAAATTATTATTATTCTCTGAGTTTAGTAATTAATTTTATTGTTTCTCAATCAATAAATAGTTGTGCCTGGCAGGCATATCATTTTAGAGGTCCATTTCTGTTGGTTGCTCAAAAGTTAGATTTTCTTCTGTGAGTCTCTGCTTCACCTCCCCTTTATTAGCCATTCTTCAGACCTCAAATCACAACCTTGATTTACGAATAATATTAAAACGATTAACGGTGTTTGCTGGGGCCCGGTGTGGACCCCAGGTTAAGGACCTTTCAGTGAGCTCGGTTTCTTTTGCTTCAATTTAGTCATCAGCTTTCACTGTTATGAAGGATCATTACCTAACTGTATCTTTTGTCTAATTCAGCCTCTTTCATTTTGTCTCACCAATATGTGTGGGGCTGGTGATTTTGATTCGATTACGTTCGTCTACGCCAATGCTAAAAACTCAGCACACATTTCTTCCATTCCGAGGAAATTTGGAGTGCCTTGTATGCATTCACATCGGTTATCATGATGAAATGCGCCAATCACAGATATTTTTGTCACGCCATACTGGACAGTCAATAGAGGTCATTTCATGAGAGTTGGCAGATGAACGAACGGTGTATTTACCGTGCAATAGGGGAGCTAGTTTTTTCTGCCCACTGACTTCAATGCGCAGACACTCGAATGAACGTAAGACACAGGAAGCTGAAAGAGCTATCATCTGCCGTCTATCATGAATCGAGCTCAACCAGGGTTCTTCAAAATTGAGTGTACTTACATTCTCCGTGAACTGGTGTTTAATGCAACGATAGCTTTGCGTGCAGGTCGTCGGGGTGTTGAGTCGCTAATATCTCGTAAAACTATTGAGGGTAGGGGAAGACTGTCAGCATAGCCACAGAATACAAATCTATCTGATTTGCCAAATCTCTGGTTACAATGCACAGACCATTGTTTCAAAATTATTCTTTCATTTCAGTTAATGTAGAACACTTACAGGAGGAGTGCCTGAGCCCTGTTGCTTCATAGTTGATTAACTTTTTAGGATCGATAGTTCATAAGAATCTATATGTCACACGTGCTACGTAGGTTTCGTGAATGGGCCTCAGAATCAGGGGAAAAAAAATTTGATTCTAAATTGGTCATTGAAGGAAATTACACAGTTCCAAGAATCGGTAGCGAAGCAGGATTAGAACCTACATTCTCAGGATCGAAGGGCAACACCGCTAACCCTTCAGCTGTTGATCGGTATTAGAAGATGACCAGTAGCAACTATTGAATCTTATGTGCTTCGTCATTTTTCTTTTTTTAAGGCTCATTCACAAAAACGACAAATCCTGTGTCTAATAGATCCTTACTATTGACCCTAAAAATTTGATGGACTTTCAAGGGTACAGTATCGAGCATTCCTTGGTTGTCGGTAGTAGGCTCTATCGGAGGCAAGAAGGAATCGAACACATTGAAGGTTATACACAAAAGAAGGGAGAAAAGGGGTAGAAGAACGAACCTAAGAACGTTGAACCTAATCTTCAAATTTGATCATGAGGTCAACTTCTTTCGAACAAATAAAGCGTCATGTTTGTACTTGTGCTGTAGAAATTTTTCCCAAGAGACTCTAG
Source organism: Trialeurodes vaporariorum (assembly GCA_011764245.1). Classification (NCBI taxonomy): domain Eukaryota; kingdom Metazoa; phylum Arthropoda; class Insecta; order Hemiptera; family Aleyrodidae; genus Trialeurodes; species Trialeurodes vaporariorum. The sequence continues at coordinate 18,561,252 of VMOF01000111.1, read as the reverse complement.
TGGATCCATGAATTTGTCCTTCTCTCTCGGTGATAGGTGAAAATGTCCAATCATAATTGTCCAATACAAAAATGTCCAAGCGTAAAAAATGTCCAATGTACATTAATGTCTAATTGAAATATTTCCAATCGCCCAACGAACATAATAAACCTATTTTTTTTTTTTTTTAGTAAATGTCCAATTATAAACCTTGAAAGCATACTATGACAAAAATGTCCAAATACACCCATGATATCTAACGTAAATTAGGTCCAGGGCACAATAAATGTTCGGGACAGACAGACGGTCCTTGTTCTTCAACGGTAGATGGGTTCCTAACAGAGCAGAGGCAAGGATTCGCTACTTGAGGTCGAGAACAAGTGCCGTTTGTACCATAAATTTATTGGGCCCGGGTTTTTTTTTCTGCTTTTGTCTCGTCTTCTTTGTTAATGAACAGAAATTTCAAATTGGGAATACGTACCTGTACCTACTTGTTCTAAGTATACAATCCATACCTAATTTTCTGGTTCACATTCGCCTCCTACTTGGGGCGCTTTCAAATGATTCGCGATATAGCTCTTAGATACGTTGACGTTGGGATATCGTCGTTTTGGCGGTATTCTTCGTTATGACTCACAATGTCCTCTACTCTCTATTCATTTTGCAAGCTTGCCCTTCATTTGTTGTTTTAAATTTCTGTGTCTTGCTTCGCCAGCTGGAGGCAAAAAATTTCATTATCACGTTGCGCTGCCCGTATACGTGTAGTTCAAAAATTTCCAAAAACTAAGATGATGAGTGACGACGAGTTTTTGAAATTTGGAATGAAAGCTTTCTACCACATTGCCCGTACGATTGATACCAGCTAGAGTGAGATCATAGACACTCCAAAGTGTAGGAGCAAATCTTGGAGGAATCGCAGGAGCAAATCTCAATGTACCCCTACGCCGGACAAACATAGGACTTTTTTTACATTTGGACATTTACGTACGTTGGACTTTTTGTACGCTTGGACATTTTTGTATTGGACAATTATGATTGGACATTTTCACCTATCACCTCTCTCTCACCGCCCATTTGAACGCATTCGTCAGGTAAAGGCAGATTTGTTTTGATATGAGTTGTGCCCCTTTTGTCTCTATCCTCCTCTAACTCATGAGTTTAAGTAGGAGAAGGGAGAAGGAAAAATTTCTAGATCCGCCAGTGATCTTACCAGGACAAGGGCAAAAGTTGCAGAGGATGAGATTTATACTTACCTCTGACGGCAAAAAGATTAGAAGATAAGAGATGATTATCTTTAGTCTTGAGCCCTAATATTGAAGATGATTAAAAATCATTCAATAGTTAGTGGATCAAAACTAATGTGTCGCAGTGTAACAACAACAGGTAATCCTTGGTGTGCGAAGGCTGATAATAGTTGTTCTTGAACTACCACCAAACGTTAGACAGGATAAATGCCAGATGCGAAAGTGGCTCTTGACATTCAGCGCATGCCGAGAATCTAGATAGTAGACTCGCACTCGCAGAGACATTATTCAACGAGTGACGAACGTTCGCCACTCGGCTCGGGACTTGGCAAACTCCGAGTAGTGTGGAGCCGTCTTTAGCTGGTCAGCAAACACTGATGATAACTGTCGGAGCTGTGAGCGACAGTAGAGCTCATTTCATGAAAGATGGTTAGTGTCAGCTCAATTTGCTTACTTTGCAGTGGAAAAGTCTAAGTTTCTGAGCACTGCCATGAATGAGATGCTAAGTGCAAACGCACCTGCGGTGTAGATTATAACCAAGGCGTAATCTGTCATCTTTCAAGAAACCTGCTCTCCTGTTGCATAATCACATGGACCGTAACAGTAGGGCCCAGTCACAGTTAAATACTCAAAATGATGTCCAGACTGAGCATAATAAAATCTTACAATTAACGCTATGAGGTCTCAGATAAGTAATGAATCAATCGAGTGGACGATCAATGATGCACAGCAGTCTCTACCCATCATGTTTACTTAGCTTACTGCAGCTCTGAACAAAAGTAGATCGTAAATGCTGAAGTGTACTTGAATATCATGTCAAAATGCATACTTTAAACCCTCAAATGACATCTGTAGTGGGAGTTAACATCAAAATTGAGAGGTTGCTTACTAAACTTGCAGCCAGAATCACTTATCAAAGTCATGTAAAATTCTAATCGGAGAAGAGGTCACATATACAGACCGAACTTAGAGTGAACGAGAGCTCGCCAGGAAAAAAATTATGGCAAATAGGAGTCACATTCTGACGGCAAACTTACAAATTTACGCATTTAAAATTAAATCGGCTGCAAGAAAACGTACTTCCGACACACGTAATTTTAAACGGAACGAGTAGGTAATTGCTGATGGCTTCCAAATAAATTAAGACCTACTTCACATAATTATAATTATTATAATTAATTAATTATATATAATTATTATAATTTTAATTTCTTCACATAATTATAACACCGGGTACAGTAAATTCTAAACGCCAAAATTAGCCAGAAGTGAAAAACCGAACAATAGTTGACAAATTAGTAGTAGCAGGAAAGGAAGGAACACATGATGAGAAAATGGCGCGGATTTGTTTACGAACAGCGATTTGAATCCAATCCAACTCAATTCAATCCCAAAGAATCGTTTATACAAGTTTTCCAATCCGGATTCCTCGGTCCGATCCCGCAGTTTAGCGGGATCGAGTCGAACATGGATCGAGTTGAATCCGCAGCGTTTATGCGACCCGATCCAGTCCGGTCCGATCCCTCGATCCTAGTTCAATCCGGATTGAAATGCTCGCATAACCAGCACTAATATCTTTGGCCGAAGCGTGGTCGCGTGGTTCAAAGACTTCTAATACTATCTAGACTGGACATAAGGCCGATTTTAGGGCGGGGAAAGTGAATACCTGGGGTGGGACAAAAATCGCATGTTGCGCCTGGCTACGCCGCATCCACGATTACAGTATGTGCTAAGATTTTCAGAAATACATTGATTTAAATGGGAAAATGACTTTTTTGAAAAATTAATTAAAAATACTAAAAAAAAATATTTTTCCATAAAACTTGGTACCGTTTGAAAGCTCACGATATGCAGATTTCGGTTCGGGCCGGTTTTATATGTGATTTTTGAACGAGAAACATTCTACAGGGGCTTAAAGTTGGGTACCGATTTTCTACAGGGTGTTTCAAAAAATTGTTTTCTTTGTACTTTTTTTGAATGGTTACAGCTCAAAAAATAAAATTTATGCGATAAATTATTGAGATACACAAAAAAAATAACTTTAATCATAACATAGATTACGTAAAATTGAGTATATACAGCTATGTAGGTTGTCTCAGCGGGGTACCGAAACTGTGGAACACCCCGTAGAATCGAGGAAAATTGACCTAACTTTGAGCCTCTGTAGAATGTTTACGATTGAAAAAATGGTATAAAAACCGGCCCGAACCGAAATCTGCATATCATGAGCTTTCAAACGGTACCAAGTTTTATGGATAAATATTTTTTTTAGTATTTTTAATTAATTTTTCAAAAAAGTCATTTTCCCATTTAAATCAATGTATTTCCGAAAATCTTAGCACATACTGTAATCGTGGTTGCATACCGATCGGTTTCAATGGGCAGGCGTTATGTCCAGTCTAGATAGTATTAGAAGTCTTTGGCGTGGTTGGCGGGAATTTCAATTTTGAACATCGGAACGGACTGAAAAAAGGAACTAATTCATGCGCACTGAGGTTCTGCGCATCTTTTTCCTTATGACGTCATTCTGCCGACGTAGGGTTTGTTTTGATTTGTTGTGTTTCATTCAACATCTCAAATCTCAATCGAAGTGGGAAGTTTACATATAAAAGTTCTTTCCTACCTTATCATTTTATTTTAAACTAATTGTTCTATTTTCGAGAAACTTCAAATTTTGCTTTCTCCATATTTATTCTTGTGCAGTTACTTTACTTGTACTTAAGTTCAATTTTTCCTCCTCTTCACATTTATGCCATGTTTCAAAGCCTTATCTACCAAAAATGTTTCCAAACATTTTTCCAGTGCTCAGAAGAACCTTTAATTTTTTTCAGTTCCATATAATTTAATATGTTTTATGATTATTCTAGTCATCGAGATGCTTGTCTTTTGAAAATTTCCTCGCCAACAATATTTTTCATTTCCCCGTCATGCTGGAGTTCGTAGTGAGTGCCAAGCTGACAATTATTTTCACTCCTTCGGCTCTCTTCAACGTAATCTAATTTGTTGACATGACATCCACCCAGCTAGACAGATGTTATCATGCTGTTTTTGCGTGACTCATAACATTTTGTCGCACTCATAGGTGAGTATTTCCTCAGTTATTATTGGAGGCTGCAAATTTCCTTTCCTCGCCTTGTTCATTTCAGATTTGTTTTGTATGTCGAAAATCATCCTTGGAGAGTCATCACTGCTTTTATGGTGTCACCGTCCGAAGCCTCTTACCGACCCTTAGCAAATCTTCTCCTTTAATTCTTCCCGCTGATTCTGATTTTTAACCTCCGCGAGCGTTCTTACCGCAGAGGAAAGAGCATTCGTTCTAAATGTGATCTAACATCCAAATATTTTCCTCTTTGATCAAGCGAAGCCCTTCCCAACTGTGTAAGGTGTATTAGTACCTTCTAATTGTTCCAAAACAGTGCCTGCATTGGCTTGAAACTTAAAAATTAGAGCATTTCTATGCTGATAAGAAAAATACCTGTCAGCCATATTGAATCATTCTTATCAAAGTTTATCCTAGCTCCATGAATGAACAATAATCAATGGATTGCAACTAACAGAAGGAGTCTTTGAAGTTCTTGACTACTGTTTCCTTCATGGTTGAATGCCACAAAGTGAAGTCGGAACATAGTCCAAAGACTCAATAGAGGTAAAAAGAAAAAAACAGGGTTGGATTTTCCTACAATTGATGAATAAATCCAAATTTAGGAGTGCGCACCAGTAAAGAGGGAAAACTGATTTTCTGGATCTCTGGTTCAAGCTAGAAGTTGTTGCAGAAGTGTCGGCTGCTGACAGCTCTTTGTTTACATGCGCAGTAGGCCGATTCTGTGCCTATCGGGCAGGCTAGGCGCTGGCGGGGACTGGACTCCGGAACTTCAGTCGGCGCAGCAGACGGAAATACGTCCATCCGTGCATATAAACAAAGAGCTGTCAGCAACCAACACTTCTGAAACAAGCTGTATAAACTTTCCTTACTCAATGCCAAGCAGAGCTTATTTCACAAAAGATGGCAGATGGTAGCTTGCCCGGTCTCCTGTACCGTAAGTGCATTAGCATCTCTGCGCATCAAAATCAGTGCACTTAAACAGAAACTCGCACACGGCATAGTAAATTAATTGAGCCATTGTAGGTGAAACATGCCTTACCGAAGGAATATCTTGATTCATTGCTGTAGCCAAGAAATAGTCTTTCTCTTTCTTCGCCCGTTTGACAGACTGCATGCATTAGCAAAGAACAGATATGGGGACTGTTATCACTTGACAGCCCCTATCTCCATCTTTTTTTAACACATGCGTTCAAATAGGCAAAGAGAGAGAAAGACAAACTAGCTAGGGGCTATGTCTTGGTTAATGATCAATGAACAGTTGTTATTTGAAAGGGGTAGTCATTAAACATTTTTAGTAATCAATAATGGTTTGGGGCAGGAGCCACAGTTGAAGTCAAAATTGGTATCCCTCACTGCAGAAATTTTTTATGAAACACTTCAGGACCAGTTTTTTGTTGTTCTGAAACTGATTTTTGATAATCTTACACTGTCAGAAAGTGATTGCAAAGATTACAGATTGGATTATCGCGTTTGGAGCTCTGAGCAGGGGCAGCTCCGAAAAAAAGCTTCCTTAAGAGCTGCCGTTGCAATAATTCAATCTGGAATCTTTGAAATCAATGCCTGATTGTGCAAGAACATCTAAAATCAGTTTCAGAACAATGAGGTACTAGTATGAGTACAATGCATAGTTTGCTGCAGCGAATGACCCAAACTTTGCTCTCAACAGTGGTTTCGGCTGCGAACCCTTGCTAATCAACTCACAACTAAGTGGCTATAATTTGAAATTATGCTGAAGTTATCAGAAATATGATGACGATCAGGATGATAGAGAACAAAAGATCATCTCTTTAAGAAGTTTAAATTTTTAGGTACCTGCTGAACTGAGCTTGGTGTTGGACCTCCCTTTAGCCAAGGGCTGCTGTGTTACGTTTTGAATTTTTGTCCGATTATTCTCATCTGTTTCTTCCCGTAGTCCTTCACGCTTAAGTGTTGTCTCCTTTTCTTTTTTAGAAATCTTGAGTTCTATGATCCAGCAGGCAGCCTGCTTGCTTTGTGTTCCTAAGTGTTGATTCAAAATGGCACCAAACAGAATGCACGTTAAAACGTCCAGAATCGTTGGACTGTGTTCCATGGCCAACTTCATCAATGCCGCAGATCGGGTCATCATGCCCATAGCAATTATACCAATGACAAATGAATTCAAATGGAGCCTTCATTGGCAAGGATGGATCTTATCAGCATTCGCATTCGGTTATTTTACCAGTCAGGTAACTTTCTAATTTTCTATCTAGTTTTCATCCCCTTCTTTGGCTTCAAACTGAATCAGGCCCAGTTAGACTTGTTTGGTTTGAATGTCGATACTTTGCACTATAAGTAGGGTAGATGGACCCCCTATGTTCACTTTCATATGTCAGATTTAGAAATAAGAAACAAATTCTATTTATCAACAAAAACCATTTTACCTCACGGTAATAAAAAATAAATTGTAAGGAATACCCCACATCAAACTTTATGTGGGGCAAAACTCCAGACCCCCCTTCAATATTCTGGGGGGGAGACCCCCAGACCGCCCTTTAAGGGGTTTACATTACTGTAGACAGGTGGCTGGTAGCAGAATGTTTTTTTCAAATTTTAATCAAAATTCAAACAGCTATACTTGAAATGTTCCAATTTTTTCCTATATTTACCCATTTTCCCATTGATTTTAATGGAAGCCTTTTATCTTCCATCACTTGCTTAAAGTTTCAAATTTTGAAAAAACAAAAATAGCCCCTCTTGAGAATGGTTAAAGCAACTTCTCTGCAAAATTTAGATGCAAATGGACCATTTTTTCAAAAGTTATGCTGGGATACAGACAGAAAGCTGCCCATCGCGATACTTTCTCGTTGTCAGTTTATAACTTTGTTATTTGTGAGAAAGTAAAAATCAGGCGTGGCCCTTGGGGGGACCTATTACAACTTTTAGAGACAAATTCAAGCAAAACTATAGACGGTGTTGACGAAAATTAAATTTAAAAGCATCTATGTTTGCTCTCCACCCTTTCATGCTTATTCCAGAATTTTTTTAGAATTGTTCCATTTTCCCCTTTTAGTCTACAGCTTATCAAAGTTGAATAAAACTCTTAAAGCAGCCATAGGGGGTCCACCTAGCCTACCAAATAGGGCCAAAAAATTATCCAATTACCTACTAAAGTCAATACAAAATCTGATGATTTTCTGGCCTAATCTGGCAACTATTTTCCTCGCGGTTGAGCAGATCGATGCAAAAACGTCAAACTCTGAACTACCAATCAGGCTCTTACAAACCTTTGATAGTAAAGAATCAGGAGTTGGCTCTTATATAATGGGTTTTTTGCACATTTTTTTATACTTGAGGTACTTGATAAAACGAACTCGCAGTTTTTCTTATAATATTTTTTAAACACAGGATTGTGAATCAAAACACTTTCAAAGTTACGAAAATGTTGAGAAATTTGAAAAGATTTTATCCTGGCGCGAAACTTGATGACGTCATAGTGTAGGTCCGGCGGAGCGGTCCAACTGAAATCAAATCACTGCTAATAATATGTGTATTTACTCTATCTACACGAATGCCTTCAAATAAGTGTGTACGTGATCATGCTTCTTGTCGAATTATTGACACCGATGGATGATGGATTTTGACAGATTTGTACGTAACGCCGTTTTTCAAAGTTCTATAGCTGACAGTAGTGCTTTGATTTCAGTTGGACCGCTCCGCTGGACCTATACTATGAAGTCAGTGAGTTTAGCGCCATTATTGTCATTTTCAAATTCCTTTCGCAGCGAGCCTTAACTAATCGTTACGATTTTCAATCACAGAGGAGGTTTTAGGAATTTTTGTTTTTTTCCATCAGTTTTCTCGTAACATTTTACTTCTGAGTCAGTTATTTTTGGCTTCATAACAAAAGTGCGCAACAAACTCATAGCCAGAGCAAATTAACGACAGTGACTAAACATTTCTACAATCCACGCGTTGACATAGTGGATTTCAAAATCAAAATTATTAGTTTTTTTGTTTTGATGCCAAATGCTCTCTAGTAGCCTTAAGAGTAACTACACAAAGTTTCAGTTCATAGTTTTGCCAACGAAGGCCGTAAAAATGCATGTGAATTGATACATTTTGCTGTTGACTATTGACTTTCCAACACTTTAACTTCATTTTTCTAAAAATCACATTTTTTTCTATTTAAACCTTCAAAATGCCTCCATTCCATAAATTTTATGAATTTTCGCACTGTTTTGGTCTTGAATTTTCTGTCATCACCTCTCCTATGCAGTGGTACCAATATCTTATTTTTTTTGGGTGAAGATAAGATTGGTTTAGTTAGAAAGCGTCACTTTTGATGTCCTAAAATAAATAATAAGGTTGATAGCGATCCCCTTCTCTAGCATTCGTGTGGTCTTTGAAGTTGCATTTTGCTTGAGCATGATTTCTTTTTTTGCGTTGAATATCAAAAATCATCTAGCCTAGTGTGTTCGTTGGAATTTTTGTATCGGGTGGCATCATTTCTGTTTTTTTTCTGTCGATGATTACGTACTTACTTTAGAGGAAACTAAGAATTTTGTTTTGTATTGTCATTTTTGTTTCAGCTTCTGCACCTACCATCCCTTCAAAATGACAAACAGGTTTAGTTTATTTGTTTATTATTTTTTTGTACTTATTTTTAAGCCTCTCCCCCTCCCCACAGATATTTGCATTATCTACAGAGCTGCCATTTTGCGTATAATTAATGACATTTTTCAATTCACCGATGATTTTCCGGTTGAGAAAAGATTAAACGATTCAATTCAGTTTATGACTGTAATGCATGAAAATACTCTGATCTTTCTTTTCCCAATCGGTGGAAACGCCGTTAATTAATGAAAATACCTGCAAGTTTTTTAAAGTCATTGACGATTCCACCGGCTGAGAAAAGATTATTGATGCGAGTATTTTCTTGCATTACAGTCGTACACAGAACTGAACTGTGTAATCTTTTCTCAGCCAGTAGAATCATCGGTGAATTGAAAAATATCATTAATTATCCGTGAAACGGCAGCTCTGATTATTATCTAACTCTATTGTGAAAATTCCTCCTAGCTTTTTTTCTTCCCCTCCTGTGAGCCTGAAAACATATCAGATGTACAACTTTCTTGACACATGGTTTGTTGCTTTTAATAAGCCCGGTTCAAAAGTACTGTCACAGAATACTATCAGAATGAAAACTTTGCCGTTTAATTCGCAGTTTAATTCACCGACTGTACCTAATATGAAGTAGGATACTTTGGTTGTGATGTAAGTCAAAAAACCTACACATGCCCCGCCCCTCTTTTGTGCCTTGTCTCTGGCAAGATCTACAGCTGTCATTTTTTTATGAAAAGGGATGTGGGAAAAAAAAAATATTGAATCTCTCTTCAGGCACCAACTTTTACCATGGCTTACGTTTTTTATGCATGTTTACATTTTACGCATTTTCACAAAATATAGTCATTAAATGAGGTGGTGTTTAAAATTGATTGTTTCAAAGATTTCTCGGGAGCCGACTTTAAATTATTGTTTTGCGTCTAGTTTGTTTAAGAGGTGGATCTGATACATGGATGAAGTAATGCCTTGTAATGTGTGATTTTGTCCTGCAAATTACTTCTTCATCTGTCGTCTCATACTTTGAAGTATGTACATTCTATGTAGCATCCATTAATTCTGGTTGGACAACTCTTTAAATTCTCTGAGGATATGTCTTACATCTTGTTTCATATTTTCTACATATTCTCATGGAAAAGTTCTGCATATTGTGCATAGCATGCATCTGCTTTGGTAGATTGTGAACTTCATCTGGGACATCAAACATCAAAAAGAATTTTTTCTCATCGAAGTTTCTCACTCGAGCTCATTATTTTTTCATCCAGATGCTCATGCCTTCTGCTTTGTTTCTTTGAACAGTATTCCTAATCATCAACTGATAGTTCATGAAAGTATTTGTTTGTGTCCTCTAGGTTGTGGGAGCATGCGCAGCCAACCGATTTGGCGGAAAAACTGTTCTATTAATCGCCGTATTTTTGTGGTCGTTTTCAAATTTGATCACCCCGATCTTGGCTCCATCTTTGCCAGCTTTATTACTTTCCAGGGTTTTGCTTGGCCTTGGTGAGGGTTTAGGTAAGCAATCCTCAATTCTTTCCTTCTTTTAATCTGATTAAAAATATTGAAACATTGCAAAGAACAAGACATATTGGATTATTAAAAGAATAAACTGTAGGGAATACCCCACGAACACTTTCTCTCTTCAAACTTAATCTGGGAGGGCCCCCAGACCCCCTTATATTTTCTGATGGAAACCCGTAGTCCCCCACTATTCCACCCGTAATACATAATACTTTGTAAAATGTGAGATACAACAGAAAAATTGATTATTTCACTCTTTGATCTATGAAACTATTCAATAAATGTATTGAGCTTCATAAATTTGACTTACATCAATTACTTTTACAGGTTTACCAACTATTTTTCACATCTTTGCAAATAATGTTCCAATCGAAGAGAGGTCCAGAGCGTTTGGCTATCTAGCAGCTGCTGGTTCCATTGGTCAAACCTTTGCTTCAGTGGTATGTCTGCACAGATTCCTCCTGCTATTATTTATTTTACCAAGTGTAAAGTATTCAGCTGGTCACAAGGTCATTCTTAACATTCTTCATCATTCGGTCATTCTTAGGTCTTATCAACTAAGATGGTGCAAGTATTTGATTTATCTCTCTCATCAGTTAAATCTCTCAAAACTTATGGCTGGTTCATCTATCCCTTTGACTTCAGTCTATGGTCATCCTTTTACCCTCCTTGCCCCGAAACACGGGTCTATCGTTCGCGGTGAAACATGGTGAAACGCGGTGAAACACCTGCATAAGAGCTGATCCAGCCGCTAGGGCGGTAGACCTTCTATCCATCTATCTATCTGTGTATTTTTTATAGAAAGAAAAATTTGCATTATCTTTACAGCATCTGATGGCGTTTGAGAAACTATGCATTTTTAGGCCTCAATTATGCGTATTACCTAAATAGTTGATACAAATTTTGTTTTCAGGTTTGTCCTCACCTACCGTGGCAAATAATGTTCTACCTGTTTGGCTCATTAGGCATTGTATGGGCGCTAATTTGGTTAATTTTGTACTCGGACTCTCATCACTCAACTGTAGATGAACTCCCTTTAATTCAGCCGAAGGTACTTGTCTTGATCATCTAAGTAATAGTTAATGTATCCATTTCCATGCCTTCTTTGTTTTCTATTCTCGCAATGGGGCTCTTGCTAACTTTTGCTTCAAGCAATCGAATGGTTGATTCTTCTATAAAATCAGCACATTGAAAAATTACAAAATTCACTCATAGACTCACAAAATGACCTTAAAGTTTAAGGAGTAATGGCGGAGCTACGCAGGTACTATGAGAGATGCCTATCTATTCTGAGGCTTTCCTCTGTGTGTTTCTATAGAGAGAGTACTTAGCAAATTAGACAGGAATCCCCTATGACAGCTGCGTAGCTCTGCCATTTAAGAGCAACAATGGCAGAGCTATAGGTCAGTTGCACTGTCAACAGAATCGACTTTTGATGCTTGATTTTTATAGATTATGCCGAAAAAATAACAACGATTTTTGTTCCATTGAAATCTGTTCAGAAATAAGTGAGATATAGCCATTTGAAAATGATGACAATATTGCGTCATTTCGTCGTTTTCCGCGATTGCCCGCCACCCGTGTATCTTTCCACCAAGCGCACAGTGATGCAAGAATGAGCCATTATAAAATGAGCAACGATTGCCGAAGAAATTTCAAAAACTATTTAACTTTAAAATCCGTCAATTTACAGTAAATAAATGATAAACAATAATAAAACACACACTGATCACACTATAGCCACGGACACAGCAACAACTACAAACGTAGACAATGAAATGAAATATGGCGGCGAGCTTTCGTGAGCAAAGTGGTTGGCGGCACTGCACAGGTCTGCGTAGCTGTAGTGCAAACATGCAAATCGGTCCAAACTTGACGACGAAATGACGCAATAATGTCGTCATTTTCAAGTGGTTATATCTCGCTTAATTCTAAACGGATTTCGATGGAACAAAAACCATTGTTATTTTCTCGGCAAAATCTGTAAGAATCAAGCATCAAAAGTCGATTCTGTTGACAGTGCAACTGACCTATACAAGTATCAAAAGAGATTCCTATTTAATTTGTCTCTCTCTATAAGAACACTCAGAGGAAAGTCTCAAATGAGATAGGAATCTCACACGGTACTTGCTTAGCTTCGCCGTTAAGCCTTAAACTTTAAAACCATTTTGTGAGTCTATGAGTGGATTTCGTAATTGTTATTTTCTTACTCTAGATAACAAAAATAGAAAAATTAAGAAAATATTTAGTAAACTCATCTTCATTTTTGCTGGTTTTTACGCAAGAATTAACTATTCAATTGCATGTAGCGAAAGTTACCAAGAGCCTTATTCTGCCGTGCTCCGTAAGCGACATGTGTTACTTATGCTGTTTTTGCAATGTAGCTTGGGTTCCCTGTTCTTCAGCTTACCCTCAATCTTAAACCACAATGCCTCGAATGGTTTGACCTTCCAAGGATTCCAGCATGAATATGCAGGGATGAATATTCCATTAAAACGTGTGTAATTGCAAAAAAGTTATGAATACTGAAATGGGCATAACATTGGGGCTAATCACCAAAATTTAAAAAAACTTAGTCGCAAAATGAAGCTGAAACTACAAAGAAAAATAATTCTTGAAAAACAAATATTCGTCAAAATCGCCTAATTTTCACATCCGACTCCCCTTCAACCTTCTTCTTATTTTATTCCATCCATCTTCATTCTGTAAAACCTTTTGTATGAGAATCTTATCTTCCTTATTTTCAGGTTACGAATCATAACATTCGTTGGTCTGAATTTCTCTGTCACTGGCCTCTGTGGGCTGTGTATGTTGCACATTTTGCTATGAATTGGTCAAATTATATAATAATGCAGTGGCTCCCCACATATTTATCAAGTTATTTAGGTGCTAACAAAGAAAGTATCAGCCTAACTGCAATGCCGTATGTTTTCAATTCTCTCGTCGGAGTTGGTAAGTACAAATATAATCTTTAAGGTGATTCTCCAGCGTTTAGTGTCGATTTCTGCCACCAGAGCGCTACTGTTCAATTAATGTCAAATTACAGGCCGAAAGTGATGTATATTTAAGAAAATGGAGTGTCAGTTACTTGATTATCATCTGAAGAACGTGTCTGCAAAATATCTCGTCAATAACTTCAAAAATAAGGCTAAAAGTACCAAAAAATTAAATATCGCTTTTCGATACAAGAATCGAGTTGCGGTATTCTATTTTTTTGGTACTTTCAGCCTTATTTTTGAAGTTATTGTCGAAATATTTTGCAGAGACGTTCTACAGATGATTATCTAGTAACTGACTTTCCGTTTTCTTAAATATAAATTACTTTCCACCTGTAATTTGACAAAAATCGAACAGTAGCGCTCTGGTTGCAGAAATCGGCACTAAACGCTGAAGAATCACCTTTACTTCTATCTTCTTATCCTTGATTTGCTCTGTCTGCTTAAAGCAGTCTGGGATAGTTTGACCTACATTGTGATCTTTCCAAATGGCCTGGATCTTATTTTATATTGGCTCGATGGGGGGGGGGGGGCTGTGAGGGACACTCCCCAGAAAAAAGAAGGTCTAAATCATGCAGACCAAATAAAGTAAACAAAAATACTGTGAAAACGATTTTAGGTGATTCCTGGCAAAACTTTTCCAGATTTCAATCGGAAAAATAGCGCCACTTATCACTGCTTTAAGGAAATCTTTGGCTGAAATTGATAAATTTATGCTCAGAGTACAAATTTCAGGAACGTCAGCACATGCAAACATACCTCCCAAAGATATCCTGAAAGTTTCAAGCTGAAATACTCAAAAATAAAGCCAGAAATTATGAAATACGAAAATTCCCATAAGTCTCTGTGAATGCGATCGTGGAAGATACACATACATTGCTCGCACTCACTAAGCTTATGGCAACATGAATTTCATAATTTACAGGGTTCATTTTCAACCAATTGTGTTCATTTAGGCCTCAAAAATTCAAAAAAAAATTTTACGGGTGCTGTCGTTCTTGGATAAGTTTTGCATGGAATCACCTTTACAACAGATAAACTTGTTGTGCCCATAAATTTTTAATTAGACAAGAATGTATGATTCCAGAAAGGAGGAAACCGAATTTTATATTAATTTGTTCTGAACATTTGTGATTCAAGATTCATCATTCACAATTCCTAATAATGTTATGTCACCTCCTCTATCTGGAATAGAGCTGCCGTTTTGGGTATAATTAATGACATTTTTCAATTCACCGAAGATTTTACCGGTTGAGAAAAGATTACACGACTCAGTTCAGTTTATGACCGTAATGCATGAAAATACTCCCATCTGTTATCTTTTCTCAATCGGTGGAGTGCTCGATGACTTTAAAAAACTTGCAGATATTTTAATAATTCAACGGCGATTGCACTGATTGATTAAAGAAAGATCAGAGTATTTTCATGCATTACAGTCATATACTGAACTGAACTGTGTAATTTTTTCTCAAGCGGCGAAACCATCAGTGAATAAAAAATGTCATTAATTATACGCAAAATAGCAGCTCTGATTTAGAAGTGTTTGAAATGGAAGCTAAAATCTTATATCTTGTTTGCTTTTGATGACTCCAAATGTTTACTTATCTCACATATTTCTAATTTTTTGGCGGTTTTAGTGGCTGGACATTATGCTGATATCTTGATCACTCAAAGATGGTCAGTTCTCTCTGTTCGTCGTCTAATGAGCAGTATAGGTCTAATTGGGCCCGGTGTGTTCCTATTAATGTTTTGTGCAGTAGATAATTTATTAGCAGCTGTTGTGTAAGTAATTTCTTTAATTAATTTATTTTATTTCTTCCTGTATTTATTTATTTATTCACTTACAGTGTAACCTCGATTATCCGGATATCGACTATCCGGACACTTGAACGGGGTCGGGATGCGGTTTTCAAAGCCCGAACGAGAGAAATTGCTGAAAACCTAACTGAACCGTGATCGGAATATACGTCCCGATCGGTCTTACTTACTTTTTCTAGATCTAAAAAGACTAGAAAGAAGATAGATTAGTTCTTTAAAGGAAATAATTCAGATAATATGCAAGTTCTATTGTAAATATGTGCAAATGTATGTTCTCGTTAATACATGTCTCATAGTGCACATTTTGCTAATTACAAATGTATTTTTCCCATCAGCCGATAACGGAAATTTGATTATCTGGAATATCTGGATGTTTCGGTATCCAGATGGTGTCCAGTTAATCGAGGCTCCACTATATTTATTTATTTATCTCTACTTTCATATGAGCTCTAGATACTTCCTTCCCGTCCTTGAGAGTATCTGGCAGGTTGCCGTATCTCTCCTTTTTTCCCAACTTTGTTTGAAAATACATTGTTTGTCTTTCCACTCTCTCTTTTTTATCCACTTCAGTTATTCGCTGTGAAATATATCAGTATAACGAACCATCATGTTTGGGCAGCTGAACTTTACTTCTACTACCACCACTTACTACTTATTTATCCATCTATTTATTTATTTATGCATGGGTTGTTCCATTGTAAATATTCCACCTGCAACACTTTTAAATTATATTTTTCATGCTAAAATTTTAACTTTTTAGTGATGAGATGGGTAAGGAACAGGCGACATCCTAGCCTTTTTATCACTAAATCATTTAAATAATCAAACTTTAGTCCCGGATTGAGAAGCCTCACATAAACTACGCTAATATCAGGGTAATTTCACAATAAGAAGAATCGTGTGTCGCCCGGGGTTTTGGACTTACTACCTATGTAGGATAAAAAGTCTTATCAGAAGTGATTTTAGATAATCGAGTATTACTGTCTGAGAGAGAAAAAAATTATTACTGTTGAGGAATATATCACCTTTTTACAGGCAAAATTTTAACTCTTTGTTGGAGTTGCCAAGTGTGATTCTTAGATTAAAGGGGTACCTACTTCTCCACGAAAAACAATGACTTACCCTCTCCGCGCTATTTCTCATCATTTTTAGAGTCGAATAGTTACAATAATGCCGAAACCAGACTTTGAATTAGCTTCGAAGTGTAGTTAATCAAGACCAGAATGGGTGGCAAGTAAAGTTTTATGGTATGGGCTTTTCTGGAGATAATCGTTCCATATTTCGTATGTAATTGTTGATGTTCAGTATTTCGGTATTTTTTCAAGTTTCGGTATTTATCGATGTCTCGGTATTTCAGTACTTTTTCAGTTTTTTGTTTTTTTTTTGGTCAATGAACTTTTTCCACAAACGACAACGGATATAAAAAAATTGAAGTTGCCTTTTGATAATTTTAAGAAACAGTGGTGCCCGGTGCCCACTGCTCCCCCCCTCCTCCCTTGGAAACTCCATCAAAACTCAATTATGGGTTTTAAGAGTAGTTTTAATTGAATTTTTAGGTTCAAATTACCTCGGCACCGATTTTCCTGATTTTTTTATGGTCATATGTTTGAAAAAACTGCAGTGAGTAGGTTACATGAAACACTCTGTAAGTACCATGAAGAAAAACTAAAATGCCAAAAAGGCTAGTTTTTGGTCTCAACCCTTCCCTTTGGCTTCAGCTGGTTTTTGGCTACTATGAACCGGAATTTCCCAAGAAATGGTCGCTGAAGCACAAAAATTGTAAAATATGTAATATGGGCTTGTGAGTGTGGGGCCTTCCAACTAGTTTCACAGAGGCAAAATGCAAAAGGGCAGAGGGGACGTTTTGAGAGCCGTGCGCAACGTTTGCGATTAAAAGTACGCGAGATTAATGGTCTACTCACCCTCAGCTTCCTTATTTTTCCTCTTTTCTTTTTTTTTAAAAATACGGGATAGGGGAAAATTATTCAGGGCCGGGCCCTGGATAATTCAAAAAGACCGCGGAAAGTGGGCGAACCGGTGCGGTTGCATGGGTGGCATCGGCGTTTTATGTTGTGAATTCGGAGCCGAACCTCCATTATTATTGACGTGGATCAGTGCGTAGGCTATCAATTGATAAGTTTCGTGATGCATTTCAGTATTATTTAAGCTTTCTCAGGCAATTTAATTCAGTTTTCCGAAGTGACAGTAGTATCAGACATTTCCAGAAGAAAACTGCACAGGACAAGTTTGTGAAGTCCTCATGCATTTGTGCGAAATCGATCACCCGAACTTTTAGGTTATAGTGCCGTGTTTTGTTTATATGACGGGACTCTTGATTTGACGTGGATTCTCTGTTCCTGTTTTTCTCAAGAATCAGCAATCTACCGTCATGGCAAACACCGTGGAACAGCCTTGTTACACGCTTATCAGCTTCTCATCTGATTCTGAATTTCCAAATGAAATGCAGTTGAAATCAGATTTAGAAAAAGGAGACCTGCGCACTAAGATTGAAACACTGAAGAAAGTCATCCACATGATTGCGAATGGAGAGCGAATATCTGGGTTGTTGATGGTAATCATTCGTTTTGTCCTTCCTCTCGAAGATCATACTATGAAGAAACTGCTCCACATCTTCTGGGAAATCGTACCGAAAACATTACCAGACGGCAAACTTTTGCAAGAAATGATCTTGGTCTGTGACGCGTACCGGAAGGACTTGCAACATCCGAATGAGTTTGTCAGAGGCTCTACTCTCCGATTCTTATGCAAGATGAAAGAGCCAGAACTACTAGAACCTTTAATGCCTGCCATCAGAGCTTGTTTGGAGCACAGACATTCTTATGTTCGTCGTAATGCAGTTTTGGCGATTTTTACCATCTACAGAAATTTTGACTTTCTTATCCCAGATGCTCCTGAACTCATAGCCAATTTTCTTGAAGGAGAGCAAGACATGTCTTGTAAGCGCAATGCGTTTCTCATGCTCCTGCATGCTGATCAAGGTCGTGCTCTTGCGTTTCTTGCATCAAGACTCGATCAAGTTTCTGCTTTCGGTGATATTTTACAGCTTGTCATCGTTGAATTGATCTACAAAGTTTGCCTTGCCAATCCTAATGAAAGGTCTCGCTTTATTCGTTGCATTTATAACCTTTTAAATTCCACTAGTCCTGCTGTGCGCTATGAAGCTGCTGGAACTCTGGTAACATTATCTAGTGCACCGACTGCCATAAAGGCAGCAGCATCTTGCTACATAGAATTAATCGTGAAAGAAAGTGATAACAACGTTAAACTTATTGTTCTCGATCGATTGATCACGCTGAAAGAGCACCCATCTCACGAGCGCGTCCTCCAAGATCTCGTCATGGATATTTTACGAGTCCTAGCAAGCCCTGACTTAGAAGTACGCAAGAAAACACTCAGCCTTGCAATGGAATTGGTGTCATCTAGGAATATTGAAGAAATGGTACTTGTTTTAAAGAAAGAAGTAGCCAAAACTCATAATGTTATCGAGCATGAAGATACTGGAAAATATAGACAGCTTCTTGTTCGAACGCTCCACACCTGTTGTATAAAGTTCCCTGATGTTGCCGCAACTGTTATTCCAGTACTCGTTGAATTCCTATCCGATACAAATGAACTGGCTGCAACAGATGTCTTGGTTTTCATTAGAGAAGCGATCCATAAATTTGATAATCTCAGACCCTTGATAATTGAGCGCTTACTGGATACGTTCCCTACAATCAAGTCTGAAAGAGTTCATAGAGCATCCGTTTGGGTCTTGGGAGAGTATACGAGCAACGCAGAAGACATTCAGTCGGTCATGTCTCAGATTAAAAGGGCTCTCGGCGATGTTCCAATCGTTGAAGACGAAACTAAAAAAGTAGCTGGTGAAAAAGGTGAAGAGAACGAGCATTTCAAAAGCAATACCAGTGGCGCTCCTGCATCTAAACTTGTTACATCAGATGGCTCTTACGCATCACAGTCAGCATTCAACACCACTGCTCAAGTCAAAAAGGAAGAACGTCCACCTTTGAGGCAGTACTTGATGGATGGTAACTTCTTCATCGGTGCCTCTTTAGGTACAACTCTTACAAAGTTAGCACTGAGGTACATTGATATAGTTCAAGATAAAGTAAAACAAAACAAATTTTTATCTGAAGCAATGCTTATCATCGCTTCTATTTTGCACCTTGGAAAATCAGGTCTACCCACCAAAGCGATTACTAACGATGATGCTGACAGATTACTTGTAAACTTAAGAGTGCTATCCGAAAAAGCCCCGCCTATAGTTGGAATTTACACCAAGAATTGTCGTCAGGCGCTCGCTACAATGCTTGTAGCAAAAGCCGAAGAAGAGGCCTCTACGCAGAAAGCCAAAGAAAAGCCTGGGAATCAAGTTCAGACGGACGACCCGATCAATTTTGTACAGCTGTCCAATATGCGTGGAGGAGAATTTGGTGCTACCGAAAATGTGTTTGAACTTAGCCTTACTCAGGCTGTTGCTGGTAACTTGAGTGGACAGTCACAAGATGCTCATTCACCGCTCTCAGCAAGTAAATTAAACAAAGTAACTCAGTTAACAGGTTTTTCAGATCCAGTGTATTCAGAAGCTTACGTCCATGTTAATCAATATGATATTGTCTTGGATGTATTGATCGTCAATCAAACATCGGACACTCTGCAAAACTGCACCTTGGAATTAGCAACCCTTGGCGACTTGAAATTAGTCGAAAAACCACAACCTGTCGTTTTAGCTCCTCATGATTTCTGCAATATCAAAGCTAACGTTAAAGTAGCATCGACTGAAAATGGTATTATTTTCGGTAATATTGTGTATGATGTAAGCGGTGCGTCCTCTGATAGAAATGTGGTCGTTCTAAATGACATTCATATTGATATCATGGATTATATTGTTCCTGCCACTTGTAATGATATTGAATTCCGAGTCATGTGGGCTGAGTTTGAATGGGAAAATAAGCTGTCGGTCAATACGAATCTCACTGATCTCCACGAGTATTTGCAACATCTAATAAAGAGTACCAATATGAAATGTCTTACTCCTGAGAAAGCGCTGTCTGGGCAGTGTGGCTTTATGGCAGCGAATATGTATGCTCGCTCCATCTTTGGTGAAGACGCTCTTGCCAATCTTAGTATTGAAAAACCCTTCAATAAACCTGATGCTCCTGTGACAGGACATATTCGAATCCGAGCCAAAAGCCAGGGTATGGCTCTAAGCTTAGGAGATAAAATTAATTCAACTCAGAAAAGACAAATTAAAGCCTGTTCTTAGTCCATCTTGTATCCGTAAAAATGTCCCCTTCATTTTTTGTAATTTCATCAATCCTAGCATTTTATTGTAATCATTTGTAAGTATTTATTAAACACTGTTAAATATTTTTTTAGTAACTTTTTATTTTTTTTTATTTTCTCAAAGTATTCCTCTCATAACTGCTGGTAGAATAGAATAGAATATTTTTGTTTATAAGTGAAGCCAAAAACAGCTATGATACATGTTAGAACGAAATATAACTGGTTCTTAAATAAATACTGAAGGCTCTGATATGGAAAATTTACAATTAATAAACTTTGTACCGTTCAGAGGCAGCTTGTCCAAAAAATGAGGTGTATAGATTCACTATGTTGCAAGTGCCATCAGGCGTTGCAAAGATTGAGCAACTTTTGAATCTTTTCAAGAGGAAAGAAAGATGCAATCTGTTTTGAGTTTTTTCCTGAAAATGTCGTTAATTTTATAGAAACCTAGATAGAAATTTTGGTTCCTTCAGGAGTGTTCAACTGTTTTTATTGATAGAAAAAGTTGCACAATCTTTGCAACATCTGATGGCAAGTACTTTATTATGAATATTCTTGCCTCAACTCTTCGTCCATTTGACTTATAGGCGTAAGTCAAATCCAACGTTTCATGATCATTCTCCACGTTTTAAATTTTTGGGAGGACAATGCATGTGTGAATAATCGTGAATATTTTTTCCTTTGTTCTTCATGAGTCATAGAATCACAAAAAAATATTAATTGAAGGCATTGAATGATTGATCCTGGTTAAAAAATAAAAACAAGTTGAACATTAGAAATGTTACATTCGATTTACGCCTATCTGTCAGATGGACAACGAAATGCCTCTAAATCACATTATGCCCCGGCAATCAAGAATAATCCAAGTCTTAATTGCCAAGGAAACTTTATTAAACAGCCGAGTTGCTGAGATATAGACCTTTGCTTTAGTTATTGTTTATTGAACTAACGTTATACTTAATGTCTACTATTGTAGCCATAGGCAAATTCTAAATCAGCTGGAAGAATAATTTTATGAAAGATCGAATTCTTTATTGTCTCAAATATGTAAAGACCTGTGAGTGTCTGTAATTAGTTATTTATAAAAAGTTCTTTTCATGGAAAATTTTGTTCTTTATTAAACATGATTCTCAACATTTTCTTTTGGGCTGTAAAGACACCCTTGCTCAACGCACTCCTCCCCCATGAACAGAGCTGCTGTTTTGCGTGTAATTAATGATATTTGTTAATTCACAGGTGATTCCACTGGTTGAAAAAAGATTACACAGTTCAGTTCAGTTCCGTGTATGACTGTGTTGCACAAAAATACTATGATCTTTAATATTTTCTCAATCGGTGGAAACTCTGGTAATTAATTAAAATATCCACAAGTTTTTTAAAGTCACCGAGGCTTCCATTGGTTGAGAAAAGATCACAGATTAGAGTATTTTATTGCGTTTTAGTCATACACTGAACTGACTTGTGTAATCTTTACTCAACCGGTGAAATCATCGGTGAATTGAAAAATGTCATTAATCATACGCAAAACGGCAGCTCTGCCCATGAAATAATACCAAATCGAAGAGAAGACACAATATGAGTATGGTAAGAAATTACGATAGGTACTTCAATGTCAGCAATTTTTGAGCGGTTTCTAAATGCCCTGCAGGCTTATTGAGTCATTGAGTAGTATTTTCAATTTCGAGATATCGAGTGTGGAAGTCAATTTTCAAAAATTCATTCCTCCATATTCAAAAAAACATTTTTCATGTTTGAAAAGTCGGAAAAAACTGCTAGTCTAAAGTACTCTAAAAAGCAAGTGCTTTTCAGAAAAAAATAGGGCTGTGACACAAATTTCGTCAAAATTTGGTTTTAGGCCCCTCTGCACATTTTTTTAACGTTTTCACCCCGCCGCGCTTCGGGAGGGCTATCTAAAAAATTCCTGAGGATGAACTCTATTAAATAATACATCAATCAAAGGGGCATAAAAAATTGAGCATTTTGACAAAAACCGGAGGTTGATATCTTTTTTCGCATTCAAGATAAAAGGTCGATCTACAAACAATGAAAACTGACGAAAAACGGTATCAACCTCCGGCTTTATCTAGGGTGAGGGGCTATAGATGGTGGGTTACCAACTAAGTAAGGTGGGTTACCATGTGCTAACAAATCAATTTTACCCTGTTTTACGATAAAAAACATTAAAAATTGATCATAAATGCGGTAAACACATGTATTTTAATGTGGGTCTAAAAGACCTGGAATTGGCGAACTCGTATAAAAAACTTGTCTGGCAGACTAGGGTTAAACATTAATAGCAACTCAAGAAACCGTTTTTTGGGTTTCATAAAACTTAATCAAAACCGCGAGACTCTGGCAAACTCTGTCTAGAGACAAGTCAACTGTCACTTCTGGGGTGAAAACTAGTGTAAAATATTTGAATTTTTTTTAATATATTTAATTCTTCTCTCATTCAAGTGCAAGACCAATGACCATGATGGTTAAGAAATTTACTGATCAGTAGTTGTGCATAGAGTTTCCGGTCTATCAATTAACCCATCTGTGCAGTAACAGCTTTCTAAAAGCTTATTATTCTCAGATACTTTAATGAAATGACGGGGGTGCAAAATGTTCCAAAACGTTGGAAGTTTCACGCGATCCAGGAAGAATTTCCTCATAAAAATTCTTGAAAAATTTCCTCACAAAAAATTAAAAAGTAATGACTTTTTTGTTTGTTTGCATGCTTATTTCAACATTTTAACACTGTGTGAAGGCCAAATCAACGATATTCTAAAAATGTTGGGCCACTTTCCGGGAAAATCTCAAAAAAAAAAAAAAAAAAAAAAAAAAAAAAGGCAAATTTTCTCAAAATCCCAAAAATTTCCTCTCCTTCACGCGATCCACGTACCGCTAGATCGGGCACATTTTGCACCCCTGTGAAATGATGAGGCTCTTATGAAGTGGAGCAGGCCTTTGTAATTTTTTTACAGGTTTCATGAGCCGTAGACCATTGCAATTTACTGAGAATTAAAGTCGTATCCTATGAGGAAATTTCGGCAAAATTTTAAAAAGTGAGATTGAGATGGAGGTACCTACTCTGTCTCACTCGCACCCATTACACCTATACTCAATAGATTACGACTTTCACTATAAACCAATTTTGAGGGTTGATGGCTGCGGCGCTGCCCAATGAATATGGCATTACCTATCCATTTTGATTTGTGAAAATGGAGACTTTACTATGTATTCGCTTCTCTTTAATGCTTCAGGTTAGTTTCAATTTCAATGGGCCTGTGTGCCTGTAATTCTGCTGGTCATTTGAGCAATCATGCCGATATTGCTCCCAATCACGCTGGCATAACGTTTGCCATCTCAAACACGCTAGTAAGTTTGCTTTTTCTTCCTTTCAATTTTAACTGCCTTATTGAGCCAATTTGCGGAGCATTTAAATGTCTATTGAAGGCCTGGCCATGAGATGGGTGTAAAAGAAAATTTAATTTTTGAGAAAAATGCGTTCGAAAGTTTCAAAGTGGTTGTTTGTTACTTTAAAGTAGGAAAATAAATAAAACTAAGATTTGGTTGCATCTATTTCCTTGTTTGAATTATCGAAAATGAAAAACCACTTCGATACTTTCGAACAAGTTTTTCTCAGTTGTATAAATTTTCTTTTCTGCCCCTCTCCCAGCAAGGTCTTCAATGGGGGGGGGGGGGGGGGGCTCTTGCTATTTTTTGCTGTTTGCAAAAAATATTTCATTATTTAATTATTTATTTTATTATTTGTGAATATTTAATTATTGCGGATAAACCAGCAATAATTACGATGAGTGTACTGAAAGATCGCATAACTCACTCCTAAAATGACCACGGATCACAGATACCAAGCGAGATTCCTATCTAATTTGAGACTTTCTTCGGTGTGTTTCGAAAGATAGAGAGTGACAAATTTGACAGGAATTCCTCATGACAACTGCGTAGCTCTGCCATTTAAGAACAAAGGTGGCCGAGCTATGCGGGTATCATAAACGATAATGTCTCTCTTGATAGAAACACA
Organism: Trialeurodes vaporariorum; assembly: GCA_011764245.1. Taxonomy (NCBI): domain Eukaryota; kingdom Metazoa; phylum Arthropoda; class Insecta; order Hemiptera; family Aleyrodidae; genus Trialeurodes; species Trialeurodes vaporariorum. Next base: position 18,536,676 of record VMOF01000111.1, on the reverse strand, counting down.
CAGAAGAAAGCCTCAAATTAGATAGCTATCTCCCGTTTGGAACCTGCGTAGCTCCGCCATTGCGCCTTGAACTTTTAGGTCATTTTGTGAGTATGATTAAATTCCGTGATTTTTTATTGTGCTACTCTTGATTTTCATTGTCTTTACATAAAATATGACTCTTTGATTGCTTCAAGCAAAAGTTAGCCAGAGCCCCATGGGGCAGTTGCAAGGGTCAGAAATTTGATGTTTTTCATCAAGTATATGATAGTGTTTGTTGAGCTGAGAACAAGTGGTGCCTTTGGTTTTTTCCTAAGAGTCCTGGTCTTTGAGATACATGCGTGAAAAGTTGAAAAAAATTGTGCGCGTAGTGACGTCACTGAACGGAATTCACATTTAAAACAATGTATTTTGGGCCGTAATCTCATCTCCAAAACAATGAGACTTAATTAGCAGCTCATCAAGTACTTTCATTTTCCTTATAAAAAACACAACATTTCAGACCCTTGCAACTGCTCCATTGTTTCTTTCCAAAATGTTGTTACTTCTGATTAATTTGAATAAAGAATAGCTGACTACGCTAATTAGTGGAACATTTATTTATTTATTTATTTATTACCTCCTTGAGTGCTCTAGGTATTTCCTTCCCAAACTTGAGAGTCCCTGGCAGGTCGCCGTTACTCTCCTCTTTCCTATCCTTTGTTTTGAGAATACTTTGATTGTCTTTCCTACCCCTTCTTTTTTTATGCAGTCCAGTCGTTCGCTGTGAAATATCAGCATAACGAGCCACGTGTTTGGGCGGCTGGACTTTACTACTACTACTACTACTACTTATTTTTGTTTCATACATAAGCCACCATGGAGGTAGCTTTGGTACAAGTCAAAAATAGTTTACGCTACAAAAAAGAAAACATAATCAGTAACATAACAGGACTAGATAAACTAAATAGGATCATCATAAAAATCTTTTAGTGAGTAGTATGCTTTCTCTGCAACATCATAGTGTTCTTCAATTTTTTAAGCCATCAATCATGAAAATTGTTTGTCATTTGGGTTTGGGCCAATCAGTCCCATTTTGTTAGCATTGTGTTTTAGCATTGTTGGCACTGTTTGAAATAATCAAACAAACTTCTCAAATCATTGGTCGTCACTGACTTTGAAAGAGAGTTGGAGTGTTTTTTGACCCTTTGGATGCAAAAAAAAACCTTATTTCAACTTGCAGAGTAAGGCGCTCAATTATTCTTTTACGAAGACTTTATCAACACGCCTTGTATTTATTTCACATTTTCTTCGAAGTTGAGTTCCTAAATTTAATCATCCTTGTAACTTTCAGGCAACATTACCGGGTATTTTATGCGGCCCTCTTACTGCGGATCTCGTAACTGCATCACATGGTAGATGGTTTCCTGTTTTCGTTTTGGCTGCAACAGTAAATTTCACTGGTGCAATTATCTACTATAGTCAGAGCTCAGCTTCTCAACTTTTGTAATACTGCAAATTTTCAGTGAAGTAAGTTTTATGTGTTCGTTTATTTATTTATTTATTCTACTCCTGCTTCATTTTAATTTTGTTATTTTAAGAAGAAAAACAAGAGTTATGGATGTACTGATCAAGATCTATTTATACCAGGTCAGTCCAGTAGGTGGTCCATACCAACGTTTCCTCGCTACGCGGTTCACTCACAGTCGTATTCCGCATAACAGCTGTTGATTCCGCTAAGTGAACCGCACAACGTGGGTGATGATGTCCAGCAGACTGGGTCTAGATTCCCATCAAACCGGAGAGACGATGTGAAACGGAACGCGTTAGCCCCGCCTACTTGCTACTGGACTGACCTTGTATTAATAGATCTTGATATTAATAACATTGAGACAAAAGATATGGATAAACAGTTTGATATTTCATGATATGTGACTCGTTCTGACAAAACCAACCTTATCTTCACCGAGACAAAAATTTAGTTATTGGTACCACTGCATAGGATAGGTGTTAAGACGGACAGTTCAAAATGAGAAACAAGCAAAAATTCAAAGGATTGACGGAATGGAGGTGTTTTGAAGTTTCAAATAGAAATTATAAGATTTTGAGAAAAACGGAGTTAAAATTTGGGAAAGTCAGTATTCAGCAGCAAAATGTATCGATTCACAGGCATTTTTGAGGGCTTTATTGGCTTAGTTATGAAATGGTTTGTGGTGCCTTGAAAAGTTCTTGAATATCCTTGATTTTTTTTTATCGTTTTTCATGTGCTTGAATATCCTTGAATTTTGATGAATTCGTCAAATGTACTTGATAATCCTTGAAAATGACCGGCTTCAGCTCGTCTAGCTTGCCATTTTTGTTTATAATTTTGTTTGTGTGACAGAGGAATGTTGTGTCGTTTTGATGGTTGCACAATCGTGAGGAAGAATGCAGGAGTTAGCTTGAACTTTTTTCCATCTTTTGTTTCTTTGTGCACTGCTATCCTCTGGTTAGTGCACCCTCATGTAAGAATCATCACGTGTTTTTTCTGCCTCTAGAAAATTGGTATAAAAAATACTACATTTTTGCTTGTCCGAAGTCCTTGAAATCCTGTGAAAAGTCCTCGAGAAGTCCTTGAAAATCCTTGATGTGTCTTTGAAAAGTCTGCCATGAACCATGTAAAACTTTGTGTAGTTACTCTTGATGCTTCTAGAAAGCATTTGGCATCTGAACATAAAAACCCTTAATTTCGACCCCCAGCATCTTATTTTTGCTCTCCTGAAAATTTTGGTCCGTGGAGAAAAGGTCGGGTTTGTCAGTCACATATTTAAAAAAAAAAAAAAAAAAAAAAAACGAAAGCATACCAGCTCCGAGCCATTTGGCCATAAGCATCGTAAAAAATTTGGATTTTTTTTAAGAAAAAAAAGTCAGGGACAAGAAAATCCCCTTGTTCAAATTAATGCCCTCTTATTGTACCTAGCTTTAACGCCAGGTTGTTGTTTTTTTCCAGAGCTCCTTTTTTGTAAGCTCTTGGCGGAGGAACAATAAATAGCAGAGTAATTCAATCTTCTGTTTGAAAGGAGCCGTAAGCCTTTTAGCCTCGCACAGTGGAATCTCAAAAGAAGGAATAGATCCTCCATGGTTTGGAGACCTACAGAGCTTCTTATGAATTGAAATCAAGTTAATTCAAAGTTTTTTGTCAGTTTGTCATTAGGCAGGGTAAGCATTGCTCGGATTTATTGAAAAGTATTGTAAGCCAGTTCTACTTTATTTCAATTAAACAAGTCTGTACCTCTGAGCCTTGCTGACGCTCGCAAAAAGGAAACACCTGCACTCTCGCAAGTGCATATTGCCAACTCGGTCTCAAATTCGCGATTTCTAACCAATAATTGAAAGATCCAAGGTTTGCGATGCAAAATGGAGCTAAGCCTGGCATGCCCCATTACGATGCTCTTCGCTATTCATGTGTCATTATACAGGGTAACTATTTAAAGAGGACCCATTCAGAATATTTGATCCCACTAAGAGATCTCTGAAGGATACTTTTAAATTTATTTAACTTTTTCTCCGGCAATATGAGGTCCTTTTTCACTTTCTACAATTACATAGTAAAGTATTTTCCCAGTCAGGGGGCTTTAAGGGTTGGTAATTTTTCCTATCAAATTTAGCCCCCATTAATGGAACTTGCTTTTTGCTATTTTTTTTAAGTGCACCAGTGATGTGTTTTTTTTCTAACTTTCTTAATGAATCAAATTATCTACAGAGGTAGATCCATGAAGTATTCTCTCTCTCTTTCTATTTGAACACCTGTGTTTGAAAAGGATGGAAAGAAAAATCAACGAGCTATACATTTATCTAGAGTGGCAGTCGGGTAACCTGCGTAACCACCTGTAACCACCATGGGGGATTTTTAGGTTAGGTTTAAGCATGTAATTTGTCTATTTATTCCCATGCATTTTGGTGCAACAAACAGAGGCTGGACCATGCTTCAATCCTGTATTCTTTGTCCTGAAATACATGGATTAAATGGAAAAATTACACGCTTAAACCTAACCTAAAAATCCCCCATGGTGGTTACGCATCAGGCTACCCATTACACTACCACACTAGATAGATGACATGAATACGGCTCCTGTATCTCTGTCCTTTCCTAATGAACATTCATTCAAAGAGGCAAAGAGAGAGAAAGCGCATTCCTGGATTTGCATTTGATCAACTTCCGTTCTACATCTGTCATGCAAGATCAACATCCCTTGTCTCTCTTTTCATAGCATTAGTAGGGTAATGGGGGGGGGGGGATTCCCCCTCTCTGCACTGTGGTTCTGCACATCAAGAAATTTTGGCTCACACAGAAAATTCAAGAAGCAAGAAAATAAGGTTGTCAAAAGTGAGTACTACATGTCGAGAAAGTTTGTAGTTTCAAGAGAGAATGTAAAAAAAAAATTGTTTTTCCCCAAACTTTGCCCGGATTGTAAGTGAAAAAAGACATTAGGGTCAGCAAGGACCTTGAAGGTCAGCGCTCCAGTGACCAAAAAAAATAAAATAAAATAAAATAAAATAACAAAAAAAAAATAGAGGTCATCAAATTTTTACCCCCCCCCCCCCCCCCCCCCACCAAGACCTGAAGTGACGCCTCTGTACAGCATTCATACCTTCATTTTACTTCCTCTTCAGGCACAGTTTGTGAGACTTTGAATTTCTCATCGCCATGTAAATGAAGACATCAGAGCAGGCAAAAATCATTTTTTGGTAGTGTCAAAACTTCAATAACATGAGAAAAATGTGAATAATTTGAGTTGATTATTATTTATTCATGCTTATTCAAAAAATGATTTTTGCCCATCACTGCAGCAGAGCTGTACATTTAATGGTATTTTTCAATTTACTGATGATTCCACTGGTTGATCAAAGATTACACTGTTCAGTTCAGTTTATGACTCTAATGCTGAAAAATACCATGATCTGTAATCTTTTCTTTCAGTGGAATCGCCGTAAAAGTATTAATAAATCCACAAGTTTTTCAAAGTCAGTGATGACTCTACTGGTTGAGCAAAGATTACAGATCAAAGTATTTTCGGAATTGAATAGTCATAATCTGAACTGAACTGTGTAATCTTTTCTTAACTGGTGAAATCATCGGTGAATCGAAAAATGCCATTAAAGCAGCCAGTGGTTCGTTTAAATTTGTTGAATTGTATTTTAAGGGGAGGTCGTAAGCCTTATCTTCACCATGTTAATTTACCAAACTTTCGGTACAGATATCTCAAGACCATTTGCATATAGAGAACTCACTTTTTAAAAAAAAAAAAAAAAAAAAAAAAAAAAAAAATGTATATCTTGACAAGCTGAACTATGTTAACCAACTGTTTTTTTTTTGGTGCTGTTTTTTTTACATAAAAATTTCAATACTCCTTAAATTTTTAAAAAATGTCTTGAAAAATGAGTTTTTTGGGCATATTTTGCTGAAATTTTATTACTTCTCCTCATAATGGGTCTGTTGCGTACTTTTGCTACATCAATATAACTCATTGTTTCTAACGTAAAATTCGGCAAAATAACGATGCACACATTAAAACTTTCAAAATCCACTCATCAACTCAGAAAATGACTTCCATTTCAAACAGCCCGCGCTACACTAGACCCTATATCACCGATTTATAACTACGTAGATGGAACCATCTTGTTTACGTAAACATGAACAGAACTTACAAACATTGGAATGTTTTGTTTAGATGCGTACATTTCTTATATTATTTTGTAATCTTTGATAAACCGAAAAGACCAGACAGAAAATGCAGCTTATATTTCACGTATTAAAAAAAAAGTTCATCATTTTGTTGTTACAATATTGTTTACTTATGCACGGTGGTTCCGTCTATGTAGTAGTAAACCCGTGCAAATAGTGTCTAGTGTAGCGCGGGCTGTTTGAAATTGAAGTGATTTCCTGAATTAATGAGTGGATTATGAACGTTTTTAATGTGCGCATCGTTTTTTTCGCCGAATTTTACATAAGAATCAAGATTCTATATTGCTGTAGCAAAAGTATACAACAGACCCATTGTGCATTAAAGTTAAATAACTTTATTTGTCTTTTAAAGACAAACATTTTAAAACAATAATGAGCTCTCTAGGTGCAAAAGAACTTGAGTTATGTGTACCGAAAGTCGACAGATTACAACTTTTCAGGAGAACAGTTTAAAGTGAGAAAATTTATAAAAAGGGAAATTACATCCTACATTTTCCCTACCCAAGAGTCTGTTTACCCTACTGTTTTATTTTAAAACTATCCTTGAAACATGCTCTTAATAAAAGCAAATCTAAACAAATTTAAAAATAATAATAAAAAATTGCTTGCAACCTCCCCTTAACGGTAATCAGAGTGGATTTTTAACGAATCGAGGATGATCCCATGTCTAAAATAAAAAAATCGAACTGTCATGATGATTGATTCTGTTGGTTATTTTTGTTCTTAAGTCTAATCTGCCTTGATTAAATTTTAGTATTATTATTTGACAGTTGGATGAACTTTTTGGTCACTCTTTAGTTCTCTGTGATTAGTGACGTAGTAAGGGTTAGTGGCACCGGGGGTGAAACACTATAGTGCCCCCCTCCCGAAAATTTAGAAAAATGATTTTTTTTGGGAGCCCATGCATTATTTGCCCATCTTGCAAATAATATAGAATAAAATATGTATAGTTCATTTTTGAAAAAATGTATGAAAAATCATTTTTCAAACTATTCACACAAGTCTTGTGAATTTAACAAATTCTTTTACTTTAGAGTGATACTTTTTGTTCAGATTGACACCCTCCTGCTTCAGGGTGACACTCTTCGCACGAGTGGCAGTTGTCCTACTCCGGGGTGACACCCTTTAGCCAGGTTGATATTTCAATCATACACTCCCTTCCTTACCCATTTTTCTCTTGTCTTCTATCATTACTTCAGTATCTCTCTATTCTCTCAATCTCTTTCTAGTTTTTCTCTTTGTTACCTCTCGATTTCTTCTTTTCTCATCTTTCTTCATGCTTTCTCCTGTCTTTTTTCTCTTTTCTCCCCTTTCTTCTCGATTTTGTGCATATTTACTGCAAGTGTCACCTGGGGCGGACCGCCCCCTCCGCCCTTGCCTTACTACGCCACTGCCTGTGGTTGCTGACACTGCCGTGATGAGTGGTTGGTCAGCAACAAGTTTTGACTCGCTGCTATAACGCTTTGTACCAGATCAAACTAGCATTGACAACGAACTATAGTGAAAGAAGGGGCCGTACAAAATCCTATCTCAAAGTGTGACAGCATGGGCGATCTGAATCTGGTTTGTTTGCCTCACTTTTTTTAACCTTAAATCAAAAATCGTAATTAATCCAGTGGATATTGGTTTTAAATGAAAGTGCAATTGTTTTTGAGTGGCTGTCTGGACACAGAATTCTGATACAACGATCCAGGTGAGAAAATTTTGCTTTTTTCTGTCTTGTGCTAGTTTTTTTTTTTTTTTTTTTTGCAAATCCATCCAGAAGAAACAGTCATATCGATTTCTGTGTCAAGATAGCCACTCTAAAACACTTGCACTTTCGTTTATAACCAATTTCAAATGTATTTGTCACAATTTTTTTTTAAAAATTTTAAGGTTAAAAAAAGTGAGGCCAACTAACTGAGCCTGTGTAAAAATGTCCTTAAGAGATTTCCATCACGGCTACTTCCTTGAAGTTTCAACATTACATTCCGTAAATCCTTTCTATCGCTAAAGCTCGTCGAGCATCGATCAGCTGGTGAGCCAACTGTTGAAGGTTGAGTCGTTGCTCTTTTTGTCAAACAACTCTGTAGTTTGATGGCCCGTCAAACTGAAAAGTTATTTGACGATGGATGGTGTGTAATCTGTTCACCAATTTCAGTCAATTAAACCTTTTCTTGAGGTGTTTTGGTCAAGTTTATGTTTGAATTTTGGAAGTGTCCAGTTGGTTATCCTGCAGTTTTATCAAACCAGTTAGATCGTGGGCAAAGGCCTTCGCTAACTTCTCAATAATGTGTTTTGATGCATTTTAAAAGCAGACACTGCTACTCAGCAGAATCCGATACTCGGAAAGTGTGAGCTCTATGAGCTGATGGTGTGGTGGCCAGTTTTTTTTTTCTTTTTGTTGGGGGGGGGATCTCAACATTATGACAAAGAGACTTGAAAGAAAAAATGTCTTAATAACAATGTTTGATTAAAAATTGACTACTACCAGAGTATTTTTTTTTTTTTTTTTTTAGACAGTTGTGTTGCCTATTCCGGGCTGTTGTTAGATTTTAGTCAAAATTAGACTGACCACCGGCGGAAGTAATTTGTTTTGGCAGTCAGTGGGGCTATAGAAAACTTTTGCTACGGGGGATTGAAGAGTTGGTTGCATACAGACCTGTAAAAATAACGATAAGTACATTAAAAAGTCACGAAATTCATTCTCAAAAGTGGGCATAATGGCGAAGAGACGCAGGTATCATGGGAGATTCCTATCTAATTTGAGACATATCTCTGTGTTTCCGTAGAGAAAGTGACAAATTAGACAGGAATTTCCTATGATACCTGCGTCAAACAGCCATTAAGATCTTGCCATTAGAGCAGTTTTGTGAGTTCATTACTGAATTTTAGACTTTTTTAGTGTTTTTAGTGTTTTTTAGTGTTTTTTTACATAAAATCGGACTATTCATTTGCTCCTAGCAGAAGTTTGCAAGAGCCCCATTGGCTTGGCTAGCTCTCTCCAAAGTTGTTTATGATAAGAGTTTTGAGACAGCAGATCTTGACATGGCTACTTTCATGAAAAACTCTTGCTTCTTCAATCAAATCTATTCAACTTAATACCTAATCGTATATTATATTGTTAAGTTTTAAACTTTATTTTCTGTTCATTGTTGAAAAAGAATTAATGATTTTATTATATTTTTTTGCTTTCTGAAATAATTTTATTATTCTTGCAAATTTAGAAGACACAGGGAAAAGTCACAATGGGGCTGTTGCACACTTTTTCTACAGGCGATTAGAAAGTCGATCCATCTGTAAAAACCTTTATAAGTAACAATGAAAGCACCGAAAACTTACAAAATTAACTCCTAAACTCTCCAAATGCTTATAAACGCACGGCAGTAATGGTGGTGTTGGGCACTAATGATGGGAGATTCCCATCTTAATTTCTTCACTCTTGCCATACTGGGAAGGAAGATTCACAGAGCAACTAGCCACCAGAGGAGTGCTAGTAGCCGATGAAGGTGATTCCTCAGCATTTAGTGCTGATTTCTGCCACCTGAGCGCTACCGTTCGATTAATGTCAAATAACAGGCAAAAAGTAATTTATATTAGAGAAAACGGAAAGTCAATTACTAGATAATCATCTGAAGAACGTTTCTGCAAAATATCTCGTCAATAACTTCAAAAATAAGGCTGAAATTACCAAAATATGGAATACCGCATTTCGATACAAGAATCGAAATGCGGTATTCCATTTTTTTGGTACTTTCAGCCCTATTTTTGAAGTTATTGACGAGATGTTTTGCGGAAACGTTCTTCAGATGATTATCTAGTTATTGACACCCCGTTTTCTCTAATATAAATTACTTTTTGCCTGTTATTTGACATAAATCGAGCATTAGCGCTCTGGTGGCAGGAATCAGCACTATACGCTGAAGAATCACCTTGAGAGTGGATTTTTTAAGTTTTTAGATCAACCATCGTTATTTTTGGAGGTTTTTAAATCTGAACCGACCCTTAAATTGCCTGTAGCAAAAGTTTGCAACAGCCCCATTCAAGATACTTTGTCGGGCTTATTAGGTAGTTTTTCCTTCACTTCAGACCCAGAATTCACTTTGTACGCTGAGTCCTTAATTTTATTTAAACATTTTTTGGTAAAAACTGACTGAAGGATGTGGCTTCAATGTTCAAAACAAATATGGCATCCATCACATCTTCTGAACATTTTTCCATAATGAAAACCATATTTTTTTTATTTCTAAATTAATTCTTTTATCTCTCATTATTATCTTGTTCTATCCTATGTTTTATTCCTGGGCATTCTTGCCCATTCAAATTTCAAAATAAATAAATAAATAAGTAAACGCATTCAATGAGTTGGTGAGAGGTTTTTGGAACTTTCTGATGCTATTAATGTAGTTTTCATGTGATTTTCCACAGGAATCAACCCTCCATATAGTTTGCAACAGACCCATTGTTGGGTGTAAAATCATTTCTATCTATTTATCTATCTATTTATCTAGATCTAAACATGTGGACTCATAGGGAGGGTTCTGAAATTCATCAGATCGGGGAGCTGGTAAAACGGAGATTATAAATAAATGGAATGCAACTTTTAAATTTAATTGATAGGTTAACTATTTCTACATCATTTCTTACATAAATAATAAAGATTTAGTAAAACACGTGCTTTCTAAGCAAAAGTGAAAGTACACTTCAGAAAGTTCACTTCAAAAGTTTCAAAGTTTCACTTCAGTGCAGCCGGGGTGCATCGGGTTACTGGAGATGTTCTTTCTTCAAATTTAATCTGGGGGAGACCCCCAAACCCCCCTCTGTTATTCTGGGAGAGACCCCCAGACCCTTCCTCCCTTTAATATTCTGGGGGAGACCCCCAACCCCCCTTTGATATTTTTATCCAGATCTGAAGATTCATTTTTGAAATATTTAAATTTTTCCTCTTTTTGACCCATTCTCCCACTGATTTTAATGGAAACCATTTTTCATCCTTAACTAACCTAAAAATTAAAATTCAAAAAAACAAAATTAGTCCCTCTAGGGAATGTTAAAAGGAACGTTTCTGCAAAATTTGGATGCATATGGATCAATAGTTCAAAAGTTATGCTGGGTTTCACGTTTTATGGCTACTGACGGACAGGCAGACGCCACAGAAAGTTTGCGCATTTACATGTCCAAGCTACTTATGGTTAAATAATATTGATACTTCATGGATGAATATTCTTTAGGATAGTACCTGGCATAATGAGAGCAAATTATTTTGTAACTATCATGATTTACTGAGTCGTAGTGGGCCAAATATCGAAACAAAATACCTTGAAAATCTCTGCACCATTGCAATACTTTCTCTATTTCTAACTTTGTCAGTAGTGAAAAAGTAAAAAGAAAAGATAAAAAAATGAGATTGAAAAAACCGAAAATATTTTGCTTAGAAAGCACGTATTTTACTAAATCTTTATTATTTACGGAAGAAACGCCATAGAAATGGTTAATCTATCGATTAAATTTAAAAGTTGTATTCCTTTTATGTATAATCTCAGTTTCACCAGCTCCCCGATCCGATGAATTCTAGAACGCTCCCATTGTCAGCGCATAAACTGCTTTCTATAAATGAGGCGAAAAAAAATTACAAAACGAGCCCATACAAGATGGACCTCATTCTTTTTTGCTGGTTTGTGAACATCTTCAAATGTATGTTTAATCTATGCAGCGCAGGATTCAAGCTTTAAAGGAAGGGGGGCCAAGGGTGCCTACAATTTTTCGGCCCCTTGTGAAATGAACTCTTTTAACTGTCTTGGATCGTACATAAACTGTGTGTAATTTTGTTTTTTTGGTTGTAAGTTATTAGTAATACCTGTACGTTTATCTCAATTAATGAAATAAGTCATATTTAGTATCAATGACTTTTGACACCAAAGAGTTATTTTATGCCTTTACTAACTAAAATTCACTACTTCTTTCCCATAATTTGTAAACCTTTGGACAAAAGTTTAGAAAAACTTTTTGGTTTATGAAAAATCATAACTTTTTCCCCTCACGCCTCCCTCCTCTCCCCCTTCCCCAAAATGAGTTGTAATATTTCAATAATTGTTATTTACTCTTCAGGGGATTATTCAGTAACTAAAACATATTGATTTGTGTAAGTTTTTTTTGTGATATTTAGTTAAGGATTTGAGTAAAGTTAAGTTCTAATTTTACATGAAAGCTTGCGTTTTTTTTTCCCACGCTACCTCTCCTTTTAATTTTTATTCAAAGTAGGATTATTCAGTGAGCTTGGAACTTTGACCCTTTCATGCATGCATTTTGGGATTTGACTTTTTTCGAGATTTGTTCAAACCGTTTAAGGTGATTCCATGTCACGTGACCAAGGTGATCGATTAATGGTCATTCTTCTGATTTTATGGAGTTTTTTTGTAGAACGAAGATCATCAGCACCTGTAAGTAGATCTAACGAAGATATCTGCAAAGTTTGCATGCTTGAATCCCCTTAATAAGGATGTATTTATGGGAATTTGCACAATCACTGCTCGAACTCTGCTATCGCACTACGATAGTGCGAATTCCCATAATTGCGTCCTTATTTTGCGGATTGGAGCGTCCAAACTTTGCAGATATCTTTGTTAGATTTACCTTCAGGTGCTGATGATCCTCGTTTTACAAAAAAACTCCATAAAATCCGGTAAATGACCATTAATCGATCGAATAATCGATCACCTTGGTCACATGACATGGAATCACCTTAAAAGAGGACAATTTTCTAGGAATTTTGATGGGTGTCACAGTTTCTTGCAAAATGTCTATTTAAACTCCATTGAATCCCATGTTCCATAAAATGGCATGCAAGTGTACCACTTCCCCCTGAAAGGATTAATGGCGAGAAAGCCAATTACAAACGCTCGAGTCATTTTAGCGAATCAAATCTACTCAGATACCTACATTGTGTGTGTCTCATGGGGAAAAACCAAGTCAATTTATTCAAGTCGACTCGATTTGGTCCAAAGTTGTGAAATCCATTCCCACCTCCTTCACAAATGGCTCAATCGACTCAGACAATTTTCAATCAACTTAGCGCATCCTTTAATGATGGCGCTGTTGTAATGCTTCCTTGTTCGTACCTAAATTCCTTGTTTACATTATAATTAATTGATAACTCCTTCCTTTTCCTTAAGTCTAAATCGGTCAACATTTTCAAGTTTTATTTTTTTACAAATTCTTATTCAACATAACCTGAGGTCCATTTTCCTGCAAAGCTTTTATCATTCTGATGAGTAGTTCAGATTTTAGGAGCTTTCTTGTGGATGCAGGTACATGAAAGGTCATAGGTCATTTCAACTTTAAAAATGAGTTTTACAACCTACATATAAGTTTTTTTTCCACAAATGTTCCTTTTTCTCAGGAACTACTGAGACTATCTAAAAAAACTTTTCACCCCTAAATCCTCACACTGTTGAGCAAACTTTAACACAAGCTTTTTCAATTTTCTTGATTCTCATATAATTATGACGCATTTTAGGCACAGTTTTTAACAAATTTTTCAAAAAAATTTCAAAATCTCTTTGGACTGACAGTTTGCCGAATTTTCGAAAATCCCTGTGTTAAAATCTGCTCAACGCAGTTGTGAACGCAGCACAAAAAAGTTTTTGGAAATATCCTCTACCGTTCCTGAGAAAAAGGATCATTTGTATGCGTACATTTAACATTGCGGCTATGCAGACTTCCGACTTCCCTTAAATACACCATATTTTCAAATAATGCCATCAAGAATAAGTAATTTAAAATTACTTCAACAAAATAAAGTAGGCCATAAGAATTGAGTCTTCACTGAATTTAAAAAGTAACAGGATTTATTTAACAGATAATGGAACAGATAAAAGAAATTATTTTACCGAGGTAACTTAAAATTAGTAATGATAATTACAAGTTCTTATCTACAATATTTACAAACAAATAGTTGACTATGATTTCAAAAGATCGTAAAATAAGTCAAGAGACAAGTATGATGCTGTTCTTAGCTGTGCTTTGATTCGTCATGTCATCAGTGATACCGGTGTTCAATGCTATTTTCTTTGAGTATTGATTAGTCGATTCAAATGAGGATGTCTTACTGAAAATCATACTTTTTCAATCGTTCTAAGGTGTTGAAATACCATTTATAGCTATTGCATGGCATATTGTAATGTCCCCTGGAGTTTTATGCTGGGGATTTGATTAACTCTAACGCACTCTTAATTACTAATGAATTTTTGTTTTAATGAATCTAAATCTCCAACTTATAACTAACAATCACAAATGCACCGCAGCGCTCAACTTCTGACCTGTACACCGCAGTGTCACTGGAAGAACGCCCCGAGGCAATGAGAACTCCCTGTATTTAACTTCTCAAATTTCAGATGATCGTAAACGCTCAACGCGGCCACAACACTTGACTTCACGCAACGCGATTTTCCCAAACAATCCTTCTGAAATCAAGACGCTACAACGTGCGCGCACGAATGCCCAAAGCACAGCTTTTGCCAGTAGCCAAGGTATCTACTTGCGGCGTTACCAAATGGACACGGCACCGCCATACCATTTCAATATTTCAATATTTTGCCAAAGTCACCAATAGTCATCGTGCGTCTTTTTTGGGCACCTGATGAATTTTGGTGACAAAGGAAAAATATGAAAATAATAATTTTGATCGATACTCAAGCAAAATGGTGATAGGTAAACATCAGCATCACTGATGCCATAGCTTTAGCGAGGAATTTATCTTTCTCTCTCTTTGTTCATTTGATTGCATAAGTTAGAAAAGGACAGAAACAAAGGCTGAAGTAACATGACAACCCCTATATCCATCCTTTTCTAACACATGCGTTCAAATGGGGAAAGAGAGAGAAAGACGATATTATATTCGCCAATGGAGAGGGGCATCGCCTTTCTCTCTCTTTGTTCATTTAATTGTATGAGTTAGAAAAGGACGGAAACAAGGGCTGAAGTAACATGACAGCCCCTATATCCATCCTTTTCTAACACATGCGTTCAAATGGGCTGAGAGAGAGTGAGAGAGAGAAAGAGAGAGAAAGACAAATTCCTGGCTACGGCCTTGACTGATGCCATATCAAACTATGGCTAATGGTCTCTTCTGTATGATTTCGGCCAATCTTTCAATAAAGTGTTGATTGCACTCTTGAAACTACACTGGTTCAAAAAATATGTTGCGGTTATGCATATTCACCGCAATTTTACCTATCTATTTAAGGAGTGTGCTTGAGACGTAACTCATTTTTCACTTGCATTCATTTACTTGACGGCATAAAAATGTCTGTAAATACTGGAAATGCAATTCTTCGTTTTATGGTGATGGAACAGTATCACTCTGATGACCCAAAATGCACTGAACAATGAGAATTCACCTGAAATAGTCATACAGACTAAAATTACAGTGGAACCTTGATTATTTCAGATACTCGATTATCCGGACTGTGTCCGGAAACAGTTTTCAAAATTTGAATGAGAGAATCTTCTTCTATAACGTCTTTGGAGGGTTATTAAAAAATGAAGCAAAAAAGAGGTAAATATTTTTTCCAAACCAAATACGTAGGTAGGGCTCTTGATCATAATCATCATCAATTTTTTTTTATCTCTTCTAGTTTTATACCACCAGGCCTTCCTCTATAAAAGAAAAAATGAATAAACTAAACATGAAACCACCCAACACAGAATAAAACATAAAACGTTAACATTGTAAATAGGTTTCCTTTAAAAAGATTGATAGCAAAGAAGAAACACCATATTAAAATAAATTTGAGTACATTGACATTTGACTGGATGAATACCCTGCCCGAGAGGATTAAGGAATGGTATTAAAATATGAGATGGAATAATACTAAAAGATTCTTCCAAAGATCCTGTAGATTCCAAAGAGACAGGCCAAAACAAACGCTGTCCCTACTCCCAAAAGAATGAACCTGTGTTGCAAGGAACGCGCGATCATGGCATTCATTATTCTTGAGCTCCGATTTAATTCTGCATTCGTATCCCGAAGCTGTGGACAGGGAGGGGGAAAAAATAAGATTATTCACAATTGATTAGGAATAAGATAGAAAATAGCATAGGGTCATTTCATAATAACTGTACCACCCGCAACACTTTTATACTAAAATTTGTTTTTTTAAATTTTATAGTGATTGATAAGAATGGTAAAGTGTCATACTTTCCTTACCCACCTCATCCCTAAAAAGTTCATAGTTCCAAATTTTAGTGGAAGAAAGTAGACTCAAATTCAGAGGCGTAATTTAGGAGGGGATAGGAGCACATTCTCTCCCCCCCCCCTCCAAGGATTTGACATATCTCGCTCTAAGGGGGTACTGCACCAAAAAATAAAAAAATGCACCCCAATCACTCTGCCTGAATTTTTTTTCTGAAAAGATATGCATATATCTGAGCCCCACCCAAATTTTCTTTTGTTGAGCTGGTTGCATACCTGCCCCTTAACTGAGAAAAATGTTAAAAATCGATGCTCTCGTTGGGACAGAAATATCTCAAGCTGTACCTACTGACTCAATTGATTTGTTCTTTGACTAGAATAGAAGCTTAGTATGTGCTCTATGTGATGACAGCTGGCTTTTAAAGATATTTAATTATTTCTATTTATTCTAGAAATTTTACTACAATCAAATTTTTTGACATGGATTTGAACTTCTGAGGACAATGCACTGTTTCATTAATCTTGCTTTCGTCATCACATAAAGCATAAAGTTCTGCTTCTTTTGAAGAAAAACTTGAAGAATAGATAGCTATAATAGAACTGGAGTTATTTCTGTCCCAAGTTTAAAAAACAGGAACCATTTCCCATAGGGAGTGTGCTGGGTCCTTTCGCAAAACTGGATCAGCCTTCCATGAGCAGGAGGCTTCGGCCAAAAAAGTTTGTAGAGTTCCAAAATTTCTCTCTCACTCTCACACAACCCTCGAGTACTGCTATCTTGCTCTTATTTAGAAGGCAATGTTGTTGAATTCATAATTTTAAGCTGTCTTACTTACCCTACTTCTAGATTTTTGAATAGTTTCACGCTGAGTGCTTAAGTTTTGTAAAACTTCATTCCCGATTTCTTCAGTTTCGAGAACTATTCTGTAACCGTTTGAGAGGTGGTTTCCAGTTCTTTCAACTATTTCTGATGTATCCAGCAGCCGTTGTTTCTGTTCTAGGCTAATATTTCCAAGTTCTTTGTAGTTTTCAGATTGACTGTAAAAACCTACGAGGTCAAAGAAAATCTAGAATTACAAACTTGCTTGAAAAACAATCTTTAAAATGAAAATTTTCACTATCCAAAAGTTCTTACTATCTTTTGGAGCTTGTAAGGCCAATCAACTAAAGATACAATTGAATCCGTGAGTTCAAAAATGACCCAACTTGCAAAACCATATTCTTCAAATAATGATTAAAAGTGATAAAACAATGAAACAACCAAAAATATAGATGAAAAGAATTCGATTTGGGTGAATAGAAAGAGGTAACTGAAGACGTTGAAGCAGCTACAATCTGACAAGGTTTTGAGAGTAGATTCGTCTATTCTAAAAGACTTTTTTATGCAACAAAAGTGAAAATCACCAAAACCCTAGTTTGGTTATTTTCGATCTGACTGATAAAATTTTAACCAAGTAGAAATTGGATCCTAAAAGAAGGTTTACAACTTGTCGTACAGTTAATTGTGGCTGTCTCTGGAAGAAGGGCCCATAAAAGAGCAGGTGTGCTCTTCAGCTAAAAATCTCCATTAGTTCACAATGCACAATTCTCAGGAAGAGCACACCCGTTGTTTTATGAGCCCTTTTTCTAGAGACTGTTTCAATTATTCAGTAGAGAGTGATTATTTTTAGCAACAAAACAAACGACTACATTGATTCCAAAGATATAGCTGAATATTTCAACACTGCAATAAAGGAACAAAAGGAGCCTAAATGTTGACAGATGGGTCTTGAATTTAAAAAATACATTAATGGGTCTGTTGCACACTTCGGCTAGAGCGTTTTGAAGTAGCAATTCTTATGTAAAAAGCTGTAAAAATTACAACGGCAGCATCAGAAAACATCAAATTTCATTAATAAACTCACAAATTGCGAAAAACACTAGACACTATTCACCCCTGTATCTTTCCACCTCGAAATATCATGCACGTGGTGGAAAGATACAGGGGTGAATATTGTCTAGTGTTTTTTGCAATTTGTGAGTTTATTAATGAATTTTAATGTTTTCTGATGCTGCCGTTGTCATTTTTACAGCTTTTTACATAAGAATTGCTACTTTAAAACGCTCTAGCCGAAGTTTGCAACAGACCCATTTAAAGCATTTCCCAAACTACTGAAGATTTTTTATTGCAGAAAGGCCGCTTGTTTTCAACTGTAGCCAAATATTTGTATTTTGAAATTATTTCTCCATGAAAGCTTGTTAGTTTGTCTTGAGTTTTTCGTTGATGACAAATTTTTTGAAGACTTATCGAAGATATGTCGAAAAACTAATGACTAACCATCAGATTGTTTATGGCTAGTTTTTGCAGAGTTAAAATCTTTCAATAATCGCGCTAACTCTGCTTTGTAACTGTCCACTCTTGTTTTCAATCTAGGTCGGAAAGTAGGGTCCATCTCGCATATTTCTAAGTCCATTTGCTCCATCTAAAAAAAACAACAAAAAAAGCCAAAATTAAAGATCATGAGAACAAAAGAACAAAACGGAGATTACTTTGAGCACATAAAAGAATAAGACAAGGAAAGTTAAGGAGGAAATAGTCAAATAGGCAAAGTTTTCCTTCTCCACCAGGGTTGGACTGGCTCAAGTGGCTGGATTGCGATTGCCACCCAGGCCTCCTGCGTTTCGGACCCTTTCCGGTACTTCAAAAGAAAAGAAAGAAGCGGAGGAAGAGCGCATATGATTTATTTTGCAGACTTAATAACCACAGTCAATCAAGAGTAATCCGTTATAACTTGCTCCATCGATTTCTGTGCATAAAAAAAATAGCTTTTAGTTTCCCTGTGCAAGAACATATGTATCATGCATTGCTCACCAGTTCATTGGCTTCTTCAAACGATTTCTCTAACTCCACGATGATTGTCCTTCTATCACCTGAAACAAGCAATTAAGAAAACATGTTTATTTATTTATTTTTATTTTCTTTATTTAGGCAAGTACAAGTTTACCAGAAATAAAGATAAAGTAAAGAAAAGTTTTCCCTGTTGACTTCATAGGTCTATGCTACAAGACACCAGTTTTTTTTGGGCCAGCTATCCATCTGTATCTGTACTAGAAAAGGCAAATATTTTGACAGTCAAGAACGCAAGCAGAGCGCAAAAGGTTGTCTTGATCACACAAAGGTTCGCCTCTTACCTTAAATTCTTGACAGCCAAAACTTTAGCGTTTGATGGTAAAAATAACTAATGCTGCGTATGTTTTGGCAGTGGAAAACTTCAATGATCAGGAGCAAAATTTTGTGAAATTAGCAAACTTAAAATGTGGCCTGATCGTCGCAAAATCTCTGTCCCCTCACCTGACAAGTCACCGCTGTTATCCTGATGGGTGATGTCAAACGATAGCCTCCTCCTCACAAGAGCTAGCTTCCGCCTCCATCAGTTTACGTTGATGAGTCCGAGACTCTCAAAGGATTCTTAAGAGACCAACAGACAGTCCTACATGATCAGTAAGGCCGCCTGACACCCAAGCAACAAACTGGTAAAAAAACCTCCGTACCTCAATCTAACCTTAAGGTGACCTTGAATTTATTAAAAACGCTGTATCCAATACAATTCACCCTTACGAAAGTCGAAGATTTGTACGGTGAATAAGTAAAAAATTTAAAAACAACTACAGCTGCAGAGGAATTTGTCGACGAGGAAAACAAAAAGACAATCCCAATCAGTAACAAATGTTGTAAAACTTCAGTGGAATCTTGTACAGCTAGAATTTTCCCTTAAATTACGTTGGTATAGACCATAAAGACTCTCATCTGATGGAGAACTGATTATCAGATAGTAAAGCTCTGTATGATTCAAGTTGAAGTTTGAAAGTTGAGGTGGTAACTCAGATAAAATCAAAGAGATTATGCAGAAACCACGAAATACTATGATGAATACCGATTCAAGTTTAGCGTATCTTCGAAAAACAAACGAAATATTCCAGAATCAACGATTCAGGGGCGTGTAAATGAAGAAAATATGTTATCAGTCCCTGAGCACTAAAGGTAGGCAAGAGTAAAGTCGTCATTACTCACCTTCTTGAGAGCCGGCTAATTTTCCGATCTTACAAGTGATTTCGGCAGTTAACACTGCATACTGCTGTTCATAGTTATCCAATAAACTGGCCATTTTCAACCGAGAACTGAAACTGTGAATGAACAATGTAATTACAAACTGATTTGGATATTATGGATTAGGATTACTGCCATTGTTGACATTCTCAACGTGACGGACGTCATTATCAGATGTTCCACTCAGCAACGAACACGCGATGGCAGCGGTGCGAGAGAGGGAAATCAATAAACCCGCCAAGTACGAAATATGAGAAGGCAGACGCGGCGCGCAGCGGAGAGTCGTGGTCGTAAGTTGCATGGTCGCATGGGTCGGAAATTTCATAATTTCCAGTATAGTGTGAGCCCCCCTCCAGACTTCCGATGTTTAGAGGTAGAGGGGAAGAAGGGAACAATTTTTTCAGTCAAACGCTCATCAGTGCAAGCCCTTACCAACAAAAATCCTGCGTAAGCAATAGCTGGACACAGAGTTTAAGGTATTTCCGAATTCTCAATGGGGCACAACTCCCCCCCCCCCCTCAAAATCAGGGGGTGGCAATTTAATTTTTTTTAACATCTTCAGAATGGAAACTTAAAAATCGATGAAATTTGTTGTTCAGTTGTAATTTCATACAACCATTCCTATTTTTGACCTTAACACGTCATTGCAAAAAATTCATGAAGGGTTTTTTGGGACATTCAAACTCATCCGAACCCATTTTTAGCTATCTTTGTAGCTATCTTAGCTATCTTTTTTAGCTAACCAAACTGCGACTTTCACTGAATGACCTACCATTGATTGTATTGGTACTACAGACATCATTTACCAGTTGTTGGAAAATTATGCAGGACCAAATAGGTAGGTATTCACAAAACGACTCTAAATTTTTGAGCAGGTGCTGGTATTTGACTAATACTTTGAATATCTTGCAGATGAACCTCACAAAATCAATAAAATTTGCCTCTCTGACACAATTATTGTAAGCCCACTTTCCAATTTTTGACCGATAAGTTGTCTCTAAGTATATATATTTTCTGTAATCTTTGTTCTCTGTAATCTTCTATTTCTTTCAAATAATGTAAACTGTCTATAAATGTTCTATATGTTTTGGGGTGAATTTTTAAAACATAACCAGCTATTTCAAGTACCTAGCTGGGTTCTAATCCTCTTATATTTTCGTGTTCTGTAATCTTCTACTTCTTCATAATCATAATAAACTGCCAGTGAACTGTCTGCATTTTTTGGGCAAATTTTAACCGGTAACTATTTAAAAGAATAAATGAATGAATAAAATACATTGTAATGAGACATCACTGAGTATAATTTGATTAGATAGCTATCGAAATTTGAACAGTGATGAAACAAAGGAAGTACAGAGGCAAGAGAAGTAAAAACAAAGTGGATGAAAAAAAATTATGTTCAATAATTAATTTTTGCGATTAAAAAAAGGTATCCAATTGGTAAAGTACACGTACAAGAAATGTAAAAAGTAAAACAAAGAGACCTTGACACCGCGGTCAATGAAAATGGCGGATTGATAATGATAGTAATGACACCTTCCTGGAAAAGTATCACGAGCACCGTTTCATGTAAAACCAAATTCAGGAAAGTGTTTGTAAGAAACAAATGTTTCCATTCACCAAATAATCATAAACCAAATTTCCCATAACCATCCATTCCTTGGAAATGAATCATCAAACCAATGAAAAGAACAGATTCCATTAAGGTGATTCCATGCCACGTGACCAAGGTGATCGATTAATGGTCATTTACCAGATTTTATGGAGTTTTTTTTTGTAAATCAGGATTGCCAGCACCTGTAGGTAGATCTAACAAAGATATCTGATAAGTTTGGATGCTTGAATCCGCAAAAGAAGGACGTAATTATGGGAATTCGCGCTATTGTAATGCAATACTAGAGATCGGGCAGCGATTGTGCGAATTTCCATTGTTATATCCTTACTTTGCAGATTCAAGCATCCAAACTTAACAGATATCTTTGTTAGATCTACCTACAAGTGCTGACAATCCTTGTTTTACAAAAAAACTCCATCAAATCCGGTAAATGACCATTAATCGATCGACTAATCGATCACCTTGGTCACGTGGCATGGAATCACCTTAATTGATTTCCTTAAGACAGCAGTTAAAGAAACATGCGGTTATCGCTAGCACCAGCAGGTCGATTCTACTTATTTCATGAGACAAGACAAGATGGCTTTGAGTCATCTCCAGTGGCGTCGCGTGCCATCTGGCAACAATGCAAATGCTCCATTTAAACACATTAAATATATCGAATTTTCCTTGTGCACTGTGCACCCCCTGAATTCGATATTTTACATGAGTTTAAATGGATAGAATACATTGTTGCCAAATTGCACGCGACGCCACTGGTCATCTCATCTCTTGTCATAAGAATCTTGCATACGAGATAGTCGTTTATCTCATATATCGACCAGGAGAATCAGCTTGCAGGAGCCCTCTGAGCGGAGGAATATCACAAGCGCCATGATTGACAGTTAATTTGTATTTCCTCCGCACGTTTTATCACAAAAACGATAGAAATACTTCACACACATACTCCAAATTTCAAGTTCAAATAATGTAAAAAACGACTGTTATCAATTTTCCTGCTTCATACCATTCTAAATAGTATCTAGAGTGGAGGTCCATGGTTCCCGACCTCAAATCGTCTCGAAAATTGCCTTCGTGATACTCTTCTGGGAGGATGTCGAAATATGTTCATAATCTTTGTAGGAAACAGGTGGGTTAGCTGACATGGTGAAAAAGCAAGCACATGAACAGCTCATTAAAGAAATTATAATGATTTAAAAGGAGAAACGATTTTGAAATCTATGAGAAAAAAAAAATGATGCAATGCACACCATTTTATGCACAGAATACTCATCTACACAATAGCGAGACTCTAAAAAGAAGAAATGGCAAATGTCGTTTTTCTATGTAATAAAATGGGAAAATTGAGTTGTAACCTTCCAACCAAAGAGTGCGCCACCGTCGCATCCAATGCAAATCAAACGGAAGATGTTAGTTCAACCTTCCGACCACCAGAGGGGCATTTGCCGATTGTATAACATCAAATTTCGCTAATGTGTAGATAAGTATAATGTGATTTAATGTACTAACATAGAAAAAATGATTTATGAAATTAAACAGCAACTTGAAAACTAACAAGTTTGTCCAGCATATAACAGGCCAGTGAAAAAATCATCAAAGTGTAGTTATAAAAAAATGGGTCACCTGTACAATTATTAGAGCAAGAGAGGGAGCAAAAGAGGTAACTAAGTAAGGGAAAGGGTTGAGAAAATGAGAATTGAGCAGGATAAACTTTGGCGCAGCCCGCAGAAAAGAACTAAGGTTTGAATTAAACTCAGTCTGACCTTCACTGCATTTTAACGTTTTTTTTGGCGCAGCCCGCAGAAAAGAACTAAGGTTTGAATTAAACTCAGTCTGACCTTCACTGCATTTTAACGTTTTTTAACGGCTCATATTATTCTTATAAATTTTTTTCATTACACCTTGGTTTAAAATATCTTTTTTAACATCTTCACGAACAACCCAGATGTTTAAAATAAGTTTTTGGATACAAAAAAAAATACAGAGATGTTTGAAATATGTTTTTGAAAACACAGAAAATACAAACAGTGGACATTTTGACATCTTCAAGAGGTTTCATAAACAACTTAAAAACATGTATCTGAAAGCCAACAATAGAGTTTTCAGAACAGATAACAAATTTCCCTCAAGACAAGTTTTCCTTGCTTCTTGTCAACAAGTTTATAAGAAAATGAATGTACTCGAGGTGACACATTTTGAATATTTTGGTTCTTGCTTCCTAAATGCATCGAAATTCATCGGTGAGTGGTTGGTAAGCATTGAGACATAACTCTTTGGTGGACACCCGCTCACCAATCCATTTTGATGCATTTCAGAAGCTGGCACTGCTACTTGTCGGAACCTGACAGCCCGATACTCAAAATGCGTCAGCTCTACAAACATTCAAGATTTTTGTTTCGTTTTCAATCTAAGAAAAGCAGTAAAAAAAAGTTATCGACAATCCAATATTCACTGAGAATAATTATTATTTCATTCAAATTACTCAGAAATAACAACATTTATGACAGTGACTAAAGGCACTCTCCAAAAGATTCAATCCTCCGAGAGTTTTGCCTGGAATTCCGTGAACAGCCTTAAACTATGAGGTTGAGAAATGGAATTCCGACACAGGGTCAACAAAAACAAACAATAGAAATCACATGAATCAAGGGAGAGGGAAAAAATCAAACAAATAGTTCCATTTCGTGTGACATCACAAAAAAAATTAGATTAAAAAAAATGTTCACAAACAAATATGTCACTTACCCTCATTTAGTTTCCCGGTAAGGAATCAAATTACCAACTTTAAATTGCATTCGAAAATTTGGATCCAATTTCTCATGGATAACTTCACAAAAGTGAGCAATGGAACATTTGGATCCAATTTCTCATGGGTAACTTTAAAAGAGTGAGCAAGGTAAAACATTTGTTTGGATCCAATTTTGATCAAAATGTCACCCTTTGAATTGATCTATAAACATAAAATTCAGTATTGCGTCTGTTCCATACATTTGCTACAGCAACATAGAACCTGGAATCGTAAGTAAAATTTGACATTAATAACGATGCGCACATTAAAAACGTTCAAATACCACTCATTAACGCAGGAAATCACTTCAAGTTCAAACAGTCCGTGCCACACTAGACACTATTTGCACTGGCATACCACTATGTACACGGAACCACAGTGTGTATGTAAACAACATTGTAAGTACAAAATGATGAAATTTCCTTCCAAATACATGACATATTGGCTGCATATTCTGTCTGGTCTATTATGGTTTATCAAAGATTACAAAATAATACAAGAATTGTATGCATCAAAACGAAAAATTTAAATGTTTGAATGTTATGTTGATGTTTACATAAACACCATGGTTCTGTCTATTCAGTTGTATGTTGGTGATAATAGTGTCTAGTGTGGCGCGGGCTGTTTGATGTGGAAGTGATTTCCTGAGTTAATGAGTGGCTTTTGAAAGTTTTTAATGTGCGTATCGTTATTTCTGCCGAATTTCACTTTAGCATCAATAAGTCATATTGCTGTAGCAAAAGTACGAAATATACCCATTCAGCCTTACAAAATAATAATTAAGAGGGAAAATCATGACCCTTTTAAATTAAACAGTGACTAGAGAGATGACAACTAATGCATGCCTACAAATACAGTACACAAGTTGATGGCTGAACTTACATTATGCGTGAAAGGTTGAAATCAATGATAGATTCCATAGCATATTTGAGTAGCTACATAAAAATCAGCAAATTTCACAAAAAGCTGATAACGCAAATTAATTTGTAGATTTTAAAAACAGAATTTGTCCAAGTTCATACAATCTTTCTTTCTTTTAATTCTTCCTCAGTCAGAAAGCATGGAAATTAAAAATCAGTTTTTGATGGAGATCACATAGGACTAAGCAAAGAATTCTTGAACAGTTGGATGGGCAGGAAAATCAAGCCACTATTTCTGACTTTAATTTTATGCAGACTGAAATGAAAAGATGCTCCTGGTTGATATTTCGTAGGCACTTGAAGTTTTTGTCAGAATGGACAAACCACATTCAGTTGATTCTGCAGCGTTTAGTTCCGATTTCTACCACCAGAGCGCTACTGTTCAATGAATGTCAAATTACAGGCCGAAAGGAATTTATATTTGAGAAAACAGAAAGTCAGTTACTAGATAATTATCTGAAGAACGTCTCTGTAAAATATCTCGTCAATAACTTCAAAGATAAGACTGAAAGTATCAAAAAATGAAACACCGCATTTCGGTACAAGAATCAATTTGTGATATTCCATTTTTTGGTACTTTCAGCCTTATTTTTGAAGTTATTGACAAGATATTTTGCTGAGACGTTCTTCAGAAGATTAGCAGTAACTGGTACTCCGTTTTCTTCAATACAAATTACTTTCGGCCTGTAATTTGACATAAATCGAACGGTAGCGCTCTGGAGGCAGAAATCGGCACTAAACGCTGAAGAATCACCTTAAGTGCTCATTGAAGAGTGAGATTGGTGGTTTCTGTTCAAAATAATAACACAACTATTTCCTTACAAACTGATTCAAATAAATAGACTGATTGAAAAATTCAAAAAAACTTGCCAACGGAAGGAATCCTTCTTGATAGAGCTCATTTGAGTCAACTACCTACATGCTGTGATTAGTCAGTTGATAGCAAAAAATCATCAATCTTGTGGTGAGTAAGGTTCAGGCATTTTGTAAAGATACAATGTATTCCATGCTATTGAAAAGTGTGCTTTCCAAGCATTCCGCAAAAGCATGAAGCATTTCAAGCGTTTGAAGTGGTTCTTTCATCCCAACATTGTAGTCAGACAGTGGCGGATCTACCAGGGGAGGGGGGCGACGTGCCCCTCCCAGAAGCCTCAAATTTTGCCTTTTTTTAATACTAATAGAAAATAGCCCGAGATTGCTTCCACCGACGCTTCAAATTTCATAATTTCTCAGGTGTACCCCCCAACCTCCCTAGAAAAATTGTCTGGATCCGCCACTGCAGTCAGACATGATTGATCAGTGATATTCTGTCCCCACACACCAATCATGCTTACTTGGCCCATGAGAACTTTTGTTCAGAACGAGGAAAAGTATGACATGATAAAATTCCATCGACATCGACCAAGATCAAATTTCCGGTTAGGGCCATGCGTGATTTTTTCTTTCCGTTCCAACTCCTTCAGTTTTCACTGAGAGAACAAGCACTCAGACAGTAGCGTTGCATGCAATCTGGCAATGCTGCATTTGGTCCATTTAAACAAATGAGAAAGATCGGATTAATCGATAATTGGCAAGGACTTAAATAAAAGAAATGCAGTTTTGTCAGATTGTAGGCAATACCACTGCACTCAGACATAGAGCTCGTTTCAGAAGTGTAGGCACACCTAGACTATAATCTTTGGTGAATTTTCCATTTTTATTCCTTCAAATCAAAACAAAACTCGCCTCCAACTTTAAACCATTGATTTTTAAGCGTTCCTCAATGAAAAGCTAACGCTTAAATTTGTTTTCGTTAATTTTTATTTTGTATTATCAGAAATAATGATGAAGAATTCCAAAGATTATGAGTTCAGGTGCGCCTACACTTCTGAAAGGAGCTCTAACTCGGAGAAAAAAGTATTTTAAAAGAAACCCCCCACAATGATTTGTAATTTGCAAGTTTGATTGAAATCAAAAGCAAAACAAAGTCATTTAGAAGAGGCATAATACACAGAGATCAAGAATAGATTCTGAAAATAAAGGAAACTTTTAGAAACTTATTGGCGAGCTGTCTATGCCCTATCAAATCGGGCACTCGTGCTTAAATCGGTGAAATATGGATGGCTCATAGCATCATCTGCGGATATTCTTTGACTTGGATTGCATACCAATAAACGCAACAACAGCTCTCTTCCTTTAGAGCTTAATTTTGGCACAACCTGGGAAGCAGAAAAAAAAAAAAATGCATCACGAACAAGTTCCAATGCTAACTAGCTAATTAGCTAACTTTAGTTTTTTTTCTAACATTTAACTTGTATCTTGTACAGCAGAACGACAGGAGCATTACATACTCAGCAGAAAAATTATTTTTCAGACAGGAAAGGGTCAAAATTTCAAAAAATCGGGTGACCACTGAGTAAAATCCTGACTACTATGACCTAACCTGAAAATCGCCCAGGTTCCGAAATCAACTGCATTTGAGCTCATTTGGTTGATTGACAGTGATTTCAACTATCAATCATCCACAGGAAGTCTGCTATTTTTTGAGTAACCAATGGGTCTGTTACGCGCCTTCCCAGAACCTGGCACACAAGCCGGAAATACCTGATTCCAAAGTAAAATGTTACGAGAAACCGATAGAAACAACAAAAACTCAAAAAAGTTCCTCTGCAATAGAGAAAAAGTAACAATTAGTTGAGGCTTACTGCAAAACGAATTTGCAAATGACACAAATGGCCCAAAACTCGATAACGTCAAAGTATAGGTTAGTGCCGGTGTTGCAAATTGTAGTGATTTTGCATGGTAGCACGAAACAATAGTGAATACGGTCTCTTTTCCTTTCCATCAGTCATAATTTCAGAGGAAAATGTGGAGACACGTCTTCACAATTGCAATGGCACGCAAAAGGACTATTTCCAGTCACCGGATGTCTCATACTATGACGTCATCGAGTTTCCCGCTAAAACGAAACCTTTTCAAATCGCTCGAAATTTTCCCCACTTTGAAAGCTTAATAGTTCATGATCCTGGGATCAAAAAAAATATAAAAAATACTGTGAGTTGCTTTCATCAAGTACTCAAAGGAAATGAAATGAAAAAAGGTGCGCAACAGACCCATTACTGCTTTTTCTGAAGTTACGTTTATTTTATTTGAACCTCTTTGTCTAAAGCTTTATAGGTATGAAACAAAACCAACCTGCTGGATGCTCATCTTAGGAAGATAAATTGGAAATGGTTTATAATCTGGCAGCTGAGAAATTCCGGGCCAAGTTTCTTCCGTCGGAGTGCCAAGCAACTTGAAAATCTTTTTCAATTGGTCATCAACATCGGAACCAGGAAACAATGGTCGTCCAGCATTTGCAAGCTCTGAAAAAGAATAATTATTTTTACCACTTGTGCTTTGTTTCTTCAACATTCACACCTGTTGTTGTGCAATATTTCAGAATACTTTGGGCACCTTTTGAAAACGCAACTCCAATCAAAAGTTTGAAAGTTGCAGCGTGCCTAATTTCAAATTAATTTTAAAATTTGAGCCAGTTAGTTTTAATGTATTTTATGGTAATATCAAGCCATAAAAAAAAGAGAGAGGAAAGACAACCAATGTTGTCTCAACCACGGATGGGAAAAGAAGAGAGATACAGCAACCTGCTAGACACTCCTAAAAATGGGAAAAAAGTATCTAGAGGGCACACAAGAAGGTAGAGTGCTCCAGCTCAGAGCTGCCGATTTGCCTAGATTTAATTGCATTTTGAAATTCACGAAAGATCCCACCGGTTGAGAAAAAATTACAGAGTTTAGCTCAGGGTATGACTGTAATGTTCGAAAATACTAGTGTCTTTTATCTTTTCTTAACCGGTAGAGTCGTTCATAACTTTGAAAACTTAGGGATATTTTAATTAATTAACAGTGTTTCCACCGATTGAGAAAATATTACGGATCAGAGTATTTTCGTGCATTGCAGTCATACACTGAATTGAACTATGTAATCTTTTTTCAACCGGTGAAATCATCGGTGAATTTAAAAATGCCATTAAATCAGGTTTAGGCAGTAATCACCGCCATTAAAGTCTCGCGTTTGAAAGCATTTTATGAGTTTAGGAGTGGATTTCTTGATTTTTGAGTGCGCTCTTCGTTGTTTTCACAGGGTTTTACCGCACAGTCTATTAATAATAAGCCTGTAGCAAAAGTTTGCAACAGCTCCATTATAGGCAAGTTATGGATGATAAAAGACTACCATTAAAATCAATGGGAAAATGGGTATAATGGGTGAACGTAGGGAAAAATTCGAATGTTTCAAATACAGCCGAAAAATTGTAAAAAAATTCTGCAACCAGCTTCCTGTAAAATTAACCCCTTAAGAGTTATCTAGGGGTGTCTTTCAGAATGTCAAAGGGGGGTCTGCAGGCTGATTCTCCCTGTTTGGACGAGATAAGAAAGAGCGAGATCAGAGTCATGATTTTGAATGACTCTGATCTTGCTCTTTCCGCGCCTCAATGACTTCAAATCTGTCACGTGACGCCATTTAAACCAATAGGTTTCATCGTTTCTTCCTATCTCCTCTCGTCTCGTCCAAATAGGGAGAATCAGCCTGCTGGGAGGGTCCCTCTACAATAATTTTGATGTGAGAAAGTGTTTGTGGGGTATTTCCTGCAGTTTATTTTTTTTCTCTCTCAACTATCTTTTCAATTGTATAACTATAAAAAAAAGTACACAGACACATGCTCTTTTACCTGCAAAAATACATCCAGCTGACCACATATCAATTGAGGTCGTATACAATTTTGCACCGAATAAGACATCTGGGGGTCGATACCACAAAGTAACAACTTCGGCAGAGTAACATCTGACAGGTATACCGAATGCTCTAGCTAATCCAAAGTCAGCTAATTTCAATTCTCCATTCTGATAAAAAGGAAACAAATTAAATAGAACTGTAGACAAAGTTTTTTTCTAAGGTTGAGATAATTCTAGAAAGATCCCCCTGACCTCTCAAATCAAATCCTGGAACTAGAGAGGTAGAGGTCGTTTTAGAAGTGTAGACACACCTAGACCAATAATCTTTAGAATTTTCAAACGTTATTTCTCTTATAACATAAAAAAAATAAATGAAAATTAATTGAAGAGTTGGATTTTCATTGAGAAACATTTTAAAATTGAAAGATCAAAACTGAAGGCGCATTTTTTCTTTTATTTTAATGAATGAAAATTGAAAATTTGTCAAAGATTTTCGGTAAGCTGCACCTACACTTCCGAAATAAACTCTAATACTGAATAGAATGAACATCCTTAGAGGCGAAGTTTAGCAATTTGGATGCATCTCATTTCTGCTCCAATCAAATTCTCTGAGTTTGCTATTTTGAGCGAATGTCATTTTAAAATCAACCTGAAAGTCATTCTTTCACAGAGACAAATAGAGACGGAGCACTACGCTAAAATACTGGGCAGATTTGAGGCACGCTGAATTCTTGCAGATTCAAGAAAACAACAGTCAACACTCTTCTGATGCCGCAGGGTGTTGAATAATGACATTTGGAAAACACAGGGGGGATGGACTGGGAAGTGAAGAGGAGGGTGCTCACCATTCAACACGTTGTGACATCAGAAGGATGTTGACTGTTGTTTCGTTGAATCCGCCAGAATTCAACGTGTCTCTGCTGCAGCCAGTTAGTGCTCTGTCTCTATTTGTCTCTGTTCTTTCATGACAGGGAATAACTTAAACAAACACAATGGTACTTTTACTTTTATATTTCATGAAGTGAGCTGATATTTTGAGCCACGAGTATACTTACAAATTGACAACATGTAATAGATTAGTTAGTGCTGAAATAATTTCAAATAAAATAAAGAACTACAAACAAACCAGCAGCAGCTTGACAAAATAAGACACGAATTGGAGAGAAAAAAAAAGGCGCTTGAAGTTGGAAATCACGCTGAAATGGAGAGGACCATTCGGCTCAAATTGCAGCCAATATCAATGCAAAAAAAATATTAATTAAAAATATGAAAATGAATTAAATCTCAGAGGTGGAGAGAGCTCTTTTCTGAACAGACTGTACCTAACACTTTTGAATTCAAATACCAAATTAAAGACTAAAATTAATTGTTACGTACAGTACAGTGATGCAAGAATGACTATTAAACAGAAGTAGTAAGATAGCCTGAAAAATTGTTAGCCTACCTTATTAATAAGCAAATTTTGTGGCTTCAAGTCCCTGTGGAGAACATTATGACTGTGGCAAAAGGATAAACCGCGTAGGAGCTGAAACCTGGAAACAGGAGATTAAAAATTTTAAAACTAAAAATTATAGTAGTAGTAGAAGTAGTAGTAGTAAAGTTCAGCCTTCAAAACTTTGTGTTCGTTATGCTTGTGAATCAAAGCGAACGACTGGACTGAGAATACAAATTTCTACGTAAGCAATTTCTATTGCTTACAAAATTTTGAAAATTCATTATTTTTTTTTTTCTCCTGGATTTCAAAAAAATGTCTCCTTCCTTTGTTCCCACTAAATAGACAAACCCATCTAAAAAAAAAAGTTTATTGAATTATCTTCATTGGTTCTTGAGAAAAGTGTACCTCAACAAGACCATGTTTTACAAGGGATGAAAAAAAAAAAAATGGGACTCTAAAGTCTGGTTTCCAATGAGATGCAAAGCTACGCAATGATGCAACGCTATGAAGTTGAAATACACGCAAACAGATGGGATCGTTCCCAATGCAACGCAAAACCTTTGCATCGAAACGCAACGACATGACCAAGTTGAACATTTCTCAGCAGTAGATTGATTTCGCTGGCCGCTGCTTGTCTAATGAACTGTTGATGAGTCCCAAATTAACAAATGCAACAGTCGAAGAAGAAGAAATTCTGCGTTCGGCGGAATCCGCCTTTTTGATTTGTGAATCTTTCTGGTGTTACCGAATAATGACTTTTGAGACATCACAAAATTAAAAATATGCAAAGCACACGAGAAAATGCACAGTCGTAGGTCAAACTAATCTTACCTCAACTAGGACAATCAAAATTAAATGTAAACAAACTGACTCTTTTTTGAGTTTTTGACGAGCGCTCTTCAAACTTCTGGATGCTTGCGTTCATTCGGAACGACTTTTCATCCTCCGAAGCAAAGCAAGGTAACGCAAGGAACCCAACGCTACAGAGCGCAAGGCCTTGCGTCTCATTGGAAACTAGGCTTTATGAATAGAAATTATAGGACCTGAAAAGGTTCAACCATATACTCACATTAAAGATTTCACAATGTCAGGATCTATTTCACCATTCAATGTATCAAAGTACTTTTTTAAATCTTGATCACAATGCTCGAAGACTAAAGTAAGTTTTTTATCACTATGCAAAACATCGTACAATCTAACTATGTTTTTGTGCTTCAATTCTTTCAGGAGGCAGATTTCTCGCAAAGCAGATGATGGAACTCCCTGAGAAACAGAGAAAATTAATTTTTAAAGGTAGGAGTTTCGAACATCTAAATGAGTCTATTCCAGAATTCTTGCTACTTCAACAAATGAAAAAGAGATTTTAATGAAAAATTATGGTAGAACAACAATCTGCACCTTGATAGGTTGCAAATTCCACTCATGACTAATAGGAGATTCTTTAAAAAGGAGTTTTTGAACAAGCCGGTAGTAGCGCTGATTGTAACTTAAGAAGGAGAAATAATTTGGCAAAAGTACTTAGCATGATATTCATTTTATTGGCTAAGCTTTTCGGTTTACAACACCATTTTCAGGACAAATGCAAAAAAATTAAAAAAAACAGAAGCTAAAACCGAGAACGAAGTATAATGGTCCCATGGTCTAATCTCGTATTGTTATCACTTATCCTCTGTCATCTCTTTATAATGTTTCGTACTTAGTTTTTAGTTTTAGTTTTATTTATTTCGTTTAAGTTAAAAAGCTTTACTTTAACTAGCCCGTGGAGTTCAAAAGGTTCCAGTGTCATTACTGTTATTCTAACTGGTTACCGTAGCCTCCCCCTCAGAACCCTCAAAGTTTGTCCCAGAAAATAGCAGAAAATTTCTTCCTGGAACACTTTAAATTTAAACATTCATGGGCGTGCCCCCCCCCCCCCCCCCCCCCCCCCGAAAAGTTTTCTGGCTCAAAATTTGGGTGAGCCGTTGGTTAGCGCAGAGTTTTGATTCGATGCTAATCAACCACTCACCGATGGGTTTTGATGTCATATGTAAGTAGGCACCACTACTTTACAGAACCTGATACTCAAAATGCTTCTGCTCTAACTGATACTCGCTCATCTTTCATCAAAAGAGAGAAACTGTTGCTGCATTTAGACAGTCAAGACGGATAGTAGATGTAGCACCTAGTTGTTTAAGAAATAAAGCAGAGAGATAAAATTTCAAGGCAATGAAGCAAATAATACCTCATCATCTTCGTCCAGTCTCACTCTCTTGAGAGCGACTATTTCCAGAGTTTCAAGATTCTTAGCTTTGAAGACCGTTCCATAGGTGCCTGAAACCAATCAGAAGCAAAGCGTTTATGCAACTAAAAACAATCGAAGGAAACAGACCATCCACAGTAGAGGTCCTTTCAGAAGTTTTGGCCGCTGACAAATCTTTGCTTACATGCGCAATGGGCCGGTTCAGCATCTATTGCGGGGGTTGGCGAGGGACGCACTCCCGAACTTTGGTCGGCGCAGCCCACAGAAATTTGTCTGTCCGCAAAAGTAAATAAAGAGCTGTCAGCAGCCAACACTTCTGAATCAAGCTCTAGAGTAATGTAAAAAGCATGATGAGCAGCTAAAGAAGGTTAAGACGCTATTCAGGAATCAAATAAAAGTTGTTGTTGACCAGAGACAAATAGAGACGGAGCACTACGCTAAAATACACAGGGAAGATTTGAGGCACTCTGAATTTTCGGGGATCCAACAGAATAACATGTAAAACAACAATCAACACCTTGCGACGTCGCATGGTCTTGAACGGTGACATTCGGGAAACACGGGGGGATAGGCGGGAAGTGAAGAGGAGGGTGCTCACCATTCAACACCATGCGACGTTGACTGTTGTTTTGTTGAATCCGTGAGAATTCAGAGTGCCTCTACGGCAGCCAGTTAGTGCTCCGTCTCTATTTGTCTCTGTTGTTGACATCTCAGCCCCTTGTGAATTTGACGACCCAAAGGAGAGACTTGGAGTTTGACAAGCGCTTCTACAAGCCACACTGGTTTGAACCATCTCCATTCCTGACTTTACCCATGAAGATAACTGCTGATGATCACCGCTAGTGCAGCGTTCAAAGTCATGAAATCTTTTGACACGGTATTCAAAACTGGCCAGGTCTGAATCACAAAACATAGTGCCTTCCTTTGAACACGACTGCGGAGAAACAAACTAGGAGGATCCACTTACCTTCGCCAATTTTCTCTAACTTCTCGTACTTGTGCATCTCTAAGCGCTGCAGCTTTGGGCTAATATTAAAAATTAGTGCATTATTGTAAACGAGCTGGAAGCTGATAGAATCCTTGAAGCTTTCAGAAAGTGATAGAGTATAAGTGAAACTAAAATATACTTTCACGCAGAAAAACTACCGGTAAGGTAGAGCTAGTAATATCACCACAAATAAGCCAAAAGAACAATGCAAGACGAAAGTTCAAAGCTTTGTTTTGTTTACGTTCGTAGACGCCATTTTCGAATGATAAGAAGTGTTGAATCAAAGATTACATTTTTGTATTTTGTAGGACTGTCTTTTGTTC
Organism: Trialeurodes vaporariorum; assembly: GCA_011764245.1. Lineage (NCBI taxonomy): Eukaryota > Metazoa > Arthropoda > Insecta > Hemiptera > Aleyrodidae > Trialeurodes > Trialeurodes vaporariorum. The sequence goes on along the minus strand of VMOF01000111.1, from coordinate 18,501,718 downwards.
CTTTGTTTGATTCCTCGTTTCATTTTGAAATTGGAACGCTTTTGGAGTTTGGAACGTTTGGAATTTTGGAAACAGAAGTTACGTCGGCCATCTTTTCTTCCTCGTGTACGGTGCCCGCGTGAAAGTGTAGGAAATTTTTCCATCATGACCACCGACGAAGTTAAAAAAGTTAAAACCGGCGAAAAGAAAGTCAAAGCCGAGGGTGATAAATCTAAACGGAGGAGATCGCGGAAGCCAAAGAAGGCCTCAAAGGATGGAAAAGACGGCGCAAAGAAGGTTAAGTTACTGCTGAAAAAGAAGGTGAGTGCTTGCTGACCACATGTCATGACAGTCACAGATCTCAAACTTAATGTCTCACTTTATTCATGATCACCCAAGATATGCTCTTCGGAGCTCAGACTAACACTGCTTCTCGAATCATTATTCATTTATATTTATCCATGAAGCTTTCTGCCCCAATATTTTTAGCCATCGCTTATCCTATGTGGCATGTGACAGGTTAGGGTCTCATTCATTTCTTCGATCTGTTTTGAGACTCCTCACCTATGATTTGGAAGTTAGTCGTTCTATTCCATCCTTGTCTCTGCTATGTTTAGACATTTCATGTTTACCGCCGTCAATCACAATCAGTAGCCTGTCCGGAGCAGAGCGGACGCTCTCAGAGCATCTGGTCCTGACAACTAGCTGTGCCTATATTTTTGAACGCATGATTGGGAATTTGTTTATTAACATGTTTTGAATCTCTGCAAACCAACCGCTCTCTGATCAGTTTCATTCCGTGTTTGGTTGCTTACTGTGATTTCCTTGTCAAGAACTGATTAGTAAAACATGTAACTGTATCTACACTTATGTGTTTTACTGATCAACGCATCATAGTCATTTTACCTTGTGTCTTAGTATTCAACCCTGTTCTTCAGAGTCAGGCCATCAAATTTGCTCTTAACACATGCTAAATCCTTGTTGGCATTTAACTCTGGTGAAGCGTATCTAACTGAGTTTTTGATCATGTAACAAAGTTTTTGTTTGTAAGCTGTAAGCTATGAAATAAGTATTGGTGAGTGGTTGTCTAGCATCGAGCCAAAACTCTGCGCCATCCAACTGCTCACCGATTCAGTTCAGAAGCACACACCGCTACTTGTCAGAACCCGATACTCAAAATGGTCCTGCTCAAGGGTCGGGTTAATAGAAATCTCATCAAACTGTTCCCAATGGAAAAGAGTAAAAAAGTTGTAAAAGTGTCTGTAGATGATCCCTACAAATCATACCCCCCTCCCTCCCCACAACCAATCTAGACCTTCCTGCCGGAGTACGGTAATTTTAAACTTGAATCACGGATGAAAATATAACTAAGGAATGCTGACTCTGGTTAGTTCTGACGCCAACGAGCGGGCATAACAGCAGTTTGTGGAACCACTTGCACCTGCAGTGGTCCTTGAGCAGATTGATTCATGTAGAATATTTTCCTCTCATCAATATATTTAAAGTAGTGGATCACTTGTACAGCATAAGTTTTGCACGTTGGTCCCGGTTTAAATTCAGCATCAAACCGTCAAATTTTGTGAAAGGATAGAAGTAAGTAAGTTACTGATGCTGCAACTCGAGTGCGCTGTTCGTGGTGCAAAACCACCAACAGGTTAACACGGTGAGAGATAAGTCTGCAGTCCTTAGTTTTACGTTCGTCCATGCTTGTACTTGAGTGAAGTGCAATTTCAAATATACCACAAAAAGTTAAAAAAAGCATCCACCGCTTAGTGAAGTGCAACTTCAAATGTACCACAAGAAGTTAAAAATAGCATCCACCACTTTTAAAACTTCTAGCTCAGTCTGGCCAAAGTTTCTAGCAATTCTTGATTTATCTGCAGCCGTTCACCCTCTCTCATGTGTTAATTTTGATTCATTTTCACCAATTTTCCTTGAAGCTCAGGAATGAACTGTCAAAATTCAATAAAGTTACTATTTTAATCCTAAAATTGGGAGGGCTCCTTCAATTTGCTTTCTGTAATGGAACTTTGCCCGAGAAATTTAACATGTCAAGGAACTCAAGACTCAAGCAAAATTAACAAACCCAAGGTTATACCCCTGAGAATCACAATTATCAGGGTTGTCAGTTCCATTCCATTTTGATAGAACACTCAAACCGCAGTAAAAACATTTAGTGTTTTATTGTGTCCTGATTCATATTAAGCTTTTAGTTAAGTTACTCATGGACTGTATAAAATAAAAAATCATTCCATTAAATTATTTTCGTGTGTATGTAATTCTCTTAAAATTTTCAATTTAATATAGACGTCAACTTTTTCTGTTCTCAGGCAGCCGTCAAGGCAGTAAAGAAAACACCCAAAAAGGCTCCGAAAAAGAAGAAGGAAAAGAAGCCAAAAGCACCTGGAGCCCGTAAGGTTAGCAAGAAGGCTGTGGCAATCAAATGCGTACAAGTCTTCGGACGTAAAGTAAGTACTCTCTTTTCAAACATCTCTTACAGACTGCATGTTTCCTAAGCCAGATAATCTTTCTTAATACTGAGCATCTCTTTTGAGGGAAGTTGGAATTTTCCATCTCGCCAATGTTACAAATGCCCCTTTTTCTCAGAAACCAAGAGAGATACCCTTGCAAACTTCATTTTGTTCGATTTGTCTCTGCCTTGTGCTTATTTTAATTCATTACAGAGTGTTAAAATTTCTGTAATTTATGGTTTTTACGAAACTATCAGTGGGTCTCTTTTAAAGTTTGGGACTTTTTGTTTTTGATCATGAAAGCCAAATCACTGAATAGAACTGCTGAAACTAGACGGAAAATTAAACTTGCGGATGTTCTGCCAATGATTCAGTCAAAGCCATTCTTAAGATGTAACAGCCATCTTGTTGATGATGAAGACTGGGATATTCAGAGAATTTTTGGTGCCACAATGGGGCTTTTGCGAACTTTAGATGGGAGCAAATGAACAGTCCAATCTGATGGGAAAATCACGAAAACCATACTAATTAAGTCTAAAATTCAGTCATAAACTCACATAACTGCATAATGGCAATTCAACGCAGGCATCATGGGAGATTCCTGTCTATCATGTCACTTTCTCTACGGAAACACAGAAATATGTCTCTAATTAGATGGGAATTTCATGATACCTCCGCCATTAAGCCCGATTTCGAGAGTGAATTTCGTGATTTATTCGTGTACTCATCGTCATTTTTACAGATTTTTTTGCAAGAATTGACTCTTCAATCCCCTGTAGAGAACCCCATTAATGGTCACTAAACAAAGTCCATTATTTGGGGTCCCCTGCCATGGCCCTGTGGATCAGAGGCATTGAGCAAAGTGCCTGTCCTCGACTTGATGCCCCTGGATGATGGTTGAAAAGCAGTCAATGAGATAATGTAAGAAGGGCGCAAGGAATGCTTGATCTTGCAATCTGCACAGATTAAGTGAAAACAAGGAAACTTTTAGGAACTTGAAGAAATTTGACAAACAAAAACTTTTTCCCAGGATAGTGGTTTCAACAAAATATCAAATATGTCTGTTATTTTGAGTTTATACAATCTGAAAATAAGCAAAGAAAAAAGGGTCTCTTGAAATACTTGTGAGGACATTGTTCAAAACTACTGTAAGTAAAAAATCCTAGATCGCGTGAAACTTCCGGCATAGGAACATTTTGCACCCCTGTACCCCTGATGCGCACCCCAGTTGTGTTTTTTGTATACCATTGTTGGCTTTATTTGTTCTTGCCATTTTTTTGTTTTCTGTAGTTTTTTTTTTTTTTTGTAATCAGGTTTTCTTTTGTTTCAGAAAACTGCAACAGCTGTAGCATATTGTAAGCGTGGTAAGGGAAATCTCCGTGTAAATGGAAGGCCTTTAGATATGATCGAACCCAAAGTTCTTCAATACAAATTGCAAGAACCAATTTTATTATTAGGAAAGGTAATACTCCTCTTTCTTTTATTTTAACCCTTTCATGCACGCATTTTTGGATGTTATTTTGTTTCAGATTTTTTTCAGACCGTTCAAGAAAAGACAATTTTCTAAGAATTTTGATGAGTCACACAATTTTGTGCAAAATATCCATTTAAATCCCATTGAATCCCATGTTTCATTTAATGGTAAACATCTGTGAAAGATTTGAAGCCATCCACATTTTGAGTTTTGAACTTGTTCTTGTTGTTGGTGATCTGAACTGCCCATAAATAATTTGAAGACTCGGACCACAATATTTCATGTTTTCCATTTGATACCTTTTTTTTAAATTACTTCCGTTATTGCCCCCCCCCCCCCCCCAATTATATAACATTATTTTATCTTCCAAATAACATCTTCGATCATGAACAGAATGTCGAGAACAACAAAAACCAGGCTGTCTCAGCAAGGTGGATGGCCTGCGGGTGCTCTTGATTTTTCAGCTGTCGGATTGTTAATCTCGCTTTGAAGTGTCCTGTTCACAAAGTGCGATGGATCACAAATGTTGATCCTTAATCCTTTATTCTGTTGATCAATTTTTATATTTCTGCCGTTGGTAACCTTTGAATTTTTGCTGTCTCTCGTGGATACACTGCTCTGAAGTATGTATACAAGTATGTATACCTACACTGGTCCATAGCATGTGTACCATAGTGCCAAAAAATTGGAGCTCTTTATATTCTTATCACCTCGTTCCTCATTCTTCTCTGTTTTTCTCACCCTCAGGAAAAATTCTCCAATGTAGATATGCGAGTTCGTGTAAATGGAGGAGGTCACGTTTCCCAGATCTATGCTATCCGACAAGCCATCTCAAAGGCCCTGGTTGCCTATTATCAGAAGTGTAAGTATGGTTGTATTGAGCTTTATACCTTGTGCAGAATGTAGCATGAAGGGAGAATCAAGATCGTATGCCAGCTTCCTCAGAAAAAGGAATTACTTTTATTATAGGCTGTCCTAAGAATGATTGGACTTAATATCTGTAGGTTCATCAGCTTCCTACTGCTTCTGACGAATCAGGTTGCCCTATCTAAGGATGGAAGCTGATGTTTTCATGAAAACCACAGAATTGTCAAATCCAATCTTTTCTGAGACTAGCTATAGCTACTAATTTGCCAAATAAATAAAAATGTTGCTGGGAAATGAAGCTAAAACATTTGAAAAAGAAACGGTGGGACGTTTCGAAACTTCACTGTTTCATTATCAACCGGTAGAAAACACAAAATAACTTGTTTGGAAACATCCCGCTATTTCTTTTTTTAATGTTTTAGCTTCATTTTCTCAGGAAGTTTGAATCTTTAAATTAGGAACTGAGTTAGTGACTCATGTCAAACAAATTTTTTTGCAAGCAAAACTGGGAAAATTAAATTCCTAAGCAGTTACACGAAGTCGTCAACAATTACGGAAGAAACGAACTTTAAAAACCTGAATTTTCCTTTTACCTTTAACCCATTCCCTGAAAATAACGAGCCCAGCTCGTCGTGGGAAATCCACATTTTTACTGTAGTAGTGCAGCGTTGTTCTGAAAGGTTGCGCTACCGAAAAAAATAGTTCAGCGTTCTTCCGATAGGTAGCCCTACCGGCACCCAAACAATTGTTCATGCAAGCAGTGTGACCAATCTCAAAACTTTTTGTCACTAATTTTAATGGCCTTTGAGTAGGTTTGTGTCTAGTGAAATCCTGATGCTCAAAATGTGTCTACTCTGGGGGGTGATTATGAAGGATCTGATTGTCATCGTTATTGAATTGAGTACATTCTAACCTTATGGGTGGCTTCACTGATCGAATCTATTCGATCTCTCCAGTCTGATGAAAACGGACAAAAGGAGCCGATAAGTCGAGACCTGTCATAAGCTCAGTTGGCTGAAGTGAGAAGACATGAAGAGGGGGTTACCTGCGCGATCGAGTTGCAAAGTAGCTGGCCCATTTGATTTAACCCACTCAATCCGATCCTCCGTAATCACCCTCTTGCTACAGTTTAGTTCTTCTTTTACTTAAATTTTCCTTTTTTGTTGAACCATTGCAGTTGTTGACGAAGCCTCCAAGAAAGAAATTAAAGATGTCCTGATCCAATATGACCGTACGTTGATGGTTGCTGATCCTCGTCGTTGTGAGCCCAAGAAATTCGGTGGTCCCGGTGCCAGAGCCCGCTACCAGAAATCTTACCGTTAAGATTCTTATCATCAGATGTATATCTCCCTTTTTTTTTATTATTATTACTATTTTAATATAATGATATGACTTTTTTTCCAATTCTGGTTTTTTTATTTCGCCCTCGCTTTAAGTAAAGATGGAATCATCTTCAAGGTCACATTTAAACTGTTCATACTTAATTTGCTGAGTTTAATTCTGTTTTTCATATTTTATCAACCTTTTTAAATCAAACTTAGATGAGGGACGTAAATTTCACGGCTAAGCAGTCAATAGATGGAGTGAAATTTTGGTCTGAAACAACCAGGAGTGGAATATGTCCAAAGTCAAACTTTCAAAGAAATCAACCCTTTAAGGTCATTCCATGCCACGTGACCAAGGTGATCGATTAATGGTCATATACCGGATTTTATGGAGCTTTTTGTAAAACAAAGATTGTCAGCACCTGAAGGTAGATCTAACAAAGAAATCTGCTATATGTGGATGCTCGAATCCGCCAAAAATTACGTAATTATGGGAATCAGCACAATCGCTGCTTGACCTCTCTTATCAAGCTATGATAGTGCAATTTCCCATGATTACGTTCATATTTTTGGGATTTGAGCATCCAAACTTAGCAGATATTTTTTTTAGATCTACTCCAGGTCCTGACGATCCTCGTTTTGCAAAAAACTCCATAAAATCCAGTATATAACCATTAATCGTTCGACTAATTGATCACCTTGACACGGAATCACCCTGATGATAAATTTAAGAAAAGTGATGATAGATGACTATGCACTCTTTAGCTCTATATTCTTGATGAGGTTAAGCCAATGTGATATAGGTTGTCCCAAGAATGATTGGACTTGACAACTGTAGCTTTAAATGAAAACATCAGCTTCCATCCTCAGATAGAGCAACCTGATTGGTTAGGAGCCGTAAGAAGCTGATGTTTTCATGAAAACCATAGAAGTGTCAAATCCAATCTTTTCTGGGACAAGCTATAGTAATAGAGAGGCTTATACTTGTTACAAGTCCTATGTCCAAGTGTGACAGCATGATACGGTTTGTTCGCCTCATTTTCTTTAACCTTAAATCAAAAGTTGTAATGAATTGAGTGAAAGTTGGTTGTAAACGAAAAGGACCTGTTTAGTGTGACATCACGAAAAAAATTGGATCCTAGCACATGCTCCGTCTCTCTTGCTCTTTTGGGTTTTCCTGTAAGAAACAGGATCCAAATTTTCAAATGCAAATTCGTGCTAGTATAGAACAAGTTCTCTCACATTTTACTATACTACACCATTGGATTACCTTAAAATACAATCACGCTACAACAACACTTGAGCAACATCACGCATTAATTTACAATCACATTCATATGGAACAAAGTCCTATGTTTTATCCTTGTCCCACTCACAGTTTCTTATGGACGCAGAATTCTAGGATGCAGGCTCATCGGCGCCATCACAATTTGTATCATACCTTGAACAAGCTTCGATACGAAGAGAGGTTAGGATGGTTGAGTGATAGGGCGGTGATACTCCCTTAAGATACCATGAGTAAGACAAGGACAGAACATGGCTCATAGTACGATATAATTGTGATTTTTCATAGATTATGTTGGAGCGAGAAGATACTTTAAAGTATGTGGAATTTAACGGAGCCATAAAATGTGAGAAAAGGGGTTGTTTACTAGCATGAATTTACATTAAAAAATTTGGATCTGATTTCTTATGGGTAAATACATGAGAGTGAGTGAGAAAGAGCATTTGTTTGGAACCAATTTTCACTCTGTTTTGGACGTCTATGGGATGTTCAATGTTTTGCCAAATGGCATTTAAAAATGTTATAATAGGGACATAATGAGGATTTCCTTGGGTCTTTTTTCGGACTTTGAATTTTTTGCTAGTTATGATCTTATCAGAATTAGATGAGCATACTAATCATTTTATGAGCCCTTTTCCCTGAGATGATCTCCATGTGAGTTGCATGAAAGTAGTTCAACATATTGCCGCCAGGGTACTCAAGTGCTGTTTGCGTCTGTTTAGTATGAAACGATGCCCTCTCAAAAGATACAAAAATGTGAGAGAAATTTGCAAGAGCTGACACATTTTGAGTATCAGGTTGACGGATTCTGACAAGTAGCGGTGCTTGCTTCCGAAATGTATCAAAATGCATTGTTGATCAACGATGAGTATTACTTCTTCGCTAAACAACCGCTCATCGATCCGTTTTGGTGCATTTTAAAAGGCGATACCGATACTTGTCAGAACCCGTCAACCCGATACTCAAAATGCGTCAGCTCTAAGCACAGCTCGCCTTTCAAGCTTATTCCATTAAAACAATTTTGTTGAGTAGAACTCGACACACGAGCGGTAAGGGTTATTATTACGGACTGGCTGAGAGTGCCTCGAAATGTCTCAGTTTCACTCAGGACTTACTTCAAAACTTTAGTAAAACGAAGCTGTCAAAAAATAACTTATTAATTGAATTATTCTTGCAAGCGACCAGATTTATCATCAGTTTCCCAAGCAGACAATTAATCTGATACAACAATAATTGTCTACCTGACCAACCAACGACTAACTTGCGGTTAAAAACAAAGAGGTTGATTCAGCTCCCATAAGGAATGGGCTATCGACAAAAAAAATTCTTATTTTCAGGGTCGATAGAGCTCGTCAAAACGCGTTCAACGATGGCCAGTTTTTTAATTTTGGTCAACTGATAAGGGAGGGAGGGGGGTCCAAAGTCAAAACCTTCAAAGTCCCATAACTTTTGCTCAAATCAATATTTTGACTTGTACTTTGTGCCAAAAGATTTGTCTTAAAAAGAGCTTTTGATTGATGTGTATGAAAATTAAATTATAGAAGTTTTAAACCAATTTTGTTCAATTTTTACAATAATTCCAACTTGAAATTTTTGGTTTTTTGAGCCTGAAAAATACGCGCAACGGGTTGAGGAGAATAAAAAAATATGGGAATAAAAGTCAAAGCTATGTTCTTTCGAATGGCATAAACCGCGATCCGGGGAAATGCTTCGTTAAAAAGTTATAAGCGCCTAAAGTTGCGCACCTCCGAAATCACGGTGCGTTCAGTGCATGTTTTCAATGGCGCGTCACCCTCGCTCACCCGAGATCGGTACGTGACATTGAAAACATGCACTGAACGCACCGTGATTTCGGAGGAGCGCAACTTTAGGCGCTTATAACTTTTTAACAAAGTATTTCCCCGGATCGCGGTTTGTGCCATTCAAAAGAACATAGCTTTGACTTTTATTCCCATAGTTTTTTATTCTCCTCAACCTGTTGCGCGTATTTTTCAGGCTCAAAAAACCAAAAATTTCAAGTTGGAAAAATTGTAAAAATTGAACAAAATTGGTTTAAAACTTCTATAATTTAATTTTCCTACACATCAATCAAAAGCTCTTTTTAAGACAAATCTTTTGGCGCAAAGTACAAGTCAAAATATTGATTTGAGCGAAAGTTATGGGACTTTGAAGGTTTTGACTTTGGACCCCCCTCCCTCCCTTATCAGTTGACCAAAATTAAAAAACTGGCCATCGTTGAACGCGTTTTGACGAGCTCTATCGACCCTGAAAATATGAAATTTTTTTGTCGATAGCCCATTCCTTATGGGAGCTGGATCAACCTCTTTGAAACAATTTTTTGACAAATTAGTTGTTACTTTGTTAGTTGCTCAAGCAGACAACTCTTCGTCCCTCTGACGCAAAGTCAAAGTCAACGTTTCATGATCATGTATGAATAATCCTTGAATACTTTTTCCTTTGTTCTTCATGAGTCATAGAATCACAGAAAAATATTAATTGAAGTAATTGAATGATTTATGGCGGTTGAAGAAATAAAAATGAGTTGGGAAATTTTGAAACATTGGATTCGACTTACGCCTGTATGTCAGATGGACGATGAACTAACCTGATACAACAATAACTGTCTACCTGAGCAAATAATGGCTAATTTGTCATTAAAAACAAATTTGAAACAATTTGTCTACAAATTAGTTGTTTGTTGCTCAAGTAGACAACTAACCTGACACAACAATAAATGTTTACCTAAGCAACGAACCAACCATAGCAATTAGCAAATTAGCAATTTTGTTGCTAGCTGGACTAATTTGATGATTTAGTCGTTGTTTGACAACTTAGTTAATTTTGGCTAAGTCTGCTTATTCCCATTTTAACCATTAGACTTTGACTCAAGTTAAATTTATGGGTACACCCTCATGTAAAGAGCTTTGTTATCGCCATAGCAACCATGAACCAAGGCGGTGTCATCAACTCCTGTTCAGCTCCTGACCCTTTGAAGTTTGCATTTAGAAGCAAACCATTTGGTGAATAGGTGTTGCAGTCTTCAGAATGGTCGATCTTTCCAAGGATGCGTCTCTTTCTGATGTGGATTCAAGTAGTGAAACTCAGTTCCCGACCTCATCTAAATTGGACAGTAATCTAGCCCCTCGCTCATCAGTTTTGGATGTTCTCTGCTCTAAAGGTCGGTTGATCTAGTTATTTTATTTTTATTAATTTATTTTTCAATAATAATAATAATCATTTATTGATACATTCAGCCTGCTGTACAAAGCTATGGTACAAGTCAACAGTAATAATAGCAAATACATGAGTTTGACAACAGTATGTAACAAAACTAAAGCTAGACAGGATCATCTTTGAACTCCTTGATAGAATAATAGGATTTTACAAGTAGGCTTTTTTTAAGATGTTTTTAAAATACCATTGGACCAAAGCTCTTAAAGGTATTTTTCAACGTATCCGACAAAGTATGAAAGAATTGAATTGCAATAGACTTAATAGTATTACTTGAACCACTCGTCTTATTGTTAACGTTTTGAAAGCAATGTCGTGTACTGTACTTGTGCCTAGGCTTCATACCTTCTAAATCGATGACATTAGCTTTCAGACCAATTTTTACTATCTCAAAGATGTATATATTAAAGACAGTTAAAATCCCTAGTTTAATGAATGGAGTCTTAGCATTTGTATATCAGAAAGGTTATGCTGCCTTTCTAAGACGGTAGTGACATCTGTTAATTCATCTGGCGGTCCTATTGATAAAATTGACAGAATTTCATCTATGAAGGAGTCTTGGGTCATTAACTGCAATTTAATTATTCAAATTTCAGAAAGTTGCTGACTGCTTTTAGAGAAAAGCTCCTGAGCATGTTCATGGGCCAAGTTATGATTATTTAACGACTTGACAAGCTCGTACAATTGCAACTGACAGATCCAAAAACTGAAAAGATGCCTGGTCATGAAAATAGTCAGTTACCTCTTTCCCTGACTATCGATAAACAAATGTTTCCTTATGATGATCCCAGGGTCGATTAATTTGAACCGTGCACAATGCACATCACATTGCGCCACTCAAAAATTCAACAGTTTTTGGCTGAAATTGATGAATTTACGCGAAAAGCACAGATTAGACGAATGTTGACACCTGCGAGCATACCTCAGGATGATATCATGGAAGTTTGAAGATGTAACACTCGGAAATATTGTCGGGATTTATGAAATACAAAAATTCTAATAAGCCTCAATGATTGCGAGTGAGGCAGATAGACGTAGTATCACCCGCACTCACCAAGGTCATGGCAAAATGAATTTCCAATATTGCGGCTTTAATTCCCAACCAATTTTGCGCGGAATGGGCTCAAAAAATTCATACAAAAACGACGCAGGTGCCGACGCTTTTGAATTTTGCGTTTTTTCTTTGTTTTCAATTTAAAATGCCCAAAACATAACTTTTCCCAATAGTGACCAGCGGCATCCATCGAATTGAAATCTGGAAATGTTTTGCCTGGAATCATCTCAATGTTCTAATTGAACGGATTTTGGTGGAAGGAAACCAACTTTGTAGGAAACCCATAGCTGTTGGTTCTCTTAAGTACAATCTACTCATCTACACAGTAGCGAAACTCTATAGGGAAGAGGTGGCGAATGTCATTTTTCAATGTAATCAAACAGGAAAATTGAGTTGTAACCTTCTGACTACTAGGGTGCACCACCGTCGCATCCAATGCAAATCAAACGGAAGATGTTAGTTCAACCTTCCGACCACCAGGGGGGCATTTACCGATTTTCTTACATTGAGTTTTGTTACTGTGTAGATAAGTATACTGTGCTCTTAATCCCTCCTGCAGACGCAGAAACATTGGTTCCCTTATCCAGAAAGCCGTCCAATTATCCTAGGGATTCCGTGTTTAAGCTTATTGGTATTAATCAAGTGTGTCTTGCTCTAGAAACTTCAGACGGTAAAACCCATCTGGAGAATGTATATCATGTCAAAGAGCAAAATATGCTTTTGTACCTCGAGAATGAAATCCTTGAAAAATATCTCATGAAAGTGAATCCAGCTTTGATCCAAGGTAATTTTATTTTTCTACGTTTGTTGAACGCTAGATCTGAATCACTTTTTCAAATGATACATGTAAGTTAATTAATTGTCAACAGCTGCACTTTGCCACAGTAGTAATACAATTTTTTTAAAGTTAGTTAAAATTTTTGTTATTTGCAGATTTTTTTCTTAATAATTGTTTACAAAGAAATTTACGCCCCGTCTCTGTGGTTAAACAGAGGTTTAGAAGCTTTGGATTTTATTCTTTTCCGTTTTCATGGTGTTATAATTGAACCAAGTTCTTCTGAAGGGAACCAACTGCTATGCATTTCTTATACAATTAATTGGCGGATACAGGGGGAGGGGGAAGGGGGGACACCCCCCCCCCCCCCCCCCCCCCCCCCCCTTCAACCAAAAAGGGGAACAAGATTGGGAGGGAAGGTGAAAGAAGAGGAAGGGGGAAAGGAGGAGAGTAAAAAGGAAAAAGGGGTCACCGGGGGGCGAAAATCCCAAGTTCGCAAGGGCTGGGTCCGCCAATGATACAATTGGTTTCCATCTACAGAGCTCAGACCAATTTTCTGTATTGCAATGTTACTTTGCTCTTTCTGATTGTCTCTCTATGAATCTGAAAAAATTCGACCATAATTGTGTCACTTTAAGGGAAAGTGTTGATGCCATCAAGAATTCAAATCCTCTCAAAGGGTTCTGAATAAAAATTCAAAATAACTAGTAATGTTTGGGTCGGAGGTTTGGTTGGGTGAACAATTTTCTGAAAGCTTCACGGTGGCGTAGCCAGGAATTTGTTGAGGGGGAGGGGTTCAAAATTTGGTCAAATTCCTCTAAAAATTCAAAAAGCAACCTGGTTGAGGACAGAAGTTGGTGTTAAGAAGGGGGTCCAAACCCCCTGGATTACCACCTTGGCTACGCCTTAATTGTTCCAAGAAGGTAAAGCTCTTTGCATTCTCCATCTATGAAAGCGCAAACCATACGTAATGAAGCAAAAGCAAAGTTTGGATTGGTATGAAGAAAGTTTAAATATTTTCCTGAAGAATGTAACAAAGAGCATAGAATTTGATTTTGGCAAGTAAAGAGGGAGAGCCAATAGTGCCAGGCAAAATTTTTTGAAGGAAGAGAAAATCGTGATGATTTTTGAATTACTGTCGTGTCATCAAAGGATTTAAAAAAAAAATCTTCTCAGACCATCTGAAGGGGCTGTTTTCAATTTGCCGTTGTGGGATTGCAATCAATGATTAGTACAAAACCGATTTTTCTTTTCAGGTATGGATAAACTTTTGGATAAAGTGAATGAGATAACAACCAAATCTCAGCTCATTTCCCAATCTCTGGAGCCAGTTTCAAGAGCCGGAAGTCGTCTTTCCCAGATTTCAAAGCCAGAATCCTATCACTCTGCAGGCCGAGCATCAAGTGTGAGTCCATCCGGTATCATGCCGCTATCGGAAATAATCAAACCTCCACAGTGAGTGACAAATATTTCTTGTAATTTCAAACGTTTATAGTTTCACTCAACCGTAAAAATATTTGATTCTTGTCATCTGCTTTTACTAGCTTGCATAGCCGTAGCCAGGATATTGTCTTTCTCTCTCTTGGCCCATTTAAACGCATGTGTTAGAAAAGGACAGAAATAGTGGCTGAAGTCACGTGACAGCCTCTATAGTGCTCACCCTTGTCAGTCGGCCGAGATGACAGGGATGCTTCCCGACTATCGGGCTATGACAACCTATTGAAGTGTTGCCATCCTCCATTTTCCGAAATTCATTTTTGGCCTGCTCAGGTCTCAAGTTATCCCTTCACTGCATGGGGTTCCTCTCAGGGAACAAATTGCTTCAACGCTCGTATAAAATACAGGTTTTGAGATATGACTTCGGCGCATGGTGTGTCAACGCGGGAGAAGATATGTTTTGAGCTCACACAAAAAAAAGAAAAAAAAATTGGCTAAAAGCAAACATCATGCAGTGAAGGGTTCGTGACTGTCAGGGGGGAAAATTTGCCCCCGTATCCAAATTGACGACATTTTGATTATTTTTATGAAGTTTCCGGCATTGGCTTTTTGAAAAATCCAATTAAAGTAAAAAATTTTTTTTTTTGAAAATGTAAAAAAAAAAAAAAAATCCCGCCATTTCTTATGGTGTTATATCACTTGTAAAAAACGAGTAAAAAATAGAAAAAAGATAATTTTGACGGAAAAACCATCAAATTATTTTTTTCACAGCCACGTGTTTGGGCGGCTGGACTTTACTACTACTACTACTACTATTTTTCCCATATATTTGACCACCTAGTAAATTGTAAAATCCACAATTGCTTGAGAAAAAAAAAATCATGCAGCGAAGGGTTAAAGCGCACAGACTATAGTAATCATTTCATTATCAAGCGTATCTTATGGGGTTTTGTCTCTCTTTTTTTGTCCAGCATAAACTACGATTTTCGACATGACATTGTCAATCGTGAAATGAATTATCTTAGATCAAAGTTGGAAAAACGAATGGTACGGATGAAAGGTGAGAAAATCCAAATTGCTGCTGGTATGGTAGAGCTGGCTATGCGGATAACAGATCTAGAAGAGTTCAAAAGGAAACTATTGCTTTTGACCATCTGGGGCTCCACCAAAATAAATTTAGAAATGTTTTTAAGGTTAGTGAAGTACGATGTATTGTTCATTCTGGGAGTAATTTTTCAGATCCGCTAGGGTTTTTCCACGTTAACAAGACTTTTTGCTAATGCCAATATATGTAATTGAAATTTATCCTAAAAACAAGGAAAAGTCAACATGATTGATTTAATCGGCATTATTTTAATTTTTTTTTTTCACTCATCTCCCAAGACAAATTGGGATTGTCCCCAAGATCGTCAATACAAATGTATCAGATTTTCAGGAATGGTAGAGCTTTCAGTGAGTGGGCAGGGTGTTTGAAAATCGTCACCTTTTTTTTTAAGTTCAGGGTAAAAAATCAAGAAAATTTACGCATTTACTTTTCCTTTAAAAAGTAAAGAGCAATTCTAGATTACAAAACTTAAAATTGAGATACTCCTCTAAAATGTATTATTTTGGGTAATTAATTAAGGATTGAATTAAGAATTAGATGAAATATTGTGATGCGAGGAATCAGTAGATGAGGGTATATTCAGAATGTAACACGAGTGGCCTGTCAGGGTGTAACACCTAGTAGAGATACATATTACATATCCCTCTTCAAAGTTCTAGTAGTACCAACAAAAGTTTTTATTTACAAAGATGTAACAGCCTCTTTGTGAAAACAGTAACGAATTGATTTCACTCCCTTATCGAACTTTGAATCATTTTTTCTTTGATTCCTTTGACTTGTTTGTTAGCTTTTCAATCACTAATTTTTTTTTTTCTTTTCTTGAAATCTTTGCAGTTACACAATGAATGTTTCAAAACAGATAACAAAAAGTATCGATCAATCAAAAACTAAAATGACCATTTTGAATATCGAGAAGAAGAAATTATTACTTCGAATTGAAGACAAGGAAAGACTAAGCTCCTCAATTTATCCAATAGATTTCAACATTTTAGAAATACAGAATCAAGAGTTGCGTGAAGAATTTTCAAGGAAATGTCAAGATTTGGTCATCGCAAAACGCTCGCTAGGTACGTGCTCTGCTCTTTTGTGCTGAGTTTTGTCTGTTATTTAATTTACTCAGAATTTGGTGCATTGAACTAACAAATCGTCATAGTACAGGTCAATATCCATAATACATAACTTAAAATACTCTGCAAACAATTTTTAGTTTTTAACTTAGGTAAGTAAGCAAAGAGTTAGACTTTCGATCAACATCACAATGCATCATTTAGATACTAATTCACGGAATAATAAGTTTTATCAATTAATCATTTTGTCAAAGTGTAAAGGAATGGACCAGAGCATTCCAAATTTTTTTCTTAACAGACAGTTTTTCTGATTTTTTTTCTAATGAAACTAACGCTGGAAAAAAATTCAATTTGCGCTGTTGCACTCATATCTTTAAGCCATTTAAGTCCATTTATTTACCTGACTGATCCCGTTGAACTTTTCATTTTTTTAGAATGCACTGAAAAATCCCTTCAGGCCCAAACAAGCAAAATCAAATCTCTAAAATGTGATATCAAGAGCCTTTGTAAGAAAATCAAATCAAATCAGATGAAACTTGTGAATATCAAGAGAAAGCAAAAAATGGTTTGTATTTCATATTCATCATGCTATCTTAACAATACCATCTTAATCTGGTCATTTGCGACAAAACTTAGCCAAGAAAACAATAGAGGACAATGGGGCTCTTGCAAACTTTTGCTACAGGGGATAGAAGAGTTGATTCTTGCATAAAAACCTGTAAAAATGACGATGAGTACTCTACAATATAAAAAAATTCACTCCCAGAATCGGATTTAATAGTGGAGAGACGCGAGTATCATGGGAGATTCCTATCTAAATATATCTCTGCGTTTCCGTAGAGAAAGTGACGTAGTAGACAGGAATTTCCCATGATACCTTAGTAGAACTGCTGTTACAATCTTGCCATTATAACACTTTTGTGAGTTTATGATTGAATTTTAGACTTTCTTAGAGTGATTTTCCTGATTATTGATGATTTTTACAGCAGATTGGACCAGCGGTTCCCAACCGGTGGTCCGTGGTCCAAGTTTTGGTGGTCCGCGAAGACCTTTCTGAATTTTCCCCGTTTTTTTGCCCGAAAGTGAAACGTTGAATTTTTGACCAATATTTTTTTATGTAGCAAAAAATAAAATAAAGTTATATCATTTGAACGAGTCACCTAGATTTTTATAAGTTTATAAAATTCCTCCCTCGGGATTTTCGTTTTGCAGTTTTATAAATTCAAAATTAATTTGAAAGTTTTCGATTATTGTTTTTGTTCAATAATTATCTCAGCGGTTCCCAATCGGTGGCTGTATTTAAAACAGCAAGGTAGGTTAGTTTTTATTTCCTCCCTCCATTGTCAAAGAAAAAAAAGAAAAAAAAGTAATCGATTGTTTATTTTTTCAAGTTGGTGGTCCGCGACCAAAAAAGGTTGGGAACCGCTGGATTGGACGATTCAATTGCTCACAGCAAAAGTTCGCAAGAGCCCACTCTAGCAAGGCGATTATTGCAACTAGTAGAACTTGCTGAAAGAAACAGAAATATTCATTCATTTGGTAGTTTCAGATGCTTTTATGATGAAATTTCTATGAAACTTTTTGGCATCAGTAAAAAGTACCTTTTACGTGGGATTACCCTCATGTTGTTTGAAACCAGTATCTAGGTATGATAAGTTGAATAATGATTTTCTAAAATGTTACTTTTCTTAAACGCTATCATTCCTGAACAAATTGTATTGGGTTTTGAAGGAAGTTGAATCTTCTTAGTAAGTAAAAGAAATAGTCCCATTTTTGATTCATTCTCTTATCCTCTTCTTTCTTTCCTTTTAAACAGCTGGATGGAGAAGTCAAAGAGGCGTTGAAAGGCACTCTCAATCGGAAGAAACTGAAAAGTATAAATCTACCAAAAAATATTGAGGCAAGTAATCTTTCTATGATTTTGTTTCATTGATTTCTGCTTGAAAAGGGTAACTTCAGGCCTCTACAGACAAATTGGGTTTTCTATGCTGTCTTCAAGTGAACAACTAGTGATTGTTGCAAACCAATAACCATCATACCTAGTTTGGCGGCCCGCAGACCTTTGACAGTTTCATCAGAGTATCTGAATCTGAAACTTGGGAATCAAATTAGTGCATTAGTCTTTTCTGAAATGTTTAATTAAATGAAGTTGGAGTCATCAAATAGGTAGTACGTTCAACATTTTTCAGCAAGATGATTTCTTGACATCATGGAAATATCAAGAAGTAGGTATCATTGAAAACCAAGGAAAAATCAAAGAATTTGAAAGTTCAAAATTGCTAGACGTCCTGCTGTCACAATCCACTCAGTTTGGAGGTTATTCACTGGAGGGTTCTGGAAAAAACCAACCTCGAAACTCTTCGCCTTCGGAGTAAGAATTTTTACCATCCTTAGTATAAAATTTAGGATTAGCAGAATTCATAGCGTAATATTTTCTTTTTTTTTCTTCGCAGGCTCTGGATGTAATGTCCTACGCATTCACAAAACTTTGTTTAACTGACCTCAACAGGAAGTTGAAAATCAGTTCAATGAGACGGCAACGGAAATTAGCCTTGCTGAACTCTGTCCGACATCATCTGAAGCTACTTGCCAACAGATCTACTCTGGGTTTAGATAGACCTTGTTTTTTCTAGAATCATATACTTATCTTTCCGTCATGTGTTAGAAATTCTTTCTTCAATGTAGTTTTAAATGCTATTTCATTCCTCATCCCATTTCCTTGGTTTCTGTACCTGCTAAATAAATGTGTATTATACTTCATTTTTTTCTGCCTCCTAATATAATATTGTTCTTCGTTCAGGGTTATGGCGTTGACCGGGGGTGGTGTCCAGGGGGTTAGACCCCCCCCCTCGACACCAACATTTACCCTGTGCTTACTCAAGAGGGTAATTTTTTGCTTTTTCAAAGAAATTTTACCAAACTGTTACCTTTGGACCCTACACCCCTCACAATTTTCGGACACCGGACCTTCCTCTCAAAAAATTCCTGGCTACGCCACTGGTTCGGGGTATGGTTGCCAGAAAAGTATCAGTGTGTCCATTAGAAATACACTGATCAATTCAGCGCCGATGCTTTTCTGAGTTAACTTATTTAACTTGGTGTAGTGTTTCACAAGAGGCATCAATATTTTCAAAGTTTCAATAACATTGGTTCTGTGGTGTAGCAGGAGGGATCTCCCCCCCAGTTTGGCGGAAAAAGCGGAAAGAGAGATGAAAGGAAATGCGGGTCAACGGGAGGGGCGGCAAAAATAACACCCCCCCCCCCCAGGGCAAGGGTTGGATCTGCCCTTGCTTAGGTTGGACACTATCGATACCTTTTAATGGACGGTATCGATACCTCTGGTTGGAAAGTATTGATACCTTGGGTTGGAAAGTATCGATACCTCTGGCCGGAAAGTATCGATACCTTTGATTGGAAAGTATCGATACTTTTAGTTGGAAATTATTGATGCCATGGGTTAGAAAGTATTGATACCTTCGGTTGGAAAGTATCGATACCTCTGGTTGGAAAGTATCGATACCTCTGGTTGGAAAGTATCGATACTTCTGGTGGGAAAGTATCGATACCTCTGGTTGGAAAGTATCGATACTTCTGGTGGGAAAGTATCGATACCTTTGAGTGGAAAGTATCGATACCTCTGGTTGGAAAATATCGATACCTCTGGTTGGAAAATATCGATACCTTTGGTTGGAAAGTATTGATACCTTGGGTTGGAAAGTATCGATACCTCTGGCCGGAAAGTATCGATACCTTTGATTGGAAAGTATCGATACTTTTAGTTGGAAATTATTGATGCCATGGGTTAGAAAGTATTGATACCTTCGGTTGGAAAGTATCGATACCTCTGGTTGGAAAGTATCGATACCTCTGGTTGGAAAGTATCGATACTTCTGGTGGGAAAGTATCGATACCTCTGGTTGGAAAGTATCGATACTTCTGGTGGGAAAGTATCGATACCTTTGAGTGGAAAGTATCGATACCTCTGGTTGGAAAATATCGATACCTCTGGTTGGAAAATATCGATACCTTTGGTTGGAAAGTATCGATACCTTTGGTTGGAAAGTATCGATACCTCTGGTTGGAAAGTATGGATAGAAGAAAAACCATTCTACATAGTTAGAAAATGAAAGTTAAAAAAAATAAATATTATCAGGATGGAGAGCGCCCCCCCCCCCCCCCCCCCCCCAAGAAAGAAGAGAAAAAAAATCTCCACCCCATTAATTTTTCTCAGTTCTTTCTCAAATAAAACCCGGAAAATCCGCAAAACTAGGTTTTCAAGACATCAAATTTTCAAAATTTTGCGGGGGTGAACCCCCGCATTATGGTCGGAGATAGTAAAAAAATGACCAAAAATCAGAAAGTAAATTTGACATAAATTTATCTTATTTAAACTTTTGAGACCAATTTTAAGGACAGCAAACTTTTTCAACAAGTAGTTTTAACCGAAAAATGTCCCTACAAAGTTACAAATTAAGCTCAAAAGGTCAAAAACAATGATTTTTGATTACTTTTTTCCACTGATTTTTTGCCACTTTTTTTTCAATTTCAGACCATTGTGCCCCACACCCCCGTGAATCTGGGGGGTATTCCATACCCCCAGACCCCCTCCCCCCCCTGGTGAGTGGTGTGTGTGAACAGTACCCAAACCCTACCTTCCCTCGAAAGAATTTCTGGCTGCACCACTTCTTCATTACTTTGCTGTTGAGTTAACAAACATTATCATTATTTTTATTAAATTATTAGTGAGTGTTCAAAACCTTCGAGGCTGAAGTGCAATAAATTTGCATTTCTCTTTACCTTACCTAATGTCACTAAATTTGGATTTTTAAATCTGTAGTTTTGATGAGGGAGGATGGAGTGGGAAGGCGGGGCAGAGGTAGGGTGAGGGGGGGGGGGTCTGTGGAAAGCGTCGTTCTGAGTCAGTGGCGTAGCCAGGAAGTTTTCTAGGGGGGAGTCCGGGGTTCGAAAATTGTCATGGGGGGGTCCAAAGATACTAATTTGGTAAAATTTGTCTGAAAACGCAAAAAATGACCTTTTAGGACAAATTTTGGTGTCATGGGGGGCCGGGGGAGGGTCCAGACCCCCTGGACCCCCCCCCCCGGCTACGCCACTGTTCTGTTCTGAGTTACCTTTTTAATGGGGAGGGGGGGTGACACCCGGCACTTGGGCCCCCCTTAAAAAAACACCGATTGACGCCACTGCGTGCAAGTAGGTGCTATAATAATGAAATAATTTAAAGGTCAAGGTTATTGGGTAATTTTTTCTTCTTTGGAAATGCCTCTGATTTCAAAATATTTTAGAAATAAGTAGTAGAAATGGTTTTTTTTCTCTTTGTTTTTTTTTTGTTTTTGTTTTTTGTTTGTTTAAACTAGAAACACTAGAATACTCTTTCTCTTGTCACCACTTTTCTTTTCTAAACGTATGAGTGAAGATTTCGAGCGGAATCCGCTCTTTCCTTTCCTCAACTTTCAAGAGGATCGCGTTATTAGTGAGCATGCAAAGCTATCAATTTTTATGAAGGTTCGCGTTCGCATTGTCCCTTGATTAGTATTTCGGAAACGTTTTTTAATCGTTCAGAGATAAGCGTTTTATGTTTTTTCTTCTCTTTGACACGACACCAGATTGATAGACTTGTGTATTGCAAATCTATTATGAAAAAAAGTAAAGAGAAAAAGAAAAGAAAAAAAAAACCAAAAAAAGTGAAAAAAAGAGAACCAGAACTTCACTCAGCCGGTGGCGCCACCTGTATGTGAAAACGTGAACTCACCTCAGTCGAATTACATGCTTGCACACCACGACCACATGGTTAGGTAGGTGGCGAGTCGAAGCTACGTTTACGTATTTTAGAAAGAAATAATACGCGATTGAATTTTTTAAAATTATTTTACCGTATTGTGAAATGTGCTCAAACGTATTCGGATTCTGTAGTTATTTTAGTGTAACCCTAACCTAAGTTATCGTAGTTTAATTTTCTCTCTAAGTGCGTTGTACATATCTTGTTTTTCGTTGTAATAAATTACAGGCGCCCTCTGTATTTTGTGTTATTTGCAAGTGCTGTGTTCGATTTTCTTCTGGGAGCTCAAATTCCTTGCTGAAAATAAACTTCCCTTTAGTTCGTTTCGATAATCCTCCGGCAATTAAGTACCGTGGAAGTGACTTTCTAAATTGTTTGTGGATGGTTGTGTTTACGTGTGGTCAGTGACAACGTGTTTTTCATGAATTTTCGCAATCTGCGATCGGTGTTTTTATTTACGTCAACCATGTTTGTGTGTTGAAAATGAAATCGTGGAGAACCTTGCTTTGGGATTCGTATAGTCCCGTGCTTTCATTTAGTGATTTGTTTATTTAATTTCCTCACGCGATTACTCGTCCTAGACTAATAACCTCGTGCACGGTCCTATTTAGAGGACGCTAGAGTCGCCAATATAATACAATGGCGGCGCAGGTAGCTACCGCACAGACGAAAGATGGGGCTGGTGCGCCGGAAAGCACCGGCATATCGTACGCCAGTGCACTAGCCAAAAACATGGACAATAATAAAGAGAATATAAATGGTGCATCCTCACTCAATGCACCACCCAAAGAAATACCTCCCAGTGAAGAAACAGCCTCAAAACCAAACAGCAACCCTCCTCCTAAAACTGCTAAACCTGCCAATGCTCCTCCTCCCAGTGAGACTGTTTCGAATCCTAAACAATCCCTTAGCTCCCATAGTTCTAATACAGTAGAAATATCTGCACCTTCTCATGCCTCTAGAATGTCTCGTAATTCATCTCGACATGTCAAAGAGAATAGACACCCAAGTAAGCATGAAAAACGGCCAGTGAGCGATAAGAGTAATGATAACGCTAACGAAGATAAAACGAAACCTAGTCAGGGCAAGAGCTGTGATGAAAACAAAACCAATGGCCCAACTTCGGATAAGAAAGTGGTCTATGTAGATGCGCCCATACCGAAAGTTAATCCTTGGAGTTTAAAAAATGGTGCCGATGTGATTTCCGGGAAAACGAATAAGCCCCAAGTAGCAGAGAAAAGAGTTCTACAACCTCATCAGCAGCACCCTACAGGTAAGATAATTTGCATTAATATCATCTCTTGCCTTATACCAATTAATCTTTATGTCTGTTTCTCATTAGTCGTGGATTGAAATCTAATGACGAAGCCCTGCAGTTTAGCTATATTGCATTGTGTCCATTTGAATGCGTGTCATTAGTCCAATTCTACCCCTATGAAGTTTTCGTTCAATGTTTTTCATGCTTGTAGTTGGGTTCAAAAGTTTTGTTGCTAGACTCGAAACGGCACTGCCGGGTCATTCCGCATCTAGGCGAGCCTCACAATCAGAGAAGAAGTGATTTTATTTCTTTGCTCAAGAATAAGTGGATAGAAAATTTAAAAAAAAAAAAAAAAATCTGCTACTGTAAACAGTGACGTACGCAGGAGGCGAAATCTGTTGAAGAAAACACGCACAACTTCTGAGCGTCTAAACTGAAAAATTAACACCGATCTAAATTGAGCTGTTGCATACATTTGGCAATTAGAGCTCATTTCACGAAAGAAGGCCGATGACAGATCATGTGGCTCGCGGTGGCTCGCTGCGCAAAGACGTGTTTGCGTTCTTGCACATGCGCAAAAACGCAAACTCGTCTCTGCGCAGTAAACAAACCTATCTGTCATCGGCCAACTTTCGTGAAATGAGCTCTACCTATTTGATAAAAAATAACCCATGAATTTTAAAAGAGTCAAATGAGAGTCTACAAGCTCTGAGAAAGTGTTAAATTGGTTGTGTCCCATCCGCACCCTTAGACTTTATTGATTTCGAGAATGTCATGCGAAAAATATACCCAAGGCCTCCGTATGTGCCCAGTTAGGTTGATAAACAGAGCAATCGTTGAGTTGAAGTTCACTACAGACAACTGGTGACCAATTGTCGCTTGGTGAAGCCAAAATTACCCCATCGGTGCTCGTCAAGTAAAATCTGTTATTTGAAAGCTTTGTATGATGGCCCATACAACTGGAAGCATAAAATTTCTATGTTGAGCTGAGACAGTAGGCTTATTTTTGTTAATTAATGAAATAACTCAAAACTGCGATGACTAATTGCAGTATAAAATGCAGTGCTCCATCTCCTTCCGTTGCGTTGTGGTTAAAAAAACCACCAGTGAGATGAAAGAATGTATAACAGAATCTTGGAGTTAGAAAACGTGATCTGATCCGTATCAGCATAAGCGAAGACGGGAATTTGTCTTCCTCTCTCTCATCCCATTTGAAAACGGTTGTTTGAAAAAGACGGAGACTAGGGCTAAAGTTGTGTGATGGCCCCCCTCCAGGACTGCAGAATATTCCCTATCCGGCAATCTCGGATCGCGTGATCGGTGTGGCAAAATAGAAAATTTTGTGGTAAATTGTGGCAAAAATTACAAATTTTGTGGCAGATTGTGGCAAAAATTTAAAGTTTTGTGGCAACCTTTTTGCAAAAAGTGTGGCCAAATAGAGTTCGTGAGGCAAAAATATTTTGGGATTGCAGAAGAATACAGTGGTTGCGGAAGATTCTGCAGGCCTGCCCCCCTCTGCTATCCTTTTCTATAACATAAGTTCAAATGACTGGAGAGCAGTGTTGCCAGATTGGGGTGAAAAAGCCGTACGCATCACATTGATCTAAATGGGGACGATACGGCTCTTTACCCCCGATCTGTTAACACTGCTGGAGAGAGAAAAAGACAGATTCCTGTATCAGCCGATGCAGAGGTAGGAGAGGTGCATGGAGGTCTTTGATTTAAAAGAGTCTTGAAAATGCTTCGAGAAGCTTCTTTTGTTTTTATTTTCTCAATTTGAAGAGAGGAGAAAAATAAATTTTAATTTGAATGTTTCCTCTCAATAACCATCTAAATCCGGAAAGTAAAACATTTTCATCAAACTTTTTTCGTCTTTATTTCCTCGAATTGACCACAGAAAGACCGAAGGCTTGCACCGAATAATTTGTTTCGATAACCATCCAATCTGGGAAGATAAAAATTTTAGTAACTGCCTGAGATGAAATGTCTAAAAATGGTGAAAAGTGGCTTTGATTGGCTTCACAAAACCAGAATATTAAGCAAGAGTGTTGCTCTGTAGGTCATCAGTAGTATGATAAATTGATTATCATGATCCTGTGGTATTTTTACTGTGGCAAGTGGAAAAGAAAATTCATTTCCTGGACTAATGTGGTTTTTGAAATGACTGATTCATGTGACGGCCAATTTCTGTAAAAGTAAGCCAGTGGTATGGAGGCGTAAATGCTTCCCTTGTTTTGCAAGCTGTGCTCGGCGTTGTTTGCAGATCAATATTCAATCTCTAAATTTTATAATATTTGAAACTTGAAATCATCCTTTCAATGGAACTCCCAGTGGGTGGAGGAGGGAGTGTCAAAAGCAGAGGGCGATGATCCTAGAGGATAAAACGTAGGGAAACTCCTTTTTTTTTTTTGCTCTATCGTCTAAAAATTCGAAAAGAATTGATTTTATAAATCTACTCACCTCTTTTTTTTTATTTGACTCATTAAATTAACGCTGTGTAAATTGTATATACAGTCGGCGAATCAAATAATGTCAGTAGGTTTCTTAAATTTTAGGGAGGTAGGCTGCAATGCTTCAATCCATTGTGCTTAAACCAAATTCTAAGGAGTCTACTGACATTATTTGATTCGTTGACTGTACCTTGACTGTGTTCAGCAGTGGCGTAGGGTGAAATTTGACGACATAGCAGCTCGTCCTTTTAAACCCCTGAAAAAGATCGAACCAATTGGTGTTCGTTGAACACCTTTGTATCCGACCTTTTACATGGCTTTTAATAGACACAATGCATCGATGCCAAATTGCACGCTACGCTACTGGTGTTCAGTAGGGATAAGTAGGGATAAAATTAAAAGTAAGTCTAATGGCGCCCATTGTAAATTTCAGAAGTAATTTAGATTTTGCTTATTTTAAGAGTAAAGTAGTTAAAAATTTCAATCTGGAGATGATTTACTTTCAAAGTTAATGGCGGAGCCACAGGTGAGGGGGACACGTGCCCGTCGTGCCCCCTCCCGCTAGAAGCCTTCAATGTTGCCTTTTTCTCAACAGAAAATAGCTCAAAATTTCTTACTGCGATGCTTCAAATTTAAAAATTCTCGGGTGTGTCCCCCCAGACAAATTTTCTAGATCCGCCACTGTTCAAAGTTGTCTGGGAGAGGACCCCCTGACTTCAGTTAGGAAGGGCGGGTTGTCAATGTTTGCTATGAGGCCCTGACTTTGACTCTTCAATCCTATCGACAAAGGTGTCCATCAAATTCTTTGTTTGTGTGTTTCGTTTACCAAGGGTGACTTTAATGGTGTTATGTGAGCTCTAAAACCTTGCTGAATGTTGGCTTAGTATTCAATCCTTCCCTTTACCTGAAACTCACCAAAAAGGTTTAGAGTTCGTGGGATACCTACTTTTAAAGAGCCCGAATGATAGCTGTGTAGGTATTTTCCAAAAGTGGCGATTGTTTGGAAACAGTTGACTCTTAAGGAAGTCAAGTTCAGTGGCGGCCCTTGGCCCAGTGGCGTAGCCAAGGGGGGGGGGGTCCAGGGGGTCTGGACCCCCCCCCCCCTTGACACCAAAATTTGTCCTAAAAAAGGTAATTTTTTGCGTTTTCAGACAAATTTTACCAAATTAGTATCTTTGGACCCCCCCCCCCCCCCATGACAATTTTTGGACCACGGCCCCCCCCCCCCCCCCCAGAAAAATTCCTGGCTACGCCACTGGCCCTTGCTCTCATTGGCGGATCTAGCAATGTGGCAACTGCGCATTTTTCCCACTTGAATGTATGATAAACAATTGATTCTTGAAGGGGCTATAGCCTTATGACCAATCGACTATTACCCATGCAATCAGATGGGAAGAATACACTTTTGCCAGATTGCTGGATCCGCCAATGCTTGCTATTGTTCCTTGAGCCGCTATTGCCGTTTGAGAAGGATGAAAATCTCAATTTAAAACATGTAAGAATCAACCTTCTCTAAATACCACGGAAAACTACGAAAAACATCTTGATCAAGCCTCTTTCTTGATTCGCAAACCTCCCAGCGGTCAGTTTCTCCAGTGGCGCCGTGTGCTATCTTTCAAATCAAATCCCATTCAAACACATGGTGAAAGTTGAACTATTGGACGTGCACTGTTATTCACTGATTCTAAGTGACGTTTTAAAGGGTTTAATTATATGGATGTAACGCCACATTTCTTCATTGCACCCTGACACCACCGGTTGAGAAGAAGGCAGAGTTTACAAGCCATGGGGCAGTTTGCAAGGGTCTGAAATTGTATGTTTTTTTATAGAGAAAATGAAAGTGTTTGATGAGCTGAGAACAAAGATGCCTTTTGTTTTTTCCCAAGTGTCCTGTTTTTGGAAATACTCTCGTGTAAAGATGCAAAAAATCGTGTGTGTTGTGACGTCAAAACGCGGAAATCCCTTCTAAACAGTGTCTTTTGGGCCAAAATCGAAACACCGGAACTTTGAAACCTTGGAACAAACGAAAGGCATTCACTTTCATTTCCTTGCTATAAAACACCGAAATTCAGACCCTTGCAACTGCCCCATTGAAGGTATGAAAATAATATTTTGATCGACCAAGTTTTTAGCCATTTTAACGCGGTGAATGTTTGGTCGGAGCGACTGTTTTGTGTTTTGATAATGAATCACGTTTATTGGTTTATTTGTATTTTGTATTCTGTCGCTGCGATGTAGTTATGCCCATCTGTACAAACAACTGCTGTTCCAGACCCCCTAGCCCTGGCGTAGAGAGTACACACATTTTAACAGTTTTGACCAATTAGTTTCCCGCCGTTGCGTTGTTAAGCACACGCGAACCAAATTTCGTCTTAGTTCTTGATTTGGTTTGTTTTGGGAGTCTCAAAGTTCCGCCATTCTAACTGTATCTTCTCTAGTTTTGCTTTCGAGGTCGCCTCAGTGTGAATATGCATACTTTTTCTTTCAATGGCCGGCTGTTGCATACTTTTGCTGTAAGCGATTTAATGATTGATTCCGTTGTAAAAATCTCCAAGAATAACAAATGATAGCAATAAAAATTTACGAGTTCCACTCCTCAACTCACAAAATGCTTTTAAATGCTCTAGCGTAATGCCGGCGTATGACACTAATTATGGGAGATTCCTATCTTAACTTCGTCACTCTTTTTATGAAGAATATTCATAGAGTAATTCTAATTAGGCACCAGAGTAGTGATCCACATCTGATTATTGGTACCGTGACGAATATTCATAGAGTAATTCTAATTAGGCACCAGAGTAGTGATCCACATCTGATTATTGGTACCGTGACACCTGGTGACACCAGTGTCAAAGAAAAGTCGTCTCTTATTGGTCACTACTTGATGGAGTGACAGTATATTATTAGGTGGGAATTTACCACTATTAATGCCCTAAGCCACCATTACGCTCGCGCAAATAAAAGCGCTTTTTGAGTTTAGTAGTGGATTTCGGAAGTTTTTTGTGCTCCCATCGTGGTTTTTAGAGGTTTTTTCAGCAGAAGCGACTATTTAATCGCTCGTAGCAAAAGTGTGAAACAGCCTCATTCCAATTTCACCCATTCCAATTGGAAGTACTTCCTCGTAGGTCTTCGAGTTGACTGCGTTTTTTGATTATATGGAGTTCTCCTACGTATGGTTTTCTGAGTCTGTTGAAAAATTAAAAATTAGAATGAGCCATTTTTTTAATTTTTTTTTGTCTATTTGTTTGTTTGTTTGTTTCAAAGTTTATCACAGGCTTAAAGAATGCCTTAAGTGAGTGAAAAAAGTTATCACTCCTTAAAAACTACACGTTTTCTGGATATAACCAGTGAGCGCGGAAGTACTGGATGTATCTGGTTATCTCGCGCTGTTTTAACTTGAAATGTCAGCTATAGTGCATCAGATTATGGGAACACCACCTCCTCCCTTCAAAAAAAAAATAAAAAAAAAAAAAGTAGCACAAAATTCACTCATTTTCCGCAAATTTGCCACACTTCTCACGCGATCCTGGGTTTGCGTGTTCACATTATATGACATTTTCTGGAGGCTTGTTAAATGGATAATGAAGAATTAAAAATAGGCGTATTTTCAATGAGATTGGTGATGTTCAGGGATTTACAGGGCCGTTGCTACGGCTGTGGGGACACCCCCCCCCCCCCCCCCCCCGACGAATTCCGTTTATTTTAGTGGGAAGCCCCTAACACTCCAACTCACCTTATCTAACTAAAGAGGGGTCCAGGCCCCCGTAACTTATCTTGACCGGCGCATCGATGTCTTTGTCCAGATGGCCACTCTCAAACACTTGCACTTTCGTTTAACACCAATGGCAGTGAATTTGTCTCAAATTTCTTTTCGAGGTTAAAAAAAAATAAAAATAATGAGGTAAATAAACCGAGTCCGTGTAAAATGTCCATAAGAGATTTCCATCATGGCTACGTGACCTCCAGGCATCATCAGGCATCATTAGGCATCGTCAGGCAATCATCAGGCATCATTGAATGTTTAAAAGCACGTCCCATTAATCCTCTATATCGCTATAGCGCTTCTTACCTGCTCAAATGGATTTTTGATCAAACTGCAGAATTGTCAATCTGACATTTCTAAAATTCAAACATTACCTTGACCTAAACACCTCCAAAACGGGGTTATTGGTTTTGTTGGCTATGAAGATTGGTGAACTGATGACGCACCATCCATCGTCAAATAACTCTGCAGTTTGACGGACCGTCAAATTGCACAGTTATTTGACGAACGGAACGCCAACCATATATTCATGCAACGGTCGGCTTAACCTGTCCATTTCTGGTGGATTTCGGCTCATCGATTGCTTGTTTGACGATCCTAGTTTGATCGTGTATACGAAGCGCTTATTAGTTATAGCTCGTTCGGTGGCGGCTCGTGCAATGTGGCAACAGCGTAGTTTCTTCATTAAAACCTATGTAAAACAATCGATCTTCAAGAGGTGCAATTGCACCCCCCAAGATATCGATATTTTTGCATAGGTTTAAATGACGCATATGCATGGTTGACAAATTTCACAAGCCGCGACTGAGCTCGTTGCTACTTTACACAAGTTCAAGATTCGAATCAATATAAGGTCATACAAAGCTCCGCGTGATTACTCGCGATTTAAGGCGAGCGAGTAGACAAACGTTCAAGTTTAGACTTCTAATAGCTGCGTTTGGTCGCGGAGAGTTCGAATTGAACAGAGTTTGTCATTTGTGTGGTATCTCACTCAATATTCTCAGTCGCGGGGAATGCTAACTTCCCTTCCTTCCTGGCCTCCGCCCCTCTCCCTCTCTTTCTCTTTTTTTCTGAAAGAAAGAATTAGCGAGTATAATATTCAACACTTTTTTTAAAGTCAGCTTTATCCCTCCTCCCCCCTTCCCCCCCTCCTCCCCCTCTCCCTCCCTCCCTCCACAAGTTCTCGTTCTAATTGGAGTTGCGTAGCTCGTGTGTATGAGTGTGTCTCGCACGCCGGTTTAGTTATGATATAGCTCTGATATTTCGGTAGACCTTTTTTTTTATTTTTTTATTTTTTATGATTTTTGTTTTATTTTTTATTTTTTTTTTCGCTCGAGCTGAACGCCAGCGAGCCCGCGCGCTTACGTTTGTGCGGAGTCGGTGGGTGTGTCCGTGCGTGTGTTTATATGTATTCGCGACGAGGGAGGGAGAGGGAGTTATTGCTAGGGGGGCTGGGGGGGAGAGGAGGTCTTATAGTGGGGCTACCCCGCTGCTTCCTTCGGCCGATTCCGAACACTCGCTTGCCTTCGTTATCCGCGCGGCTCGGCTTCTTGTTGGAGTTGAGTTTGTATGTGTGACCGGTGCCCGCGGGTACGTTCGCCTTGTTTTTTGCTCGTTTGTCGTTGGTTTTTGCTGCTCTCCGGTGGTGTCGATGTGGATGTTGATTCCGTTGTCGGCGGTGAGTGTGCGTGTGTGCGTGTGTGAGTGTGCGCGAACAAGACAAGTGAGCATGCTGCTTCGATTGTTGTGTGTTGTGTGAGACGGGCGGCCGAAGAGCCGATCTGTGAAATTTGTCGTCGGTCGATCGTCAATCGAAGTTTGTTTCGTTTGCATTTTGTGACAATTTTTCTCTCGACAAACGCTGGGTCTTTACTCTCTCTTTCTGTTGGCCCCTTCGTTAGTGATTTTACCCCCCCCCCCCCCCCCCCCCTCTCTTTTAATATCTCCTCTTTTTCGTGAATAATTATTACGTCGTTGTCTCAATACTAGTTCTACGTCCTCCCCTTCTTCCTTTCTCTCCCTCTCTCCACTCCCCCTCTCTCCACTCCCTCTCTCTCTCTCTCTCTCTCTCTCTCTCTCTCTCTCTCTCTCTCTCTCTCTCTCTCTCTCTCTCTCTCTCCCCTCTCCCATTGATCGTTAGGGGCTTGTCAATGACCTGAAAACTCGGAGAAGCAGCTGCAAATTGATTTCCGGATGACTGTCCCAAGAAATATCAGATTGGTTCTTGTAGAGAAATCCTATAGCAGAGGTGATTTCAGAAGTGTAGGCGCACCCAGACCGAATTTTTCAACATTATTTATCTTTTTTCAAAATGAAAATGAAAATTAGATTCAAAGTGAAGACGTTTTGGTTTTTATTTAAGGAACATTTAAATCCAAAAGTTCAAAGGGGCGACGACAAATTCTGAACGAGTTTGAAGACAGGGAAAATTTGTGAAGGGCCCCCAAAGATTGGTCTGGTGCGCCTTAATAGTTCTGAAACGATGCTCCCCACTTTTGGGGACGAGCAGAGGACCAAATTATTGGCTTTGACGGTCCTCCAAAAGATTTGGGGTCGTTTAAGTAGGTTGTTGGGTTTAAATATCCCCGTGTGCTCACCGATCATCTGCGTGCGGGACTGCGAGGACTTAATATTTTTTAGTCCCAGGCGTGTGCCCAAAATATGTTTGGGGCGGGTGGTCCTCGGCATTAAGGGTAAGTTGTACCCTGTGGTGCAACTATGTTTTTTGCCGTTTGAACCTATGCTAAAGTGTCGATTTCTTAGGGATTCAGCGAATCGCCTGAAGATCGATTATTTTACGTCAATCGAAATGGAGATAGTTCGTTGTTGCCACATTGCACGAGCCGCCACTGGTTCTACCCAAATTGCGTCTCGACCAATTAGAAAACCGGATTCGCAACTCGTACGATAGTCTTTGGACTGTCCCGTCAGTCCCATTCTTAATTTGGGTCTTGAATGGTCTTGTTCATTCCGCTCTTTTGAACAACACGAGACGAGACAGCCGGAATCGATTAATCCTATTGGTTTAAACGACGTCACTCGTGACTATGTATATTAGATTTGGGGTCGTTTTAGTCTTTCGTTTCAGACTGAATATGACTCCAAGCAGTGGCGTCGCGTGCCATCTGGCAACAATGCTACTGCTTCATTTAAACTCATTAAATATATCGAATTTTCCTTGTGCACTGTGCACCCCCTGAATTCGATATTTTACACGAGTTTTAATGGATAGAATACATTGTTGCCAAATTGCACGAGACGCCACTGACTCTTGTTCTTGTTAATATGGTCACGTGACTCCGTTTAAACCAATAGGATTAATCGATTCCCGCTATTTCGTCTCGTGTCGTTCGAAAGAGCGGAACCGGCACCGGTGATGCTTTATGGGGGTTGCGGAATTGAGGTATTTTGCAAACTTTCGCTTCTTCAGACACAGAAACATGAAACTTGTATTCCTACAGATTTTAGCTGACAAAAAAAAAGAAAGAAAAAAACACATTTTTACAGAACGCATGCACCAAGAACCTTCAAAATCCACTTATAAAGTCGTGAAAGGCTTTTTCATCAGAAGCCGTTCATTCATGAATTCAAACAGAGCGCTCGCAATTTCGTCAGTGAACAACTAAGCGACTGTTGTAGTCATCGCCAAATCCAGTTATCGTCAGCGCTGGTTACTAAAATTGATCAAATCTAACTTCAAATTAGAGCAAATCGATAACGCAAACGCTCACTTGATTTGACTCACTTTTTTTTAGTGGTTCAAGGGCGTCATTTCAGGTCACTTGCCGGGGGTGGGGAGAAACGAATGACCCTTTCGGTTGATCCCTGAAAACTCTGACCAGTGAGGTCCTCGGTGACCCTACAGCCCCTTTTCTTTTGCAATAATACACGTACATCAAACTTAATACTTAAAAGCAACGCAAGCCGGTGTTTTTGAAGTTGCCAGGCTATTTTAGGCGTCTGCTTGAAAGGACCGGATGACGGAATATTTTACTCAAATCTAACCGATTTTGTTGGAAATTTTATGTACGTTTAGAATATATGTATGTACGGTCTTGCACTTATTGTCATTTGTTTTTTCTCTGTGAGCAAAAACGTGAGAAAGGGACTCAAAGCAGAGCTGATTTTAGCATGTCCCAGAAAATATTGGATTTGATAATTCTACGGCTTTCATGAAAAACATCAGATGGGGCAACCTGATTGCTTACGAGTAGTGAAGAAGTGTTGTTTTCATTCAAACCTACAACTGCGTCAAGTCCAATCATTTTTGGGACAACCTATACTAGGCTAGATATGGGTTTAACATTCATACAAAAATAATTATTTTTTTCTGATAAAAAAAAAATCGGTCCGGGGAATCATTTTAATTTTATCGGGAAAGTATTCCTTAAAGTCGTCAGAACGACCTGGCATTGTCAGAAATGGGATTGCCGACCTTTGCAGTTGGGTGTCCTTAAAACCCACCACGTGGTTTACGACGTATCTCAAAGCTTAAAGCTGCAGCCCCCACTGTGCGCCGTCTGCAATTCCGGTAAATGACGCAACTTGTCAACGTTGAACTTACAGATGTCGGCGCGTCGCACAGTAGTACTGTCGCACGTTTTTTTCTCTGCATATGAGTTAGTACTGTCGCACGTTTTTTTCTCTGCATATGAGTGGAGCGTGGCAGCAGTTGTGGCTGCGCGTGCAATTAGTCTATTTAGCCCTTCATTGCCTGACCTTTTTTTTTTTTCTCTCTCCAACGAAACACGGATTTTTCAATTCATTTGGTGGTCAAATAAATGAGAAACGTAGTAAAAAAAAAAAAAAAAAAATACGTATGGACAGTTTTCCGGACACATTAATCATTCTTCTACTTTTCAATCGTTTTGTACGGTTTTGTTTTTTACACGCGTTGTAACACCGTAGTTGACCGTAGGAAATAGGAGAAAATATATGTATAGGTAGTTTTTAAAATTTTAAATTAGCTTATTTTTTTTTTTTTTACTTTAGTCTGATTTTTCTAGAAACAAATGTTGAAAGATTTGTAGTTTTTATAAAATTGAGGCTGATTTGAATACATGGTCAACCCCCCCCCCCCCCCCCTCAAACATAATTTCGATTATTAAAAAAGTTAAATTGTGAATGCAGACAGTATTTTGGAAAATGTCTCTGGCCGTTTCATGTTTTCTTATAATGCCACACTGGTAGGACTTACAATGTGAAATAAGTAAAAATATTCATTAATGTATGATGTTGGACTTTTTACATTATTTATAGGAACCCCCTCCTTAAAATAATGATGAATCCACGAAAAAGTTCAAAAGTACCATATTTCAACGATAAAATGTTGATGTCCTGACCTTCCACCTCTTTCTCATTATTGGTGCGTTAATCATTAAACTAATGATAATGAGCTGTACTGTGGTTTTTTGTTTTTTAATTGATTTTGTTTTATTTTTTCCTGATCTCACGATGGCAGTGAGACACGGTGTCCATCGGTCGAACTGCGGACATTTTCGGGGAGGAGTTCTTGAATCGGATAGCGTTAGTTCTGAGTTGCAAAGTAGTCAATTGTTCGTACGTGACTGTATCGTTTTAGTCTACCCTAGTAAATGAAGGCGTATCCATTGAAACGGGATAAGATTTCTTTGAGTCGAATCACGGGAACTTGAAAAGAGCGCAGCGTTTAATTGGAGAAATGCACAGTTGCCAAATTGTACGAACCGCCACTGAATCAAACGTACATACAGACAAACGCCTGACGCCCCCTTTTTTTACCCCTCACTTTTAACTTGAATACAGTGCTGCCAGCTGCCAAATTTTGCAAAACAAAGACACATTTTACAGTAAGTCTTATGGGAAAAGTGTAGTGGTGAAGCGTGCTATCTGGCAACGTTGCATTTGGTCCATTTAAACCCATGAAAACTATCGAACTATAAGGAATCAGCGAGGACCATCGAAGTCGAGCTTTCCTGAGCATTCAAATGGAGAAAATGCTACGTTTTTAGATAGCACGCTTTGCCACTGGAAATGTTTATCTTTTTCACCGAAATCTGGCAGCTCTGTTTGAATAATACGCCTGTAACATACGTTCTCTGTGCCGTCGGCTTTATTGAGTCACGCTTAACTGATTATTTCGAGTGACTTTAAAACTACTGAAAAACGGATTTCATGATCCATTGGAGTAGAATATATGACACTTGACAGAGCGATTCTAAACGCACTTTCAAGTCTCAGAGACAAGTAGGCAAGTATACCGACTATGAAAGCCTCGGTGAAAACTCGAAACATAATAATTGTATTCATATAATCATAGGCGGGAGTACAAGGATCCGTCTCTCTCTCTCGCCTTCCATTTGAGCGCGTGCGTTGAAAAAGGACGGAGATAGGAACTGAAGTCACGAGATGACCTCATCTGCTATCTTTTTCTAACACGTGTGCGCAAACGGTTGGAGAGAAAGACGAACTCTTGTATCCGCTTATATACGAAAGTATAAGTATACTGATACTGATATCACCGATTTGGTTTTAAAAGAACGGTATGATTTGTCTGTTTTTCAGCGTTGAAAAAATGGGGGGGGGGGGTTAGTTGAAATGAAAATGAGTGAAAAATGAAATATCGCGAATTGATTCTTGTATCGATTTGCGATATTCCATTTTTTGGTACTTTCAGCCTTATTTTTGAATATATTGACGAGGTATTTTGCAGAGACGTAATTCATCACAGAGAAAGTTGCGATTAGATGGGACTCTCCCATTTTGCGATTCGCTCATTCCACCGCCACATTTGAATTTTATTCAAGGTGATTCTTTAGCGTTAAGTGCCGATTACTGCCACCAGAGCGCTACCGTTCGATTAATGCAAAATTACAAGCCGAAAGTAATTTATATTTAAGAAAACTGAGTGTCAGTTACCAGATCATCATCTGACGAACGTCTCTGCAAAATATCTCGTCAATATTTTCAAAAATAAGGCTGAAAGTACCAAAACATGAAATATCGCATTTCGATACAAGAATCCATTTTGCGATGTATCATTTTTTGGTACTTTCAGCTTTATTTTGAAGTTATTGACGAGATATTTTGCATCAGAGACGTTCTTCAGATGATTATCTAGTAACTGATACTCCGTTTTCTTCAATATAAATTACTTTCGGTCTTCCTAATTTTACATTAATCGAACGGTAGCGCTCTGGTGGCAGAAATCGGCACTAAATTCTGAAGAATCATCTGAAGTCAAACATTTTTCACCGTAAACTTCGTGGCTTTGCGACGAAGGTGTTTATTCAAGTTAATTGGTGCGGCACATGTGAAATTGTCAAGTTATCGGCGGCGATCTTTTCTGCGGGCATACGATGCATCGCTTCCCAGGCAGTTTTGACTGCGGGATTTTATGACCTTCCGTAAACGATACCTCGCATTTTACGATTTGTTGATGACACATTTTTATTCGCGAACTCGAAATTGCTTTGCGGATTGCAAGCACCCGCGCCGCGCGTACATTCGTACATTCCTCGCTAGAATTCACGACTCCTGCGATGTGCAGTGAGTGGCACGTCTTGAAAATTTTCTTCAAAGTCGGTTTTTCAGTCCTATCCTCATTTTCACCAGTTTCTCTATTTGTCTACCGGGCACGTGGGCGCCCGAAGCGGGTGGCAAGAGGGGGCACTTGCGCCCCC
This sequence comes from Trialeurodes vaporariorum, assembly GCA_011764245.1. Taxonomy (NCBI): domain Eukaryota; kingdom Metazoa; phylum Arthropoda; class Insecta; order Hemiptera; family Aleyrodidae; genus Trialeurodes; species Trialeurodes vaporariorum. The sequence goes on along the minus strand of VMOF01000111.1, from coordinate 18,464,722 downwards.
CCCCCCCCCCCCCCAATTCAAGAAAGTCAAAATTTCACGATAAAAAATGAAAGGAAAAAAGAGAATGAAATGTTAATCTAAGGAGTGATAGTTGACAAACTTCATCATTAGTTTATTTTGTGGTTTTAACTCATTTTTTGCAAAGAATAGTAAAATTATACATTTTTCTTATGATTGTTATCATCTGTTGTCCCTTTATCCATTACATCAAACAAGTCAAAATTATTGTCATTTAATACACCCACAATGGGTTAGTAAATGTACACTATTTGGATGAAAAAAAAGTTTTCCCTTTTCCCCCCGGGGGGGGGGTCTCCTAGACCTTCCAATAGGGGTCAAAAAATTTCCCCCCCCCCCCCTGGAAATTTTTCTGCGGGCTCCCATGACCGGTCAGTTGCAAGGGTTTGAATTTTTGAGGTTTTCTTTTGTAAAGAAAATGAAAGTTGAGAACGAAAGTGTGTCTTTAATTTTTTTTCCCCCCAATCACCCCGCGGTTTCAGAGATGCACTCATGTAAAGTTTCGAAAAAATCTGTGTGCATTGTGACGTAACAGCGCGGATTTCCCATTTAAAACAATGTAGTTTGGACCAAAATCGAATGTACGAAGCTATACATAGCCTAGTCTGAAAGTCAAAGGCATCAGTGGAGGAGCTTGCGATTTGGCAACGTCTTAGTTCGTCCATTTAAATCCATGAGAAATATCGAACTATATTTGCCCACCGAAATCAAAATATGTCAGATTAAACGTCGCATTTGTTGGTTAGAATCGCTCGAAATCCTGCAAATTCCACAACAACAACAATAACAACGTTTGGATGATTCCAACCTCCAATTGCATCGTTTAATCTGTTATATCTTGTTGATTTTGGCACTTTTAACCATGGAACCATGCATAATAATTAAGCATTTTCGTGGACGTAGAATTCACAATCGCAAAAACCATGATGGCATTAATTGTTTGATTTAATAGCCTAAATTTCCGTCCAAAAATGCGCTTACGGGAAAAATACATTGAATCAGAGTTGGTTTGGAACCAGAGGGTCTCGGAAGGCAACCAGAGGGTCTCGGAAGGCAATCGATACGATATATCGCGCTGTTAAATTATCTATTTGTATATGTAGGCGTATTTGAAGTGGAAGGATACGAAAGTTTGAAGTCTTTGACCCTGCGTAACCATGTGTTTCAGAATTCGTCAAGTGTCGTGAGCTGTGTGCACTGCGATTTTTCCATGCATCTGATTTCTGATTTGCATATTTAATGCAGCGAAGCGTCGCGTTGCCCGTTGGTCGCATCGAGTTGTATACGCATCCTTCCATAAAATGTAAATCCTTTATTATTGCCAAGCCTCACTCAATCGGATGTCGGTTGCACTATGCGCCAATTTTTTGCAGTGCGTAAAGTTTCTCTTCATTTCATCCTTTATTTTTCATCTCTTCCTATAAATGATGGTGTTACGTAATCTAGAGTCCCTGAAAAGTGGAAACTCTTTGAGAATTACGTCATTTCCGAACTAATTTCTGATTGATCCTCACGTTTAGACTCTCGTAGAGGCACAAGGAGGCAAACATGGGCGGAGCTAGCAATTTGGCAACTGTGGATTATTCCCATTTGAATGAATGAGAAACAATCGATTAAAAATTGGGCCGTGGCCCCCTCAAGAATCGATTGTTTCTCACACATTCAAATGGATAGAATCCACAGTTGCCAAATTGCTAGCTCCGCCCATGGAGACAAAATGCTAGCAGGGCGTATGTTTATACATATTCCCCCATTTAACTCACTGTAAAATTTTCAAATTTCCCGCCAACTTTGGCAACACTGAATGCAAATGACGAACGGCGCTTATAGACCGTTTTAGTGAGAAGCGGGAAATTCGAAATCGACCAATCTGATGTCGATTTCACGTTTAAAAAAGCATCTATAAGCAAATTTTATTTCGTGACCGGGTTCGGTCACGGTTTGGTCACTTGGTGCCTGGTGGCTGTATATTATGCTTGATAATATGTATACTATCACTCAGTTATGTTTCGTAGGTAGTTTTAACACTTTTTAACATCATTTCATACCACGTTGATAGTAGATAAATATTATAATACACATTTTTAGAATATTCCTATCCCAGATTTTCGTGACCTGGTCACGAATCTGTGACCTACCTCGCTAGGTAGGTTTCGGAAACCGAGACCTGGTCTCGAAATTCGAAACCAACAATAGTGGACGCCCATTTGATTGTACAGCAACAAAGTGACCGAACCCGGTCACGAAATAAAATTTGCTTTATGCCAAGGGGTCTGTTGCGTACTTTTGCTGCAACAATAAAGAACCTTGAGTCTTTAGAAAAATTCGGAAAAAATAACGATGCGCACATGAGAAACGTCTAAAAACCACCCATTGACTCTTGGAAATCACGTCAAGTTCGTGCAGCCTGCGCGACACTATAGTCATGATTTGCACCGGCATACTACTACATAGACAAAACCACTGTGTTTATGTAAACAACATCGTAACAAAAAAAAAAAAAATGATGGAATTGCCTTCTGAATGCATGAAATATTGGCTGCATTTGCTGTGTAGTATTTTCTGGTTTATCAAAGATACACAAACTGTATGAATCTAAACGAAACATTCAAATATTTGTAAGTTATGTTGGTGTTTACATAAACGCGATGGTTCTGTCTATGTCATTTTGTTTCGGTGATAAAAGTGTCTAGTGTAGTTGTTCATAATGGAAATGATTTATGGAGTTAATCTGTGGATTTTGAAAGTTTTCAATGTGCATGCGCATCTTTATTTTCGCCGAATTTGATGTCAAAATCAGCAAGTAGGTAAAGTAATATTGCTGTCGCAAAAAAAAAAAAAAAAAAAAAAAAAAAAAAAAAAAAAAACCGCAAATGATCTATTAGATTCCTGGCTTTTAAATTTCCTGCTTGGCAATAAAACAGTCTATTAGCACCAAAAATGCGTCAGGCGTCCAGAGGCTACTGTCTTGGGTTAGTTGAGTCTTTTGCTCTGGTGTAAGTAAATGCTCCGTGCGGCTCAAACACCCTAGCGAATTTTCTCATCATGCACATCTATTTAGAACCGCGGACAAAACCTTCGTTAGAAAATTGACCAAGCTAAAGATTAGTTGAGCAGACCAAATCTTTGGTTTACCCAGAAAATTCTCTATAGGCACATACAGAACCTTTATGGTTAGCTCTACTGAAGACTTTTGCTATGGGTCATTTTGCTACCAAAGCGTTTTACTGTTTTCTCTGTGTGCGGCATTCCATTTTTCTGAAATTGTACCTTATGATTGAATAAATAGCAATCAGTAAATGATGTATTCTGTGTTTATTATTCATTAATCACTACGGAGGGATCATTGTGGCCTTCTCTAGTTTACAATTAAGTCATTTAATTCATTGATTCATCTTTTCCTCCTCATCCTATTCTACAGTTGAGAATTTCCTTATAGAAAAACCACGTATATTAAACAGAGGATATTCTCGTCCTAAAAAAAAATAAATAAAATAAAATAAAATAAAATAAAAAATCCATTGTTCAAAGTGATTTTGTGTGTGTTTCTGATGGTTTAAATATGGCTTTGTTCATTTTATCTGGTCCATTACGGGGGGGGGGAGGGGGGCTGATGGAATTTAACATCTGCATAGCTGATTTTGGAGTCCGCTTTCAAGTATGGTCAATTTTACCATCATATGGTAAATGCAACGTACCTTGTGGTAAATTAAGATAACCTGTCGGTACATTTCACCACAAGGTACGTTGCATTTACCAGTTGATGGTAAAATTTACTATACTTGATAGCAGACTCCAGATGACTCCAGACTGCAGATGATAAATTCTACCAGTCTTTTTTTTTCCGTATATACGAACCTCCAATGTCTGGTAAAAAATATCACCCCGTTTCAGAACTGGCGTTGTGCGTATAATTGATCGCATTTTTCAATTTACCGATGATTTCACCGGTTGAGAAAAAGTTCAGTTCAGTTTATGACTGTAATGCATGAAAATACTCGCGCATCTGCGTCATGTTTTCTAAACCGGTGGAGTTGTCGATGACTTTAAAAAACTCGCGGGTATTTTAATCATTAAACGGCGATTGCACCGATTGAGAAAAGATTTCTGATCATAGTATTTTCATGCAGTACAGTCATACACTGAACTGAACTGTGTACTCTTTTCTCCACCGGTGATGAAATCATCGGAGAATAAAATGTCATAAATTATACGCAAAACGGCAGCTCTGCCCCGTTTAACTTATCAAAACACACACGATAACACTATATCAAGTATGCATTTTTTTAAGACAAGTATATTCCCTCTGTTTTTTTTTTTTTTTTTTTTTTTTTTTTTTTTTTTTTTTTTTTTTTTTAAGAACTCAATTTTTGCCAGTTCCTCGATAAAAAATACTAATTGCAAAATACTTCCTGCCTTTAATTCTGGGCTGAAATTTGTCGAATTTTCAAGTTGTAGTCGGCGAAAAACTGCATATAAGGGTATTGTTCACAATTTTCTGGGGAAGGATCTTCTGACCCCCCTTTCTACTGAGGGGTGTATTTCTCAGGCCCTCAATATCCACTCCTGTCATACCCAAATAGTTGTACTAGTTCACCAAAAATTAGAGCACCCATATGCATGATAATTTTCAAAATCCGATGCGAGTGGTCTTTAACAAACTTTCGTCACTGTAGCACAGAGCAGGACACTCCGCGGACTTTAATCCAAAAAATCAATGAACGCTCAAATGACCTTCAAAATCCACTAGTGAAGTCGTATAAAAGGCTTTTTCATTTAATATAAAATCTGTCTGCCGGAACAGCGCCCTCGCAATTTCCATGTACTAACTGCTTTTTCAAACAAGCAACGGCTAATCACCACAAGTTCAGTCATTGAACGCGGAGTTGCGCGGAACCTAACTTCTCAAAATCTCAAGTCTAGGGCAGTGGCGTGGCGTAGCGTGCAATTTGGCAACGTTGCAGCTCATCCATTTAAACCCACAAAAAGATCGAAGTATTGGGTGTTCGGTGAATACCTTCGCATTCGAACTTTTACATGGGTTCTAATGGACAAAAACCAACGTTGCCAAATTGCACGCTACGCCACTGGTCTAGGGGCACTAAAAATATTATAAAGTAGCTTTCAGTCATATTTAAAGCTGATTTTATTATGCACCCGAACCAACGGTTTTGCATTTTACTGTCTCATCCGAACCGCGTGTTCGGCAGCGATGTATGACACCGATGCTGTACCCAATGGCATAGTAAGAAATAGTGGTACCCGGGGTGAAGCCTTCATAGTGTCACTCTTTCCTCACGCCTTAAAACTAAGATTTTTTTTTTTTTTTTAAAGCTCACTTTTTTCATATTCTCGAATAAAACAACAGAAAATAAAAAATAAAAATTAATGACGAATAATAATGGATTATTTTTCAATCTATTCACTCGAGTCTAGTGACTTTAGAAAATTCTCTTACCTACTTCAGGGACACTCGTTTCACGAGTGGCAAACATTTAACCATTTAGACACCATTTAGCCAAATTGATATTTTAATCATACCCCCTATCTCATCCATTTTTCTCATGTCTTCTTTCATTCTTTTAATATATTTCTATTTTTGTAATCATGAAAAATTTGAAAACTGAGTTATTTTCTCTTTCTATTACCTCTCTGTTTCCCCAACCTTTTTCTAATTTTCACTTTCTCGCTCCCTCCCAAGGAGAGAGACATTTTTCTCTTTCAATTACCTCTCTTTTTTTCTCCTCTTCTCTTCTCTCTCTCTCTCTCTCTCTCTCTCTCTCTCTCTCTCTCTCTCTCTCTCTCTCTCTCTCTCTCTCTCTCTCTCCTGTCTTTTTTCTCTTTTTCTCCGCTTCCTTCTAGATTTCTTGCGTTTTTACTTCGAGTGTCACCCTCGTATTAGTGTCACCCGGGGCGGACCGCGCCCCCTCTGCCCCCTCCTTACTACGCGATTGGCTGTACCCGAACCTCGGCATTTGTATACCCGTTCCGCGAGATGGGGGCGAAAAGAGTAATTCAACGGTGAGAGACAACAATGAACAACGCTTCTGATTGGCTGGAAATGGTTTTGTTGACTTTGGTGTTTTGCGTTCTCGGAAAAGTTCCAAACTTTAAATCTTCACCCGTACCTCAATAAAATTCGCGTGCAATCTGGCATCAGCGTATTCTCTCCATTTAAACCTCATGTAAAATAATCGATCTTCAGGAGGTGCAATTGTACCCCCAGATATCGATACTTTTGCATAGACTTAAATGGAAGTTTAGCATTGTTGCTAGATTGCACGAGCTGCAACTGCTTAATTAGGTTACTCTGTTCACTGAGTAACTAGACTTGGTGACCAGCAGTTGCTTGTTTGATGCCTTGTGGTGTAAATATTGCGAGCTTGCTGTTTGATTTTCTGGATTTTAACACGGAAAAAAAAGATTAGTGAAAATAACCATACGGATACCTGATTTTGGCACCTGCTCGATGTTATGGTAAACTTGACCAGAAGTATGGTACATTTACCGATACTTTGAGTAAATTCGACATGCAATCAGGTGACATCACCTAATACCTAGTCAAAACATAGTGTACTTCTGGTTGACATTACCATAACATCTAGCAGGTGACAAAATGAGGCATCCGTATGGTTATTTTCACTGTAGTTTTTTTCCGTGAAAAAGGGGCAATCGTGATTTTATGAGTGATGAACGTTGAAGATTTTTAGTGTGCTCATTGATTTTCTTTTTTTTTGGGTCAAGTTGGCCATCATAGACGCATTCTCATTGCATACCTATGTACGGGACTATTTGCAATATGACTTGTAGTCATATCATGTATAGCTCATCGTAAGCGTGTTTGTATTCAAAAAGCACCCTTCAGTTTTTCACCGATCTGCTCGCGACTGTTAGCATTTCCTCAAAAGTCCCATCGAACGAAAGAGAACTACAAAGTTAGTGTTGATAAGTGTTTGTTTGATTGTTTTCAAGCATGTTTTTCTCGCTAGTCACTGTATGCGTCTGTCGTTTGTCAGTCAGAGCAATATGCTTCGCTCAGATTGATTTGTTTTTAACCGAAACGCGAACTTCTTCCGTGACGCTCGTAGTAACGTAGTTCTAGCGTAGAGATAAGGATTCGTTTCAAAAATGTGCTTCTGGTTATTGGAATTATTTTTTGCCGATTGCGTGAGAAAATTCTCAGTAACGGCTCGTTCTATTTGGCAACCATGTATTTTTGCTATGTATGTTCAATCTGTTCCCTCCTACTTTTTGGAGAATGTCTCAGAAGAAAAAGGAACTGCTAGGGCGTGGCGGAGGGAGGGGGAGAGGAAATTTGCCGCGAGTAAGAATTTGGTGAATCCTGCAAGGATGAATAATCAATGGAAAACAGAGTAAATAAATAGATAGACAACGTGGCAGCTTGTGCATTTTGGCAACAAAGTTTTTCCTCCGTTTGATTCTATGTAAAACAATCGATCATAGTGCATATAGACTAATTTAGTGTGACGATGTATAGCTTCGATAAATCATTTTGTGACCCTAAAAACCACCCCACGCTCAGCCACCTAACAGGCGGCGCACTATGGTCCAGAAGTCCGGTTTAGGAAGACATTAGTTTGCATTGAAATCGCCCAATATCTTGAAAACGGCTAATCCGACACCAAAACTGGTATTTACAAGAAAGATATACCGTAAAGCGTTTTAACTTCTTTGTGATAACCATTTTTTGTGTCAGATGAGCCGTTTTCAAGATATTGGGCGATTTTAATGCAAACTAATGTCTTCCTAAATCGGACTTTTGGACCATAGTGCGGCGGGTGGAAACCCAAACTGGGTGCGGTTTATTTGGTCACAAAACGATGTATCGAAGCGATATATCGTCATGCACCATAAACAAGTCCATTGGTTTTTATGGAGGAAAACGGGTGTTGCCACACCGCACGAGCCGCCATTGAATAAACAAACAAATTCATAAATAAATTAATGAATACATAATCGAGTATAATAAATACTAGGTAATCCAGGGGCCTTTTCCCCCTACCGACCGTCATATGGCACATCTGTTAAAAGTTAATCGTGGAACTGGTCTCGTTCTATAATAATATATTTGTTCGTTATAGTTTTGTTTGTTTGTTTGGTCGTTCGTTTGTTTGTAATAAGGTTATATATTGTAGCGAGTATTTTTTCGCTCCATCATCCGATCTTCGACGAACGTTGAACCCACTTCACTATACGATCCTTGCCTCAGCCTTACTCTTGTTACGTCATTGAATTTAATCACAGCCTAATTTCAATTTTTGCGATTTTCAGCCATTAGACGACCCCCCCCCCCCCCCCCTCTCTCTCTCTCTCTCTCTCTCTCTCTCTCTCTCTCTCTCTCTCTCTCTCTCTCTCCCGCTCTCATTTCTTTTTCCTGTAATTTATTTGGATCCATGAATGGCATGATTCGCCAGTCGTGCGCGCGCATTTCTTTTGACGCCTCGCACAGTGGGCATAAGTGACCTATTTGACGGACATAAATCTGAAAGTTAAAATTGCCTAAATTATCGCTTTAAAGCTTTCCGGACTAATTTTACTCTCTTGAATGGGTCTGTCGCGTACTTTTGCAAAATTAATGTAAAACCTTGATTCTTATGTAAAATGCGGCGAAAATAAGGATGCGCACATTAACTAGAACTTTCAAAAACCACTCATCAACTCAGGAACTGCAGTGTTACCAATAGCTGACCTTTGTGCGGCGAGTGGATGGGGGGGGGAGTAAAAATCGCCAGTTTCCATATTCTGACGAATCAGCGATTCACTTCTAACGTTATCTTTCTCCGCCGACTGCGGTGTTCCTGTTATCTTGTAACCTCAAAGCGTCATCGCTGTTTTTTTTTCTTTTTTTTTTTTTTCTTCTTCTTCTTTTTATTTGTTTTATTTTATTAATTTAATTTTATTTTATTTTATTTTTTATTGTCAATTTCTTCATTATGTTTAGTTCATCTTGGTAGAGAAAGTATTCTTATCTGTAAATTGCAGCAAAAACATAAATGTGAAAAACAAGCCAAGTTCCAAGTGGCTTTATTCATTTTCATCCTTTCAGCCACGAAAAGGAGTGAAATATGAAATAAAGCCAAGTTTTCTGGCTTAAGTTTTTTTTATCAGAAATGGGAAAAAATTTGGGTTTTACGATCAGCTGTTATTCTCATGTTCGAGCTCGAAGCATATTACATTCGCAAGAAACTCAGGAGAGGAAAAATATTTTGGCGATGATGAATTTTGCATTTGTGCTCCGCTGAAACTTGGCTGCGTTTGGGATTGAACGTATAGACCGTTATAGTATTACGACAAGAAAAAAATTGGATCCAAATATAATAATATGTTCTATCTCGCTCACTCTCACATGGTTACCCATAAGAAATTTTATCCATATTTTATCCAAACGCAGCCAAGTTTCAGCGGAGCACAAATGCAAAATTCATCATCGCCAAAAAATTTTTCCTCTCCTGAGTTTCTTGCGAATGTAATATGCTTCGAGCTCGAACATGAGAATAACAGCTGATCGTCAAACCAATTTTTTCCCTTTCTGATAAGAAAAACTTAAGCCAGAAAACTTGGCTTTATTTCATATTTCACTCCTTTTCGTGGCTGAAAGGATGAAAATGAATAAAGCCACTTGGAAATTGGCTTGTTTTTCACATTTATGTTTTTGCTGCAATTTCAGTTATTTTTGTACGGAAAACGTTCACGTGGAACAAAAAGCACGGAAGATTCAGTTTTATTTATAATATTCACGAGAAATTGTTTACAGTTTCAATGATTTAGCCCCCCACCCCAGCAATTTTTCTTCGGGCGCCCATGAGTCAATGTCTATGCTTATACTCTATCTTGGAAAATATTTGCCAAGGTTTATCTATGCAGGCTCACAAAAAAAATTTAATGATCAGCTTGTTGTACAGAGGCTCCTCTCCACTCCTCTCCTCTCCTCTCCACTCCTCTCTCTCCTCTCCTCTCCTCTCCTCTCCTCTCCTCTCCTCTCCTCTCCTCTCCTCTCCTCTCCTCTCCTCTCCTCTCCTCTCCTCTCATCTCCTCTCCTCTCCTCTCATCTCCTCTCCTCTCCTCTCTCCTCTCCTCTCCTCTCCTCTCCTCTGAGAAATATTTTCGAAATGTTTGCAGGTGATTGAAGAAAGAAGAGTTTTAATTAAATACAGAATATGGATTGAATGCACAATACACAATAATATTGCAGTGTAGAAAAGGTAGGAAACGTTACAAGGTTTTACGGAACGCGGACGAATGCAAAAGACTATACAGAAGTAAATAGTATTCTGGTTTGAATCACCAACTGACAAATTATAGTGTTGGAAGAGCATCACAGGTATACGAGTAAATGACGAAGAGTCCGTTTGCAGTGCGCCGCCGTCGTGCGATAAGATGTTTTGAAGCTAAGGAGGCGAGTCTGAGTGGAGGGGGAATTTGAGAAACACCGCCCGCCTGCGACGCGACGGTATCTCAACGCAGCTCGCACTGTTTCCCAGCCGCGCGCGCTTCGTTCTGCATCTGCGCCGCTGCGAGCCGCCACTCCCTAATAAACCTGCCCTTTTTTCTGGATTCACGCCTTCCCTTTTGTTCCAAACCCCTTGATGCACTGTATATTCTGAATCAGCTTGACAAGAGCTTTCATATGGTACCAAAATCAATTTATTTCAAGAAGATTTGAAAAAATGTCTATTTTCGAAGGTCCATAAATATGAGAAAAATAATTCGGAAATAGATTTTCGGACTTTTCCCTTTCATTTGGACCTAAATGCCGTATGTGTGCCGAATATCAAAATTGTAGGATGATCGGAAGTACCCAAACATTTTGATGATCTCTTAAAATCAGTCTCGGACAGAAAATGGCATTTTTCGGGATTTTTGGAGCTCTGTATCTTGAGAACCACTAAAGATAGGAACTTGAAATTTTAGGAGCATGTTAAGATAGTGTATCTGAATAGCTCAGAAAATTTTCAGAATTTAATATTCATTTTCGGCTGAATTAGAGAGGAGTGAAAATTGGCCATTTTGCTTCCTGTAAAGATACACTGTAGTGCGGGAACTTGGCTGGTGCACTACCGTGCACCCAGATAATTGAAAATCGACTGTTCAATATTTTTATAGATCGTAGAATTTCATGACCCTTCTAATAACCCAAAAAACTTTTCCCCCTCTCTTTTTGTTTTTGTTTTTGTTTTTTGTTACAAAGTATGTTCGTATGTATGATTTGTTTTTATGTATGATAGAATAGTACGACTGATGACGGTCCGTCTAATCTTTCCGTGATAAGGGTTAGGTTATAACTCTAAAACGATTTGTCTGACGATTTGTTTTTAGATAATGAGCGGCTACAGCGGCCCGCTGTGGATCGAAACTTTAGGTTTTCCCGGACTTTTAATTTTTCTGTTTTTTCGCCTCAGAAACGTTTCAGTGACGATATTTTACCCTTAAAACCATGTAAACTATGAATCACAAAAGAAAGTATCCTGGTCAGTGGCGAGACGTGCGATTTGGCAATTTTCCTTTTCCCCCATTTAAACACATTAGAAAGGTCGAGATGCCTGGTCATCGCCGATGACTGAAGCGTTCGATTTTTTTAGTGAATTTAAATGAAGAAAATACATTGTTACCAAATTTCACGCTAGTATTTTCCGCCCTTTACTTCCGGTACACCCCATTATTCCTACTCATGAGAGTAAAATTTACCCTTACCTTTAACCCTTTTAGGACCAAGCCCGAGTTTCCTCGTTTTTCTCCTCTAAGTCTGTTACACACTTGTTTCATCCCTCTTTCCGAACAATCGCAAATATAGATGAGAACACTTACAAGATGAGGTCTCGTTGGTAGCCTTCAATTCGTAAGATAGGCAATTCCAACTCCACCGAGTACGAACAGTTAACTACCTTCCTTGTATAAACGGATGAATGGTGTTTTCTTGAATTAACGTGGTCATTAAAGGGCTAAAGTTCGCTCCGATTTGCACTCCGGATTCGGTGGCCGATTTTTAAAACTGTGTATTTAAAGTTGGTACCCCTTGAAAGTATGCTTCAAAAAACTCTTTGGAAAATGTTGAACAAATTTACTAAAAGCAATTTTGACGAAAGGACTCTCTTTCGAAGGCCATAATACATTGCCTGGATTATTTTAAGTTTTAGAATGAATAATTTAAGGGTAATTCCACCCTAACGCATGACATTTTGCTGACGCCGAAAAATGGTAGAGAAATTGCATCATAAAATCGTCTACAGCTACCGAATTATTATTTCTGTTAAAATGTGTCTCATTCAGCAAGCTCTACGATAACAAATCGTAAATTTAATTAGTCCTTGAAAAAAAGTTACTTATTAAGCGTCAAAACAGGCGAAATGACCTGGCAGAACGTTTACAGTCATTTCGTCGTAGCAGAATGACCTTTTGACTCCTTAAAATTAGCGGGATTACAATGAATCATTAATCTAATTTTTGTTTTTGTTGAACCTACTAAAGAGTCATTTTTGCCGGAAATTTTCGTTTCATTCGGTAGATTCAACGTTTTCATAAAGTAAATTTTTTGACTATTGTCGGCGTTCAACGGAAAGTCCCGTTCCGTTACCATGGAATTACCCATAAATTCCCTACGGTACAGGAGTTCTATGAACTCTATTAAATGCCAATTTTTCTTGTGGATCGAATTTCATGTAAATCACATTGATGCCCGTGTAAACCCGGTATAAAAAAAAAAAAAAAAAAAAAAAAAAAAAAAAAAAAAAAAAAAAAAAAAAAAAAAAAAAAAAAAGTGGTTTTGAACGTAAAGTTAGTAAAATATTTTTTTTTGTCATCGCCGATCACATTTCAAAGGTCAAAAGAAGACATTTCAGATCGATTCAAAACTGTTACGAAATTTCCTTCGTATGTCATTTAATCATGTTCAGGACTGTAATGCGCGAAAATACTATAGTATCTATAATCTTTTCTCAATCGGTGGAAACGCCGTTAATTAATTAAAATGTCCGCAAGTTTTTTAAAGTCATCGACGTCTCCGCAGATTGAGAAAAGACTACAGATGCGAGTATTTCTGTGAACTATACACTCATGAACTGAACTGAACTGTTCAATCTTTTGTCAACCGGTGGAATAATCGGTGGATCGAAAAATATCATCATAAGTGGCGGTAGCCACCCGGCCAAGTTAAAAAAAAAAAGACCGCCTGGAAACAGAACGAGAGAAGGTGGCGTCCTTTATTATACGCAAAACGGCGCAGCTCTGGAAAGAACAGCAATTTTTCCACATTTCTTATCTGTCTCAAGTATTTTCAAACCCTTTACTCCCCCTTCCCAAAAAAACCGTTGGCAGAAATTCCACTGCTGCGCGCGATCTGTAGGTCGTAGGATATATTATGCTTGATCTATAAGGGAGGAGCAAATACTTTGTGACTAAATGGTGGCTATTAAGTGAATTTGATGGAGGATTTTAACCCGGTTGCTAGTCTTCGACAATTTCTGAGAAATTGAGTGAAGTCGGTTCGATCTCAATCAATCCAATCTCAATCAATCTCAATCAATCTCAACCTCGATCAATTAATCGACCGATGGTCAATTAATTGACTGATGGTCAATTAATTGACCGACCGTCAATTAATTGACTGATGGTCAATTAATTGACTGATGGTCAATTAATTGACTGATGGTCAATTAATTGACTGATGGTCAATTAATTGACCGACCGTCAATTAATTGACTGATGGTAAATTTAAATTTGACCGACCGTCAATTAATTGACTGATGGTAAATTTAATTGACTGATGGTCAATTAATTGACTGATGGTAAATTTAATTGACTGATGGTCAATTAATTGACCGACCGAAAATTTAATTTGACCGACCGTCAATTAATTGACCGACCGTCAATTAATTGACCGACCGTCAATTAATTGACCGACCGTCAATTAATTGACCGACCGTCAATTAATTGACTGATGGTCAATTAATTGACCGACCGTCAATTAATTGACTGATGGTCAATTAATTGACTGAGGGTCAATTAATTGACCGACCGTCAATTAATTGACCGACCGTCAATTAATTGACTGATGGTCAATTAATTGACTGATGGTCAATTAATTGACCGACCGTCAATTAATTGACTGATGGTCAATTAATTGACTGATGGTAAATTTAATTGACCGACCGTCAATTAATTGACCGACCGTCAATTAATTGACCGACCGTCAATTAATTGACCGACCGTCAATTAATTGACCGACCGTCAATTAATTGACCGACCGTCAATTAATTGACCGACCGTCAATTAATTGACCGACCGTCAATTAATTGACTGATGGTCAATTAATTGACCGACCGTCAATTAATTGACGGATGGTCAATTAATTGACCGACCGTCAATTAATTGACCGACCGTCAATTAATTGACCGACCGTCAATTAATTGACCGACCGTCAATTAATTGACCGACCGTCAATTAATTGACCATCGCTCAATTAATTGAGATATCGTCAATTAATTGAGATATACTCAATTATTTGAGAAATCGGTAACGCACAACATTCCTCATCATTTGCATGTTTGTCGCTCCAGCTCAAGTCTTGACCTGTCTCGTCGCACGCCGCGTCGGCCGTCGCGTCTCCGCCCCCTCTACTGCAACACCTATACAGGGTGTGTAAAAAAAAAGGATCAGGGGCGAATATTTCGGAAGCAGCTTCGATTTTCGAAAAACGCTCAAACACGTTTTCGCATAATTGGAGGGGGACATTTTTTTGGGGGGTTTTCACTTTCGGCGCCCCGAAGGGGGGCCGGGGGCGGGGGGCACCACCCTCCTAAATTGCATATTTCAAATGGGACCCCACATTTTATTACAGATTTGGAAAGCATTTAAAATTCTAAGATTTTTAACGCAAACCGCATGTCAATATCGATTTTCATCTTCGATACATCGAACTTCAAAGTTCGATATCGACCAATATTCAAAAAATCAGAACTTCTCCAAAAAAGGTCGGTTTTTTAAAAACTAAGTGCGTAAAGTACTTTCCAGAACGAGCACTTTTCAAATAAAAATACACCTTTTGCAAAAAATTTACATTGTTGCCATTTTGGAGCCCCGGAATATTTATCAAAATCATCGAACATTTTTAATTCGATCTTTTCTTGAAAAACGACCCAAATTCAAAATATTGGCTCCGAAATTGTCCGATGAGGGTTAACGTATGCTAAAATACGCTAATAAATTGTCAAAAGACTCAGAAAAGCCTAAAAAAATGATGTGATCAAATTCTGAAATTGAGCCAAAAATTTTTTGTTTTAATTAATGAAACGAGACTTTTAAGAGCTTTTAAGCGTATTTCAGCACACATTACCCGTTATTGGATAATTTTGGAGCTAATAATTTAAACTTGGATCGTTTCTCAAGAAAAAAACGAATTAAAAATGTTCGATAATTTTGACGAATATTTCGGGGCCCCAAAATGGCAACAGTGTAAATTTTATGCAAAAGGTGTATTTTTATTTGAAAAGTACTCGTTCTGGAAAGTACTTTAGCCACTTAGTTTTTAAAAATCCGACCTTTTATGGAGAAGTTCTGTTTTTTTGAATATTGGTCGATATCGAACTTTGAAGTTCGATGTATCGAAGATGAAAATCGATATTGACATGCGGTTTGCGTTAAAAATCTTAGAATTTTAAATGCTTTCCAAATCTGTAATAAAAATGTGGGGTCCCATTTGAAATATGCAATTTAGGAGGGTGGTGCCCCCCGCCCCCGGCCCCCTTGGGGGTGCAGAAAGTGACCCCCCCCCCCCCCCCCAAAGATGCCCTCCTCCAAATAAGCGAAAACGTGTTTGAGCGTTTTTCGAAAATCGAAGCGGTTTCCGAAATATTCGCCCCTGACCCTTTTTTTGTTACACACCCTGTATTTCCGTCCATGCTGTTCTCACCATCGGACTTACAGATAACAGACCCCAAACGAATTTGCGCTATGGTGCGCGTCTTGTAAACACTCACCCTTCCTTCCCCTCCTTTTTCCTCTTCCACTTGCCTCTCTCGTGCGCATTGCTTGTCCCGCTTGCTCGCTCGAGTTGAGGTTTTGATCTTGGAATATTTTCGGCAGGAGTTTCATCTTTCATTTCATGCCTTGTGCCGCTCTTCTACCAACCCGGCTTTCTGCTATGCCACCCTCTGCCCTCTCCCCTGCAGCTTAGTGCTCATTGTATATTGTTTATGATTATTTTTTTACAGTGGGTCCAGGTCCACCCTTTGCTTTATTCATTCCCATATCACCGCTTTTGCCTCTGCTTGCACTCTTAACCAGTGATCAGTTTTTTCTTTGCCTCTCCATGTAGCTACTTGATCGCCTTATCCTCCTTCTTTAAAGCTGAATTTTGAGTCTGTTGAAGGGAAACTCAACATCAAAACTCGCGCACGCCCGCTTCGGGTTCTTACATAGTGGTATGGACCTGAGATCATGTAAATATTTAATCATTATGGCGATCAAAAAATTTTTAAAAGGCGAAGTAAAGTGTCAAGTTGGTCACAATCATAACTGGTCTCGTCTCTGGTTTGGAAAAATAGGAGAAAAAGTTTCAAGAAGTTGGATTAGTGAATTTTTTCTACTGAAAAAAGATAAAATCGAGGAGAATCTTGTTAGAAACTTTAGACCCCCAGGGACGGATTTGGAGGGGTGCAAAAAGGGCATCTGCCCACATCGGCAATTTTTAGTCTGTGATAGTAAAAAAGGGGGGAAGGAAAAGAAGGGAAAGAAGAAAAAAATTTAAAAAGGGAAAAAAAAACTCAGCCCCAAAATTTCTACGGTGAAATAAAATGTCAAATAAAATAAAACTTACAAACATTCGCCCCCCCCCCCCAAACGAGACACGACGAGCGCGGAAGCTGCTTCAGCCTCCAATTAAAAGCCATAAAGCAATGCGAAAGACAGAGACACAAGGGCGTGTCCAGAAAAAAATCCAGAGGGGGGGGGGCATCATTTAGCGCGTGAATATCACATTTTTCACATTCAGGCAATCTATTACTTTTTCCCCTCTTACTTTGACGTTTTTTGGGGACTGCATCTCTACTCCTTCCCGGTATATGCCCTTGCAGATAGAGATATGTCCGCCATTTTGAGAAACTTCAAATTGAATCCGAAAAACTGTTTCCATTGGCTCTTATTACGGCAGTTTCCATTCTGATTGTTTTATTTTAAGCTTTAATTTATGAATAGTCCTTCGAGTTATGTGTATTACATCAAAATAAAATAAATAAATTGTGTATTTTGAAATTTTTTTTCGAAGTCAATTACCTGTCCATTTTCATCCTAAAAGTTTCTTACACGCGTATTTTTTTAGATTTTTATGCATCATAGTGCATCTGGGTCTCGATTGGTTTCGTTCGGGGGGGGGGGGCGGAGAAAATAGATCATTTTGGATTTGGGTTTTTCCTACATACAAAGGCGAGAATTGCATCTAAGAACACTCAAATTTTCAACATTTCGGGGGAAAGGGGGTTAATCCCCCATTAGCACATTGATAAACGGTGAGGAGCGGCGACTTCAAGATAGCTCCCAGAGGCGGCAAAAGGGTAAATCCGGGTCACTACTGAGGACATTAGAATAACTACGAGGATTGAACAAATCCGTTTGCTTTTATTGACTATTTGAACCAAATGTTTTACTGAAAAAAAAAGAAAAAAAAACTCTCGAGAATGACTCGTTTGAACTCTCTTGTTTGTGTGTTCTCACGCCAAGAAAGGAATTAACCAGAAATAATTTACTGTTGAAGGTTTAGTGTAAATTTTTCAAACATTGACTCTTTTTGAAGATACGTTGAAAAACTCTATCGAATCTACTTTAGGGATAAGGATAACCGAGCTCTTCTCTGCCTCCTTTTTTAACTACCCATATCTCACATTTGGCAAGTAAATTTTCTCCAAAGCATCAACATTATTTATTTTAAAAATTTGCCTCTTTTTTAATTCCTACACCACTGTTCATGGGCACCGGGATAAGGGGGGGGTAAACCTCTCACCCGCCCAGACTTTAGGACACTCAAAACTTCACGATATTAACTGAAATGAGACATTTAAGGAATTAGGTATTGCCTTGATGTAAATTTCATTTTTACTTAAAACATAAAAGTTCTTGAAACTTCCAAGGACTCTTCTTCTCTAACCAGTTTTTTTTTTTAGGGAATTGAAAAGTCGATATTAAATGGCAACTTCAGGGCCGTAACTATACCGTAGGGCAGTCGCGGCAATGCCCCCCCCCCCCAGGCTTGGGGCCCCCAACGATATTTTTTTTTCCATTCTTGTATGGGTTTTCCACCCTCATAGTTATACGAATATTTTATCAATAAGTTGGATTCATTCATTCATTACGAGGGGACGGTCACTTGTTTCTTGTTTTATCATGAATTTTTCAGTCCGGCCTTTGCGCCGATCGAACAGCTTTAAGTTTTCGGCACTATTTGACTACGTTTTAAGTACCGGTTCAGCGTGATGTTACCGTACGCATTTTATTTTTTGTCTTTCCGCCGGATTTTTGCTTCTGGTTATTAAAAACGGATTTCTCCAATCAGTGCAGTGACTGCAGTATCCAGTGTTGCCAAGGTAGATGGAGAACAGATACCTACGAACCAAGGTTATAGATTATACAGGTATGTTCAATGCTCATCTGACTTCACGCCACGAACTCAGTGGCGCGCAGTTCGAAATCACTGCAGTCAAGATGGCCGACAAAAGCAGAAAACACAACGACTCACTTGGGCGACTTCGAGAGTATCGCCCGAAGTTGCCTGGGCGAGTCGGCCTATTTTTTGCTTTTGTCGGCCATCTTGGCTGCCGTATTTTGCACTGCACGCCACTGAATTTGTGGCGCGAAGTCAGATGAGCATATCTGATAATCTATAACCTTGGGGTCTTATTGGTTCGCCAAAAAAGCGCTTGCGCCGCCATTTTTCTTACCGCGAATTCAAAACTGAGATTTAGCACGGCAGTGGAAGTGGCGGTGAACGTAAACCTATTAACCTAACCTCCATCACAAAATTAAGATTAGTACACAGAGAAAAATAATTCGGTAAAATTTGATCACAGAAGTGTTTGGTTGCAGGAAACCGACATTTTCGGTCTCGAGTACCGAATTGTTCATTAGTACGACCGAAGTTCATTGGTAGTACCAAAGAACTTCAGTAGGGGCGGAATTTAAGTTTAATTACCGAAGTCTTCGGACCTTCGGTACTTCCGATAAAGTATTCGGTTCTCAGGACCAAAAATTTCGGTTTCCTGCAACGGAACACTTCGGTGATCAAAATTTACCGAATTATTTTCCTCTTTGCGGAACGAATTTCCCATGTTAATTTCAATAAGGCCTAAAACAGGTTTGCACCACGATTACAGCCAACCAGAGGCTTGCCCGCGTTTTCGATCTCTTATCTGCGTTGACCACGCACGCAGGCCTTCCATTCAATTGTGACTCTTGTTTACTCTTTGCTTGGTGACTTGGTCTTTCAATTTTTTCACCCCGAAACTGTCGCAACTCCACTCACACCTCACACTTAGCGCTTACCCCTTTCTCGACTTCTTTCTGATCTCCTCATGTACGCCTCAAACCTCCATTAGTGAGTGGGGAAAATGTAATTTAGTAAACTGGGCCCAATAAATGTACGGTACAGACGGTCCTTGTTCTATAACGTTAGGTTCAGTGCAGCCCTAACAAATCAGAAGCGAGGATTCGCTACTTGGGGTCAAGAACAACGGACCGTCCGTACCGTACATTTATTGGGCCCTGGACACTCAAGGTTTTACAAGAATACGGCCGAATCTAACCTACAAACAACAAAACCAATTTCCGACAGCTGATTGCTTTAGGCGATTTATTATTACACTGAAGCCATGCTCTACTAATTTATTTTTAGTAATTTCGAGGACGTAACAAGCACAAGCATAATCGTGCGAAAAATTGCTCTGATTTTTATAGGTTTATCAGCCGATGTATTAGCGGCTAAGACGGAAAATTCAAAAATCCTAAAAAGAGAAAAAAGAATAGAAAAAAGAGCGGTCAAATTTAGCGAGTCTAGGTCCAGAAAGTTCTTAATTATTTGTAAGAAGTTGAATAAATGTGTTCAATTTGTGATTTTCCCCCATTTGCTTGGATTGCAAGCGAAAAAGGGAATAAGGGTCATCAACTCATCAAAGATCTCGATGGTCAAATTTTTCTTGGGACCAAACGCATGAGAAGCAACAGAAAAAATTATCAGTTCTTTTCAGAAAGAAATATCAGAAGACAGCAATATTTCATTTACGAATATCTCGAGCTGTACTGAACCGATTTCAATAAAATTTTCGCTGGTTGGAACCAAATTCAGGCCTGTGTATAACTTGCGGTGAGTGCAAGTGTTTGGTTAGTACATGCTATGCAACACCCCCCCCCCCCAAATCCATTTGCTTTTTGAAGAGTGGTGAAGCGTGCGATGATAGGAAGGGAGCTTGTAGGCATAAACGACAAGCTTCGCCAGGATGTCAAAAACATCAAGGATTGGGGGGGGGGGGGGGGCTATTGGAAAATGATGGCATTTTATCTTCTCTTTTTTTACTTGGCCATATTTAAAACCATAAAACAAATATTATGTTTTAGATATCTATGCAAGCCTACACAACACCCTAGGATTTTATCTCCATATCACAGATTTAAATTGACGAAATGCAACGTTGCTACATCGCACGTTTCGCTAAATTAGTTCCGAACCAACCAATCTCCCAAACTTGAATATTAGGAGCAACAAATTGAACTTCTTTTTTAAATATGTATGTATACTGTCTGTCCTTCCATGCAATTTTTCTCCTTCATTACTATATTGATTTTGTTTCATAAGTCCAATTTCATCTTAGGCGCCCCCGCGGCGAGGCTTTTGCGTGTAATCCGGTAACGTTTCTATTTGACAAGTTTAAGAAAATTGTAGGCGAGTATACGATGGTAAATCGAATTATATGTTTTGAATGTGTTTAAATAGACCAAATGCAACGTTGCCACATTGATTACGCTCTTTGTGACAAGAGTGATAAGTTGAAGGCCGCATTTAAGTATTCTGATGTAGAGGATTCCTCCTAAAGGTGATTTGGGGGGGGGGGCTTTATGTAACACTGTTGTCATTTTTGAAGGTGGTGTTTCTTTATTTACCTAAATTGTAAGAGTGGAATAGCGATTTTTATGGGTAACATATTTAGGATGAACAGGACGAATAAAGGGAAAGGAAAAAAAATAAAAAAAAAATAGTAAATGCGACATTCCATAAAATGTTTGCAAAAACTCATCTAAAAACGTAATTTTTTTTTCTTATCTTCGGGGGGGGGGGGGGTCCTTCCTTGAGATACAGCATTCGGAAGGGCGAGAAATTCTATGCCTTCTTGCGCAAATCGTCGGAGATCGTTATTGTTTTCCGTTTCCGATGTAATAAACGCCAATGTTCGATTTAAACCCATTTTCATCAAAATATCACTCCTATTTTAAAGAGTCAGCATTTTCAAAGCGACGAATTTAAAATACTATAATAAGCAAGTACTTTTCCGAAATAAATACGGGTTCGCCAAAAATTTAATCTACATTTCCCTCTCATCTATTATTTAATGGAAGTCGTCCATCGCAGTTTTTGAGGTTGCCTTCGCCTGAGAGGCAAACATTTTAAAAATAGGCGCTAAAACCAAACGTTTACTATTTCAAAACTTCTTTGTCTACAAGTAACTTACTTTACAGTTTTTACAGAATTTTAAACTCCTAAGGGGGTTTTAGTGTTTTTTTTTTTCTCCTTCTGAATTTTTAAAAAAGTGTTTTGATTTTTGAGAATGAACCAAGATAGAACGTTGACCTTGATCGGATCTCGACAGTAAAATAAAATAATAATAAAAAAAAAATTAATCCGGAGTTTGCGCTGAAATGCTCAGTTTTGAGCACCTTTTCGTAACGATCGGAACAAGATGTAAGTTACTTGAAAATCATAAGTTTGGGCTAATCCTCCCCCCCCCTACAAAATACGCCAATAAAAATTTTGGGAACGCTTAAAACTAGCTCTCATACGGAAGAGTTGGGCAACCAAATAATGAGAGTTAATGAAATGACTCCGGCAACACTGAAAACTGGATCTGCTACCTGAGCTGAGGAAAAGAAAACACACGGAAGGTATAGGTCAATTGTAGAATTATTCGTAGATTAATTCGATTGATTCGGCGTTGCCTGACTCACCGAATAATTTCCGAATAATTTTTGCCCTACGCTGTCAGACAAACGGTATGAATATCGGGCCATAGGTGGACCAAGGCGGTAATAAAGGGACTGTAATAAACAAAATTTTGCGCAGTCTTCGAGGGGATTTTGGAAAAGTGATGCGGGCTTTCAATGACAAATTCGACGTTAACCCCCCCCCCCCCTCCTTTTGGGCTTTAGCCTTCTTTATATATTTCTAGATCCGCCACTGAACCCTTGGTCCGGTTTTTTTTGTTTTTTTTTTTTTTTTTTTGTTTTTTTTTGTTTTTTTTGTTTTTTGTTTTGTTTGTTTGTTTGTTTTTTTTTTCTGCAACCGTTCAAAATATAACGGGGGGGGGGGGGAGGAGCGGGCTCTTTCTAAACATAGAGTATTGTGATGACAAAAATTTCCCCCGTTCCGGTTTTTTTTTTTTTTTTTTTTTTTTTTTTATCTGCAACCGTTTAAAAATATAAAAGGGGGGGGGAGGACTCTTTCTAAACATAGTGTATTGTGATGACAAACCGCTGTACCGGGGTTTTTTTTGTTTTTGTTTTTTTTTTTTATTTATCTGCAACCGTTCAAAAATATAAACGGGGGGGACTCTTTCCAAACATAGTGTATTGTGATGACAAATTACCCCTGCTCCGGTTTTTTTTTTTTTTTTTTTTTTTTTTTTTTTTTATCTGCAACCTTAAAAAATATAAAAAGGGGGGGGGAGGACTCTTCCTAAACACAGTGCATTGTGATGACAAATTACATCAATATTACCTACTACATAATAGTTTTACTTATGTGGTAATTCTGACGATTTCTGTTGTTCAAACGAACGAGTTTCGAAAATATTAAAAAAAAGTTCATTGAAATCGGTTGAGTATACATATGTCTCGAGATATTTGCAAATGAGAATATTTGCGTTTAATTGAGCTTTGTCGTAGCTCTTAGACTTGCCTTTTAAGCGGCCGATGCGATGGTCAAGAAAGACAAACAAAATAAAACCTCCTCGACGGAAGAACCGAGAAACAAGGGTAATTCATAGTAGGAAGATAGAAGAGAGTCAAAACGACTTTCATAATCAAAGGGGCGAGGCTCGTGTATGAGTGTGATTGTGAGAATACCGTACGACAAACTGCAGTGAACTCAGGAACACGGATGTGACACAAGCATGGGGACTGGGCAGTCTAATGGGGTGAATACTTGAGTGGGAAATGGCCGGCTGCGGTGATGGTGCGCGAGTGATGGGTGAGTAAGAGAAAGAAAGAGGAAAAGAGACAGAGAGGATGTCGAAAAATGACGGAGCACGCTGTGGCGGGTGAGGTGAAGTAACGCACGGCGCATCGAGCGTCGAGAAGAAACCTAGACAACCACGACGCAAAAATGAACTCGTTCAACAACAACACTATTTGTAAGCATGATCACGCTGATCAGAAATTGTTCAGGTGTAGGGAAAAATACTCGATTATTTGACGATATCTCAATTAATTGACTATATCTCAATTAATTGACGAGATCTCAATTAATTGACGGTATCTCAATTAATTGACGGTCGGTCAATTAATTGACCATCAGTCAATTAATTGACGGTCGGTCAATTAATTGACGGTCGGTCAATTAATTGACGGTCGGTCAATTAATTGACGGTCGGTCAATTAATTGACGGTCGGTCAATTAATTGACCATCAGTCAATTAATTGACCGTCAGTCAATTAATTGACCGTCAGTCAATTAATTGACCATCAGTCAATTAATTGACCATCAGTCAATTAATTGACCATCAGTCAATTAATTGACGGTCGGTCAATTAATTGACCATCAGTCAATTAATTGACCATCAGTCAATTAATTGACGGTCGGTCAATTAATTGATGGTCGGTCAATTAATTGACGGTCGGTCAATTAATTGACCATCGGTCAATTAATTGACCATCAGTCAATTAATTGACCATCAGTCAATTAATTGACGGTCGGTCAATTAATTGACGGTCGGTAAATTAATTGACGGTCGGTCAATTAATTGACGGTCGGTCAATTAATTGACCATCAGTCAATTAATTGACCATCAGTCAATTAATTGACCATCAGTCAATTAATTGCCCATCAGTCAATTAATTGACGGTCGGTCAATTAATTGACCATCGGTCAATTAATTGACCATCAGTCAATTAATTGACGGTCGGTCAATTAATTGACGGTCGGAATTTAATTGAGGGTCGGTCAATTAATTGACGGTCGGCAATTAATTGACCATCGGTAAATTTAAATTTGACCATCAGTAAATTTAATTTGACCATCAGTAATTTAATTTGACGGTCGGTCAATTAATTGACCATCGGTAAATTTAAATTTGACCATCGAAATTTAAATTGACCATCAGTCAATTAATTGACGGTGGTAAATTTAAATTGACCATCAGTAAATTTAATTGCCCATCAGTAAATTAATTGACGGTCGGTAAATTTAATTTGACGGTCGGTAAATTTAATTGACGATCGGTCGTTTAATTGACGGTCGGTCGATTTTTTAAATAATTGGGGGGTTTGTCGATCAATCTCAATCAATCTCAATCAATCTCAATTCACGATAATTGTCAAAGTCTCCCGGTTGGACTCGTGCTGTTCGGCTCCACCCACTCTTCGGGCATTCAAAAGGCAATGTAAGTTAGTATCTAGCAGTATGCGCGCATAGATCGTCATTAACAAGTGGAAGACAAGGAAAAGGGGAGAAAATTAAATTGTGCATCAAAAGATCTGTCAGCATGCTCACAACGCACAGTTGGCTGTAGGGCCCGTGCAGTGGCGCGGGCGTAGCGTGCAATGTGTCAACGTTGCAGTTCGTCCATTTAAACCCATATGAAAAAAATCTAACCATGCATTCGACCTTTTACATGGGTTTAAACGGACCTAGTGCTACGTTGCCAAACTGCACGCTACGCCACTGGTTCTGTAGGGTGCGCCTTTTCAAATCTATCCAATGAACTGTTCTCGTACAGCGATTTCTCGTTTCGATTACCGTCCGAAGACCTCTGGCTACAAACAAACTTTGGTTCAATGTAATTTTCCTAAAGCGCATTTTTTGAGCGGACGTTTTTTGTATGAAACCAAGAAATTACTTAACGCGACCTTTTGGCGATTATGAATTCTAGGCTCTCAAAAATGTTTAATTATTCCTGGTCCCAAGATTAAAACTACGTCAATATCAATTAGATTAAACTCATGTACCCCCCCCCCCCCCCCCCCCCCGGTCATTATCATTAAACTATGCATTTGGAGGTTTAAATTACCCAAATGTTGTCAACCGTTGTTGCTGTTGTTGCTGCTGTAGAATTGACAAAATTCAGGCTATTCTGAAAGTAGCATTAATTTTTTGGACTACGAACCAATATTTCCATTTTTAAAATGCGCTTATTGAACAAATTGCCGGTTTTCTTTTTGGCATGTATTTTGACATCAGTCAAACGGGAGCGCTTTGGTGGCAGAAACCGGCACTAAACGCTGAGCATTCACCCTGAATCGTGCTATCCGTATCCAATATTACCGATGAAAGTGAGATGGCAATACAGAGGAGAGATCTCGCCAGAGTGAGAGAGATAGTTTGGAACGCTTAAAGAACTTAATCACCGACTGATGACGTCATCACTAAATTCGTCCACAGGCGGAGAGAGAGAGAGAGAGGAGAGAGAGAGAGAGAGAGGAGAGAGAGAGAGGAGAGAGAGAGAGAGAGAGAGAGAGAGAGAGGGGAATTCCTGGACCTCAGCTGCAGGCTGACAATTGACACAACCGGCGCGCATCCAAAATCTCACGAGTCGGGGACCCTTTGTGTGACGCGGCGAGCCGCTAAAACGTGAAATGTCGCGGATCAAGACGCCAAAGACAGGAGCGCGTTGACGGTGAGTTGCTGCTGACAAGATTGACGCCTCGCCGGACCGCGGCGTGCGGCGCGCTCCGTGATCTGGCCTCAACCGGCGCGTCGCGTCGCGTAAGACTTTTATTTTCATTTTTTTTTTTATTTATGTAATACCAACTAATAAAATCTAGCGTCAACTGTCGCGTTTAATTATATACTCTTTGCGAACATAACTAAGGTAAAATTCTCAAACCGCGATCGGAAAGTGTCGATGGCTTAGCGTAGCTAGGATATTATCGTCTCTCTCTGTCGCTCTCAGCTCATTTGACTGCACGTGTTAGAAAAGGACAGAAACAGGGCCTGAAGTCACGTGACAGCCCTTATATCCATCCTTTTTTAACACATACGTTTGAATGGGATAAGAGAGAGAGCAAGACAATATCCTAGCTACGGCTATTGTCGATAGGGCTTTTGACGGCGTTTGGCTCCGGGGGCGAGCAAATCAGGCCGAGCGCGCGCATTATCCGTCAACAGATGTAACCCTTTCAGCCATGAATTATGAAAGAGGAGATTAACCGCTCTGAGACTGATACCGGTGAATCGAGTGGATTTTCCTGTTAAAGTTTTTTCTGCTTGACATTTTTTTCGGAAATTCCTACGACTACATGTTGAACATGTACCTACCCATATTATCAACATTTTTGATATTATTTTGACCGACATGGTTGAATAGATAAAGCCCACCGCGGTGCGTACTGGAGTGCTATAGATGGTGTTGCGTTCAATTTTGCAACGTCGCATTTTCATCGTTTAAATCCATGAAAAAGATCAATCTATTGGGTGTTTGGGTTGGGTTGGGTGAACACCATCGAATTTGACCTTTTTCGTGTGTTTAGTTAGTTTAAACAAGCTGCAACGTTGCCAAATACGTGTGTTCCCACACTTATGCTACAACAGTAAAAAAAGGGACAGTTCAAATGTAATATCAATCGAAAATAAAGTTGGTACTATCTTAAATATCCAAAATTGAGTTTAATAGTCAATTTTGAATTATTTTGATACGCCTGGTGACACTATCGACGACCGCTGCATCAGATCCGAAGGGATGGGGGCTAGGAAATGAAAGAATTACTCTGATGTGAGTTATATTGGGTGATTTTATTTCCCATTTGAGCTTAACTATCTGAATTTTTTCCAATTCTCGTTTCTATTATTTTTTAGACTCCCCTCCCATCCTTTTACCCTTCTTTCCCTGAAACTGAAATTGGAACTTTTAGGATTCAGCAAGATGATTAAGTGTTACAAAATCCCAAAATTGACACAAATTGACTGTAATGTAATGTTAAAAAAAAAAAAAAAAAACCCACTAAAGGGCCATAAAGGGGTTATGTGGGTTTAAGACCACTGCCATGGCGGCACTTCACGCATATGTATCCTCCAATGCTGCTTCACTGGGTATAATCAATGACATTTTTTAATTCACCGATGATTCCAGCGGTTGAGGAAAGCTGACACAGTTCAGTAATTCAGTTCAGTGTGTAACTGTACTGCACGAAAATACGCACTGAGAAAAAAGAGGCTGTTAAAACTATAAGAATAGAACCATAGATGTGTTTCGCCTTATTTCAAAAATAAGATCTATCCTTGCAATAGTCGGCGCGCTTGAATCTACACAAATTCCGATTGTCTCAATAGAATTCCGATCATTTCTATGGGAATTAAAGCGCGGGAATATCCTATCGGAAAATTCATTGAATCGATCGGAAATTTTTCTCAGTGCGCTGATCTGTAATCTTTTCTCAACCGGTGGAGTAGTCGATGACTTTGAAAAAAAATGCAGATATTTTAATAATTTAACGGTGATTGCACCGATTGAGAAAATATTATATAGATCAAAGTATTTTCGCACAGTGCAGTCATACACTGGACTGAACTGTGTAATCTTTTCTCAACCGGTGGGATCATCGGTGAATTGAAAAATGTCATTGATTATGGGTAAAACGGCAGCTCTGGTTTCCTCAACGAATTTCGAACTCAAGGCAGAAAGCTTGGTTTTATTCTTTATTTTTAAAAAAAAAAAAAAAAAAAAAAAAAAAAAAAAAAAAAAATAATAATAATAAAAAAAAAAGAATGTGCGTTTTTCGACCTTCTGTTTCTCGCTAAATGTGTGTCACATTCGGCGATTGATTGAAATAGTTGATTTGATGCCGCTTTTGATAGGATGAGCCGAAGTTTGATAAAAACGCTTGAATGGAATGATAGAAACAGGCTACGATCGGACATGACTTTGATTGTTAGGTAATGTCTCCAAGTCTAAAAAACGTTCTCAAGCCGAGCGCACCCTCGCTTACTATCCCTCTTTTGATGTGTTGTTGAATCTTTTGATGCATGTCTTGCAGTTGGAAAGGTAGCCGCCGACGACGACGAGGTTTGTAATTTACGTTTGGTTGTTGTAGGGGTTTGTATATCGAACCATCTCTTTATGATCTAAGATCGTAAAAAAAAATGGCCGAAAAGCGCAGAAAGTAAATTTATCATCAATTTATCATTAATAAACTTTCGACACTGAAAAAAATCAACTGTCAAAGCTACATCTCAAAATTTGTCGATTTAACAAAAATTGAAAGTTGCTAAATCAGCAAATGTTTTTGGTTAAGTTAACAATTAATTTGTTGATTTTACAAAAATAGTTGTTAAATCAACAACATTATAGTTGTGTTCTTTTAACAAAATAGGCATTGTCAATTCAGCTATTTTAAATTGAAAAAAGAGTACGCAACAAAACCCTATTAGTTGATCTAACAATTCAGCTTGTTAAATCAACAAAACAAATAGCTGATTTTACTTACTGATTTGTTATTTCAACAAAAAAAATTGTTATTTTTACAAAATGATTTGCTAGCTTGGCAAAGTGAGTTATTAAGTTAAAATGAATTGCTGATTAAGCATTTGAGTTGTTTATGTAACAAAATAGTAGGTTAATTTAACAAATAGTTATGTTCTTACATTTTCTAAAAATTTATTTGTTAATTCAGCAAATTATTGTTTTCAGTGAAGACTAATTTTAATAAACAGAGTACACTGATAACAAGTAATTAAAATATATAATGCCACTGAATAGTTTTAAATTAACAATAAGCTTAAAGGGTCAAAAACGATGATTGAATCGTGTAGTTCGAAAACACGCCATCGTGATTTTTAAGGAAACTACAAAAACTGTGCAGCGCTGGCGGAAAAGTCAATGCAGAAAAAATCTTTTCGGTGTTAAGGAAGAAGTACTAAAATACCTTGCTTAACACCAAAAAGATTTTTTCTGCAATGACTTTTCCGCCCGAGCTGCACAGTTTTTGTAGTTTCCTTAAAAATCACGATGGCGTGTTTTCGAACTATACGATTCGATTATTGATGACCGTTTGTCACCGATTTTTGGCCATTTTTTTTTTCGATCTCAGACTATAGTGCATTTCCAGTACGCTACAGGCCCCCTCTATCCATCATTTTCTAACACAAGCGATCTGAAGACCAAAGAGGCAAAGAGATAAAATACAAATTCGTGGCTACGGCTATGCGCATGCGCTTGGCGTATCCCGCTCTCATTATTTTTTGTCGGTACTGCGCAGCGACTTTTGTCGTAACGCTTTTCCGTCTGACGGATAGGGCTAGGAGGAATGGAGGATAGTACTAGGAGGAATGGAGGATAGGAGGATAGGAGGATAGGAAGAATGGAGGATAATCAAGGAAACCGAGAGTTATATCGCGCTCGCGCATTTACCTGTGTTTATAATTGTCGCGGATCTGCTTGTGCAAATGCATTTTTCCTGGATGACTGATGAGTGCTGAGTAATCACGACTGTCGAATGCGTTTAATTGCAATCTATAGACTGTTTTAGTGTAAAGCGGGAAATTCAAAATAAATTGACCTATCAAACCGTGGACACCACGTCGCGTCCCGTCGCGCTGCTCAAAAAGTCAACAGTTTTTGGCTAAAATTGACGAATTCGCGCAAAAAGCATACACATTGGAGGAACGCCAGCTCTTCCGAACATGCTTTAGGAAGATACCCGGAAATTTTCAAGCTGAAAAACTCAAAAATAAAGCCGGAAATTAAGAAATACGGACGTTCCCATAATCTTCAATGAGTACCACTGAACAAGATAGGCATATTATCACTCGCACTTACTCTCACTCACAAAGCTTATAGCGAAATGAATTTCATAATTTACGGCTTTAATTTTATTCTAATTCAATTTTGCTCAGCTGAACTGAATTGCAACAGAAACCAATGTTAACAATAGGATTTTTCAAGGATTTTAGTGAATCGGAGCTATAGTATTTACAGGCACTGAAAAAAAAAAAGTCCGTAGGGGGGTCCTCCGAGGCTCGGGGACCCCGCTTGCCCTTTGTTAGCTACGGCCGTGGACGTTATTGTATTTTGCGTTTTTGCTTTGGTTTCATTTTAAAATTCTGAAAAAACACGACTTTTCCCAAAAGTTACTAGTGGCGCCATCCATCGGATTGAAATCTGGAAAAGTTTCGCCTAAAGCGAATATTATTTACAGTGTCGGGCAAAAATTCGAGGCTCGGAACTTTTCGGGGGACACCCGCTAAAGTCAACATGACCATTTCCAACCAATGGAGCTGTTGCAAACTTTTGCTACAGGCTTATTAATAGTCGATTAAGGGGTAATATCCTGTAAAAAATAACGATTATCGCACTAAAAAATCACGAAATCCACTCCTAAACTCACAAAATGCTTTTAAACGCGAGACCGTAATGGCGGACGGGGCCGCGGTTTTCATTGGGGTTCCCTATCTTCAATCAGCGCCATCTACACGGGGTGTTCTCGCAACACCACGCAAGAAGAAGAAGAAGCATATAATTGCCATAAGAAAACCGCGGCCCCGTCCGCCATTACGGTCTCGAATTTAAAAGCATTTTGTGAGTTTAGGAGTGGATTTCGTGATTTTTCAGCGCGCTAATCGTTATTTTTACAGGGTATTACCGCATAATCAACTATTTTTAAGCCTGTAGCAAAAGTTTGCAACAGCTCCATTTCAGGAGCGTCGTTTACGGTTGTCTCTCACCGTTGAGTTACTCTTTTCGCCCCCACTTCACGGAACGGATACAAATTTCGAGGTTCGGGTACTACATCGTTGCAATCTATCGTTGCCGAACAAACAGTTCGGGTGAGATAATAAAATGCAGAACCGTTGGTTCTGGTGAAAATCTTCACCCGACGCTGTAAACAAAATTCGCTTCTGGAATCACCTTAAAGCAGGGCTGCCGTTTTGCGTATAATCAATGCTATTTTTTCTATTCACCGATGATTCCACCGGTTGAGGAAAGATTACACAGTTCAGTTCAGTGCATGACTGTAATAAACTAAAATACTCGCATCTGTGATCTTTTCTCAACCGGTGGAGTCGTCGATGACTTTAAAAAAACTTGCGGATATTTTAATTAATCAACGAAGTTTCCACCGATTGAGGAAAGATTACAGATCATATTATTTTCGTGCATTACAGTCCTACATTGAACTGAACTGTGTAATCTTTTCTCAACCGGTGGAATCATCGGTGAATAGAAAAATAGCATTGATTATACGCAAAACGGCAGCCCTGCCTTAAAGTGTGTGATTCATCGGCCGCAGCGCGGCGAATATCAATGAGCCAAGCCCCCCCCCCCCGGAGGGGGTGTGGACGCCTATGCCGTGCACGCAGCTTTAAGGCCACGGCCTCACAAGGAACTAACTCTTTAAAGTAAAATCTTTTTTTTTTGTTTTTGATTTTCCTGACTTAGATTGAAATTTCGAAATTTGAATTTAGAGCCGTTTTTGAATGCAATTCGGGCTGCGGAGAAAAAGGGGTGTGAATTTCGCAATTCCTGTCTCCTTGTATGTGATCGCGGAAATTTTTCGCGGTGATCATGATCCGGATGGCTAAAATTTTCATTCCACTGAAAATCATTCTCAAGGCCTCGGACTTCTAGCAGGACAAACGGGCCCCGATCAGTGTGACTGCCTCTGACTGACCGCCGATAATCTAAGCTAATATAAATATGTATGATATGAAGAGGTGTATTATATTTTGCAAGCCCAGTCTCTTCAACCGGCCTGATGAAGGAAATTAACATTTCCGGTTCCGTATGAATATGGTTCAGTATTTCTTCCTGTGGAGCATTCCGCAAAGCTCCCCCCCCTCTCTCCCTCTGTTTGCTATTTTCAAACTCTGTGTTGGGGCAAATCAAGGGGACATTTTCCCAGAGAATTGTTTGTCTCTGGAGGCGCAAGTAAAGGTGTGCTCTTCGGGACTTTGTATCCCTCCCCCTCCCCCTCCCCTTATCCCTCACACCCCCTCCCTTACCCCTCCCTTTCCCTCGGCCCATTTGATTCCATGCGTTAGAAAAGGGGAGGCATTGGCTGCAGTCACAAATGGCCCTTCCTTCTATCCTTAGCTAAAGGATATGTTTGATAAAATCGGCAGAGAGAGAGAGAGAGAGAGAGAGAGAGAGAGAGAGAGAGAGAGAGAGAGAGAGAGAGAGAGAGAGAGAGAGAGAGAGAGAGAGAGAGAGAGAGAGAGAGAGAGAGAGAGAGAGAGAGAGAGAGAGAGAGAGAGAGAGAGAGAGGGGGGGAGGGAGGGAGTCAATTTTCCGGATCCACCTCAGGGCAGAGGTATTAGGCAGCTGAAAAAAAAAAATGTTTCAAGCCGCAGCTTTTTCTGTCGGTACAAAGCAAATGAGGGAAAAAATATCTGTTCTGATGACCTGCACTCCATCAATTATTTACTTTCGTTTTTTTCCAATTTTTCTCGCGGCATCCAATCCCACCGGGAGTCCACAGCTTTATTGAATGATTTTTTTACAGTTTTACGTTTATTTATTATTCGTAAGGTCAGTCCT
The DNA here is from genome assembly GCA_011764245.1 of Trialeurodes vaporariorum. Classification (NCBI taxonomy): domain Eukaryota; kingdom Metazoa; phylum Arthropoda; class Insecta; order Hemiptera; family Aleyrodidae; genus Trialeurodes; species Trialeurodes vaporariorum. Next base: position 18,431,750 of record VMOF01000111.1, on the reverse strand, counting down.
TGGCGCTATCGACCCCACATTCATCTAATTCTTACGTACATGCATACATTTGTATAAGTAAGTTGTACGTGCATAATTACGTAATACGTGATTTTATCTCGGAAGCATAATTTATTAATTCTAGCTTTCTTATTTACCACGAGTGTGCTCCAAACTTTCGCCAAAGCTTTATGAAGCGGGTTAATTTTAGTGTTGATCACTTGAAAAAAAAAGTTTGGAACATCGGAAAGTTCCGAAATCGACTCAAGAACTCATTAAATTCGTTTCTTCTTGACAATTCTTATGTGGCTTTTAGTTAAAGCGAGTCACAATAATGTAGGAGTGCCATCTACACGAATTAGCTCTCTATATCAAAGACGGATTCAGCAATCTGGCAACTATGTGGATTCTTCCAATTTGAATGTATGAAAAAAACCGAGTAGTAAAAGGGCCATGGCCCTCTCAAGAATCGATTGTTTCTCATAGTTTAAATGGAAAGAATGCTAGGTTGCTAAATTGCCGGATCCGCCCGTGCTTTATGCTGTCGGAACAGTGATCAGTGGCGTAGCGTGCAAGTTGACAACAATGTATTGCGTCCATTTAAACCCATGTAAAAGGTCGAATGCGAAGGTGTTCACCGAACACCCAACACTTCGACCTTTCTCATGGGTTATAATGGACGAACTACAACGTTGCCAAATCGCACGCTACGCCACTGACAGTGATCCAACTATCAGAAAGCTGCCATTACGCAGGACTTCCACCTTACCGTGACTAGCTGTGTGACAGTCACCTTCCAATTCAGTTTATCAACGCAGGGTTTGAGTGTGAGTCAATTTTGGAACTTCTTCATGCTTCCAACGTAATTTTCTATCTAATTTTCATTAGACTTGACCCTCTTATTATTGCTGTAGCGAAAGTTTGCAAAATACGGCAACCCTCATGCTATTACTGTTGCTCTGGGACCAATAAATGCTCGATACCGACGGTCCTGCTCCCAGATGATTGGTGAGCAGTGAGCACCTACGTCCTACGGCCGTTTTAAGGGGTGTCTCCATATGCGAATTTAAAAGCGCGAATAAATTGATTGAGCCAATGAGCTTCTTTGTTGTCGATACATCGGACTCGACCTATCGACTTCAAGGCAGCTCATTGGCTCAATCAGTTTATTCGCGCTTTTAAATTCGCAGGTGGAGACACCCCTTTAAACCACACGTAAACGCTCAACATCCAACATATTTCGGGGACCGTCTGTACGAGAGACAATATACATAGAGTAGAGACCCAGACCATGCAGCCGTGCGCGCCGTGGCTGACTTATTTTTTGGATCTCAACAGGAATTAACACAGGGAGTATGAGGGAGCACCATCCAACATAGTACATACGTTGACTGATGCAATTTCGGTGCTTCGGTTTCATAAGGCAAAAATTTCAATGACTTTTCTCATTATTCAACGTATGAACCATGTTTGCGGTGTTCTGTTGAGACCCCGAAAAAAAATTACTACCGCGCGCAAACAATGGCGAGATAGATAGTGCGTGGTCTCTATTATATATTGTCTCTGACTGTACCGAACATTTATTAATTATTGGTCCCCGAAATGGGCGGGAATTCGGGCGATTCTAACCTACAATTACATCGTTTAAATATCTTGTCAATTCCGGCAGTTTAAAAGTTGTGGAACCAGGCATAAGTACGCAATTTTTTTAGGACGGAAAATTCACAATCGCAAAAAGGTCGCATTTATATCTTGGGTTAATAGCCCAAATTTCCGGTCGCAAATGCGCTTATGGGAAAATTACATTGAATTGGGGGTTGTTTCGAACTAGAGGTCCCTGAACGGCAATCGACACGATGAAACAGTCTACATTTATGCATCCCTTTCGCCGTGGATTTTAATCGGCTAATTTTCTGGGGGTCACGTGACTGCGATCGGCAGTCGCAATATAGTGTCGGCGGTTTTTTCCCGTGTCTCGTCTCGTCTCGTCTAGTATGGCTTTTAGCTCGCGCCGTATAGTGTACTACAACAAGTATAAATAAATTTAATCGAATCAAATCCATGTTGACACACACATAGACTCACACTCACTCACACACACACAAACACATTCACAGACACGTCCTAACGCACACTCGCACGCTAATAGACGCGCGCGCACTTACACCGACAGGAGTGTAAGTACACTCTCACATGTGCGCGCTTACATTGTAAGTTCTCTTGAATTGCAATCTGCGCTCACGCGATGATGCATGATAGTGCGGAGACCATGATATGAGGCGTAAATTTCGCGAGTGGAGCGCTGTGAGCGGGAGAGGGAGGAAGCTGCGAAGAGAAGAGACGCTGAGCTGGCCGATCCGCGGTGTTGCCGCTTTGCCCCGAGGGCTGCCCTTTATCACAGTGGCGTAGCGTGCAATTTGGCGACGTCGCAGTTAGTTCATTTAAACCCATAAAAAATATCGAAATATTGGGTGTTCGGCGAGCACCTTCGCATTCGACCTCTTACATGGGTTTAAATGGACACATTACAACGTTGCCAAATTGCACGCTACGCCACAGCGAATAGGAGTGGTTGCCATCGTGACTCTGTAAGTGACCAGGGTTCTTCCCCGCCCAACTACATTTAAGGGAAGTCTGCCTATGATTTTGACCAGAATGTTCAAAATTCGTTTTTTCCCCCCAGCTAATTTCGTTCCCTACATCCACAGCTTTAATCTAAGACTAAGTTCACGTATTTCTGATGAGTAGTCTATTCTGTTAGAATTCGGCATGATTGGCGACAAAGTAATTATTGACGATTATCGGATTTTCCGTATTTTTATATTTCCGTTTTATTTGATTTGTTTTCGTCTGATCTCATGAAATTGTGGCACAGTTTCCACTAGAGTCCCTATATGTAGAGAGTTAAGACAAGAGGGTAGTCAACTTCTGATTGGTCAATGAATTTTAGGCTCTACGGACGCCGCCATTGGATGCGATTTTGCACTTTTGTTTTGTTTACCAACGGTCTTTTACAGATAAAAGAGTTAATTTGCGATGAATCTGTTAATTTTAATCATAATGCACCACAAGAATGTCCATAAATCTCAAAAGAATCATTAAAAAGCGTTAATACATGTCGATCAACAAAAGCAGGGAAAGATTACATCGTTTCAAACTTAGCGGAACTGTAATCTTTGCTGTGGAGCAAAACACAACAACGGCCTCAGAATGTAAACAAATGTGCAAAATCGCATCCAATGGCGGCGCCCATGATTTCTCTTGTCTTAACTCTCTACATATAGGGACTCTAGTTTCCACCAGTCCAATTGCGGGAGTTTCCGAGAGGAGCTTTTAAAGCGGATGGCTTTAAATGTGGGTTGGAAAAATAGTTAACTATATTCGTACGCGCCTGTGCCGTTTTAGTCTATCGTTTAAAATGAAGGCGCATCCTTAAAAGTATAACTAAATCGGTCAAATTACGGGAAGTTTCAGAGGAGAATCTGAATCAGATAGCGATACTAGTACGTGAGTTGGAATGTAGTTAACTATTCGTGCGCGACTGTACCGTTTTAATCTACCTTAAAAAATGAAGGCGCTACTATAAAAGTAAGACACGATTTTCCGATTGAATGGCGGGATCTCTTTCGGTATGCATGAGTATTTTAATCGGATACCTGCTGGAGCTGTGCGTCCAAGTTTGTTCTAGTTGTGTAAACAAACACAGGAAAAGTGAGAAAAGCAAACTTTTCGAGCCAGAATTCTGTAATCCTTATGATCCCCTCTGTATGCCCGGTTGCATCATAGCCGGCGTTTTATCCATTTTTCACTTAACACGGGAGTGATACCTTGTGCCATATCTGTATATGTATAAGTAATCTTTGGTTTAAATAAACAAAATACAACATTGCCGAGTCGAACATTCCGCCGTTCCATTTTCCTTGGGTAAAAGGTTCCGAACTCGATTTTGAATGGGGGAGGGGGTGAGGAGATAAGGTTTCCCTCTCTATCAAAAACTGACTCGAATTTTGTGTAGCCTAAATTAGGCTCCCAAGTTGGCAGTGTTGTCAGATTTTCTTATCCTCCAGTCGTTCGCTGTAAAATACCAGCATAACGAACACACGATTTGGGCGGCTGGGGCCAAAACATTTTGGGACAAACTCGTCTCCTTCTATAGATGGGCTATATGTATAGTGAGGCCGTAAGCTATCTACTTGCATTCTCGAATTCTCGCCATCCACCAAAGTGGAGCGACCATTTCGTCCCAACGTTTTTCCGTCCCTGGACTATACTATGCTACTACTAATACTTACCACTAAATAACCAACTTTTACAATAGGTCAAACGAGAAAAATTGAATATCTATCCGAAAAATGGCAACGCTGCAATTTGGTGGACTTGTCGAGTGAACGCGCCTTTATCAATGTATTTGATTTTATTCGTTAGTTGACCATTCTTCAAAATGATGCTAATATGCTCTTACATTATGTGATTAATTATTCTTCACATCTACTCGCTTGATTTCGGGCTTGACTTTAAAATTCCAAGCTGAACCGAGGAAGCTCCATAACGTTGATTTCACAACAAAATTATTACGATGGTTCTTTCTCTTTTATTTTGAGGTTTTTAATAAAATGACGAATTCCACTCGTAAATGGTGTTTTTTTACGGCAAATTGTCTGAATCGAAGTGCGTATCGTGACTCAGTGATGGTTCATGAAATTGTATGCATCGAAATCGCCTCCATGCAAATCTATAAATATAATTGATTCTTAGAGAACTCAATTAAACCTCTACAGAATGCGGATATTTTCTACCCATTTGATCCGATGCTGTGGTGGCTTGTGCAATGTGCGCAGTGGCGTCGCGTGCAATCTTGCAACGTTGTATTTAGTCCATTAAAACCCATGATAAGGATCGAAAAATTGGGGGTGCACAGTGCACTCCCTCGAATCGATGTTTGACACTGGATCAAACGGACGAAATGCTGCGTTGCCGGATTGCACGCGGCGATACTGAATGTGCGGCAAGAACAGATTGACGGATCCGCTCTGGATCGATACATCTAGATTAGATTTGACTTTAGCTGTTGAAGCCAATCTACCACCTCGAAATCATTTATAGGGCGTAATTTCCATCGATTAATTGATTATTCAGAAAAATTGCTAAAACCAGCGGCTACTGATGCCGTACAAAAAGTCAAGGCTAAGTTTAGCTCTGATTTCTTTACTCTAAGGCGAAATTGCTCAACTTTAGTTGAGTGATCATGGACCATGAGTCAGTGAACTCTCGAATCGCGGATCGATGTATCGAAGAGGTCTGCTAGTTTCGACCCCTCAACTCTTGTTGATAGGCCGCACCGCCATTGTCTGCTCTGATTTTTCTGCTCTCCGGTGACATTTCTCAACGTTAGTTGACCGATAGTGGACTAAAACTCGACGAAATCTCAAATCGCCGATCGATGTATCGAAGAGATCTGGACTATACTCTTATCTGGACCACAAAAAAACCAAGACTATGTTCAGCTCTGATTTCTTTGCTCTCCGGCGAAATTTCTCATCGTTAGTCGACCGATAACGGACTATAACTCGACGAAATCTCGAATCGCTGATCGATATATCGAAGAAACTGGTAGTTTAGGACGGCAACGCTGCCGGATCTGCGTTTCAAGTCTTGTTGATAAGATCCGTGCCAATTTATCGACACTTCTTATGACTACCGTCCGTCTCGTCTCGTCTCGACCGCCCCCTCCCTCCCCCTCCCCCTCACTCTACCCCCTCGCCTGTCCCTATTCCCGCCTTATCCACCAGCACCACTATGACACTACACGACTATGACTCTCTACGAGCCGCCACACAGTGATAGCGAGTCAATGGGAGAGGCCGAACATAGGATGACAATTGTAAATGTCTATATCTTTGTTAATAAGTAACGTAGAAGTTTGAAAGTGTTTTCATTGGTTTTGTTTTAAAATTTCCTTTAAGAATCACCCTACATAGTTTGTTTTCTGACTGTAAAAACATTCAAATTTGAATTTTTAGTCATATTTTTCATTTCCGACCCTTCTTATCAGTGGCGGCTCGTGCAATTTGGCAACCATGCTTTTTTGGCATTTACACCTATGCAAACGTATCGATATATTGGGGGTGCAATTGCACCTCCTCAAGATCGATTGTTTTGCGTAGGTTTAAATGGAGAGATTGCGATGTTATCACATTGCACGAGCCGCCACTGCTTCTTATTGGCTCGCTCCACTGTGCGCCGTCCCATTCGCCTCCCCCTCCTTTCGTCCCTTGTCCATCCCCAATCCCCGCTCGCGTGGCCTAAATTTCGTCTCTCTCCGTGTTTGTGGCCCGTGTCTGTGTCAGTGTGTGCACCTGTGCCCGATTGTCTCGACTCGATTTTTCCTCGTGCGTTTTATTTTGTTTGTGTGTTTGTTTGTGTTTTTTTTTTCTTTTCCTTTCGTTTTTCGCTCTTTTTTTTTCTTTTTGTCTTTTCCGTGTTTTTATTTACAACGCGGCGCGTAGATTTAGTTGGGCTGTGTTCGCTGGGTGTCACGACGCCCGATAAAGGTGACAACGCGCAAATTACGCATTCCGCCGCCGCGACGCGACTCCCGGGCCCTCCGCCTGCCTACCGCAATTAAGCCGTATTAGTCCATGTTCGGCCTCGAGTGAGTTCAAAACCTCATCGGGTAGGTAAATACTATGAATACATCGCTCGCTTTGCGTGTTGCGTGGAATAATGAATGGTATCACTGGAATATCAAATTATGATACGATGAATCAATGCTCTAATTAGTGATACTCCTCCCTTGAGTTGGCTCAATGGCTAATGAATGTTCAAAGTTAATTCAATTTTTTTTTTTATTTTTTCTCTTTCATTTTTCGCGGTTTTTTGTTTTTATTACACTGGAAAAAAAAAAAAATGTTAAAAAATGTATTGACATTAACACTGGCGCAACCAGGATCTCCTCCATCCCTTTCATTTCCTATTTGAATGCATAAGTAGGAAAAGGACAGAAAGAGGGGGTTTTATCCCGTTGTCCATCTTTGTCTAACATACGTTTTTTAATGGAGAAAAGAGAGAGACGAAGAAACTCTCGGTGCGCTACTGGACATTAATTATTTGCTAAATTAACCTATCATTTTGTTCCATTAACAACTCAAATGCTTAATCAGCAATTAATTTTGTTAACTAAACACTTTACTTTGCCGAACCAGCCAGACCTGCTGAATCTTCCACAACCTCTGTATTCTTCTGCAATCCCAAAAATTTTTTGCCGCACGAACTCCGTTTTGCAACACTTTTTGCGATAAGGTTATTTTTACGCGGTCGATGAAATTTCGCCTCAAAATCAGCACGCTCGATGAAATTTTTCCCCTTAATCAGCGCGCTCGATGAAATTCTACCTCCAAATTGGCGATCGGTAGAAGTTTACCTCCAAATTAGCACATTTTTGCCACAATTTGCCCCATAGCTATTAATTTTTGCCACAATATGCCCAAAAATGTTTAATTTTTGCCACAATTTGATGTACATTGAAATGTACATATGAAAAGGTTAAAGAACCGCTTTGAAGACTTCTTGCGGAAAGAATATGATAAGTAATCTGTCGTGTTGTACTAATTTTGCAATTATTTCTTCATTATTTTCACTGGCGGATCCATGAAGCTATATTCTTCTTTTGCTTTTCCCACTTAGAATGCATGTGCACAGAAAAATCGCTTTCCTCTGTGAGGGGCGGAAAGGCCGAATGAATGGACAATGGACAATTTTTGTTTTTGTCAAGATGGTTGCCTATCTATCGTTCCCGTCGATCATTAATTAATTACTGATTATTTACTCGTCTTCATCCGCCCGGCGAAAGATATGTCTAGCCCATGGTGTTTATCTTGTATTTATGTTGCAAGTTTTCTGCGTCATGAGTTTTTTACATTGTAAAAATACGCCGAAAGAAAACGTCATACTTGAGCCATGGCAGAGATCACCCGATTGAGAAAAAATTGCTATTGTCTCATCAACACGATCTGTTTTATTCATCCCCGCTCGCAATGTTATATCATATTTATCTCCAAAAACTTGGTTGAAACGATTATATGCGTGGTTCGTGTCAAGGACGTGATTAGTGTGTTTATTCAATCTTAGCAGTGCTGCTTGTCGTTTAGCGTTGAGATTCCAAACAAAACTCATCGTTGATTTCACCGGTGAAGAAACTGGTTGAAGTATGCCCAGATGACACACATTAGAGGTTTCAACTATTTCTCTAATCTTTTTTTCACCGGTGTAATCATCGTTGAATTGGGGGGATTCCATTAAAATGCAGCCGCTGTCACCAAGTACTTTTATTTGCTTTCTTTAAAAAAAAAAAAAAAAAAAAAAAAAAAAAAAAAAAAAAAAAAAAAAAAAAATATATAATAATACAGACCCTCCAGTCTCATGATTCCGAATAAACTAGATTCTCGATGTAGTAAAAACAAGATGAGATTCCGTCTGGCGCCTTCAATCCGTCGTGTAGGCAATCCCAACTCCCCCGAGTACAAACCGTTAACTACCTTCCCTATTTATAAACGGAAAAGTGACATTATTGTGAATTAACCTGGTCTTTAAAGGGTTAATAGCGCTGACAAAACCTTAGCTAGAGAAAATATAACCCAGCAAAACACTTTAGTTGAGCCAATCAAGTTTTTGGTCGATCCAGTAAAATCTCTTCAGTTAGGCGTACAAAACCTTTGGTCAACTCTACTAAAGTCATTTGCTGGGTCATTTTAATACCAAAGATTTGGTCAGCGCTACCAAACTGTTTCTCTGTTTTCTCTACGATGCACTGTGGTCCCAAATCAAATCCCAGGCGGTTAAAAATCAATCTGTTCAAAGTAGGAAAAAACTATTCTAGTTACTAAAGATGATTTTAGAGGGTTTATTTAGCAAGTTGATCACCCCTGAACTTTCATATATCCATCGCAGAAAAATACTAGATGATCCTTAATGGGGCTCTCGCAAACTTTTGCTGTTAGCAAATAAATACTACAGTCTGATGTAAACACAAGCGGAAATCAAGAAAATCACACCACGAAAGTCTGAAATTCAGTTATAAACTCACATAACTGCTATAACGGCAAGATCGTAACGGCGCTTCAACGCAGGTATCATGGGAGATTCCTGTCTATTATGTCACCTTCTCTGCAGAAACACAGAGATATGTCTCAATTTAGATGGGAATCTCCCATGATACCTGCGTCTCTCCGCCATTATTAAGCCCGATTCTGAGAGTGAACTTCGAAATTTTTTAGTGTACTTATCGTCATTTTTTCCGGGTTTTTATGCAAGAATCAACTCTTCAATCCCCTGTATAGCAAAAGTTTGCAGGAGCCCCATTCCTGTGGTATTTCATGTCTGTATGTATTTTTGACCGCTTAGGATTCGATTTGGATCCATAGTGCGATGTCGCATTTCGATGATATTGATTCGATTTGTGACGTTCCTTTTTGCTGTGACGTCCTTATCAGTTTTTCTTGTAAAAAGACAATGCAAATTGCACATTTATAACGGCGGTGAATGACTATAGATTAAGTTGAGGGGTGGACTCAGAATAAAATCCAGGTTCAAGGAAACCAGGCGCAGCAGTTATGTACGACAATAATATAAGACACGCCCTGTATCGGTATGTGAAATGTGGACTGTGTTTGTGGCTATTGCATCTGTTTGACGTGTGATGCCCGAAATCCGAATTAAATCCTCTTGATATTGCCTGTCGATCAGTGCACGCAAATCGTTTGAGTCGCGTCACGTCGTGGCGTTGTTTGGATCAGGCTAGATGGGCTGAAGAATGAAAATATTGACTGAAACGTTGCAAAGAACAGGATTAATGGGTCTGTTGCAAACTTTTGCTACAATGATAAAGAGTATTTCGTCGTATGTAAAATCGCCCAAAAAGTCCATTGGTGGCATCAGAAAGTCATGAAATGCAATAATAAACTCACTAGAGACGTTTAATGAAATCCAATATGACGGTAAAATATCGAGCAATCTGTATGCATGCAACTTTAACATCCAAGGATTGCCAACGTTGACAACCTCACAGCTTCAGAGGTTATGTGTTTATTTACGTTGTGATTGGGTGGGATCAATATTGTGAGGTTGGCTATACTTAAATGTTCGTGGTGCATGCATACAAATTGCTCAATATTTTACCGCCATCTTGGATTTCATTAAACGCCTCTTGTGAGTTTATTATTGCATTTCATGACTTTCTGATGCCACCAATGGACTTTTCAGGTAATTTTACATATTATTAAACACTCTTTATCGTTGTAGCAAACGTTTGCAACAGACCCATTGAATTGAAAAGAAAAAACGAAAAAAAATGAAAAATTCATAATAAGAGTCAACTTTTATTAAAAAATTAAGATAACTTACGTAAAAGTCAAAGCCAAATAGGCCTTTCGATCAACAAGATCATCATCCGTGGCACAAAGTGTAACAAGTAAAAATTGAAAACAATACAAAATAAACTGTAGGGAATACCCTACGGACACTTTCTTACATCAAATTTAATCTGGGGGAGACCCCCAGACTCCCCTTTAATATTCTTTGGGAGACCCCCAGACCCCCTTTGACATTTTGGGGGAGACCCTCGGACCCCTTTTTAATATCCTGGGGGAGCCTCCAGGCATTACTTATTGATTACTTTGACATTCTGGGGAGACCCCCAGACCCCCCCCCCCTTTGATATTTTTATCCAGATCCAAAGATCCATCTTTGAAATATTTAACTATTTCCTTTTTGACCCATTTTCCCATTGATTTTAATGGAAACCTATTACAATCAATGGGAAAATTGGTAAAATGGGTGAACGTAGGGAAAAATTGGAATATATCTCAAATGTAGCTGTTTGAATTTTGCTTAAAATTTGCAAAAAACCGTTCTGCAACTAACTAGCCTACAGTAAAATGAACCTCTTAAGGGAGGGGTCTCCCCCAAAATGTCAGGGGGTCTGGGGGTCTCCCCCAGAATATTATAGGAGGATTGGAGTTTCCCCCTGAAACTATTAGGGGGTCTCAGCCCGGGGCCCCCCAGATTAAGTTTGATGTGAGACAGTGCTCGTGGGGTGTTTCCTACAGTTTATTTTTCTTTTGAAAGTGTTGAAGCTAACAACAACGATGCAGAATAACTGTGTGACTGGGACACACGAATTGGCGCCGCGCGCCGCGCATAATTCGTGCCTGTCGTGTTCTGCACCCCGCAACACTCGCTTGGTTGTAGGTTCACCGCGCCGGTCGCTGCGTTGCGAATTTGTCGTGGTCGCGTCGTTGTGACGTGCAGTGCTGTCAAATTTGGCCGGAAATTTTAAAAAAAAAAAAAAAAAAAAATTATAGTTAGTTAAAAGGGGAAATGCGTAGTTAGGCATACAAAACCTTTAGATGGGTAATCCAAAGATTTGGTTCGCTCTGCTTGAAGTGTTTGGATGGGTCATTTTTCTACCGAAGCATATTTTCTAGGTTGGTCTGTTGCAAACTAATGTTGCAGGAGTGAAAACGGTCAATTCTAATGTAAAATCACTTGATTATAATTTATAATATCGTCGGGAGCATCTTAAAGAACCTAAATTGACTCTCAGACTCAATAAATGCTTTCAACTCTTTTACAACCAAGCTCAAGTTACCCTAAGGAAGGAAATCAATATAACTTGCTCACATTTAGTGGGTAGTTATAGTTGACTATTTCTACTTCGCAGTGTTCGTGTTGCATATCCCGGTAATTGAAGGCGCTCGATGGAGCATCATTGAGATTTTTGAGTGCAGTGGCGTAGCGTGCAATTTGGCAACGTTGTACAATGTCCGTTTAAACCCATGTAATAGGTCGAATGCAAAGGTGTTCACCGAACACCCAATTGTTCGATATTTTTCAGGGGTTTAAGAGGACAAACTCCAACTTTGCCGAATTGCACGCTGCGCCGCTGTTTGAGTGGATTTTATTATTAACGAGAGATCAGACTACGAAAACGAATAACTAGGGCTTCGTATTGAAAGATTTGAACAAAATTTCAATTCATTATGGCTGCCGTAAAGCAAGTTACCTTGGAATCCTATCTAATTGGTCAGTCTCTCTATGATGACTTTTTTCCCCACTTCACTTTGATATAAGTCATTTTTTCCACCTTTTTTTTCACTTGTGAAATGTTAAACTAACTTGAGATTACAAAATTTTGTTCGATTCCCATTTAGATCGTGACGTCATCCTTAAGTCAGTCTAGTCAAATAATTTCAAAAGAAAAGTGTATTTTTATGGAAAGTTGGAAAGTAATAATTACAAAGTATCATATACATTAATGCGTGTTTCTCGGAAGGAAAGCTGTATTAGCAAACAAATCTACTTCTACACATATGTTTGAGGCAACCAAGAAAAAGCGCAGGTGTTAAAAAAAAAACGCCACATTTACTGGTGACGTCCAATCCAAACACCTGCGTTATCTTTAAGTGCTTCAAAACTGGAAGTAGAGTTTTATTAATATTTAAATATTTTGCTGACTTTCATGAAATATTACTGAGCTCGTACTTCTAAAGGAGAAAACCGAACTATGCCCGGCTCACATCTAAATATTCAATATTTTAACTAAATATACGGCTTTTCCCGTGAAGAACACAAAACCAACCCACTTGGAGGTGGTAAACTACGCCATTCAAGTTCAAATAACCGTATAGGTACCACTCAAACCTAAAAATATAAGGCTTTGAGAGTAAGTAGAGCAATTTTACACGAAATTTTAGACCATGGGCGCCCGCAGAAAAATGTCCAAGGGGGGGAGGGCAAAATTGTTGAACCCCAATGGAAGGTCTAGTAGCCCCCCTCCCTCCCCCGGTGGAAAAGGGAAAGCTTTTTTTTTTTCATCCAAATGGTGTAGGTACATACAATTATTAAGTCATGGTAGGGGTAGGTGTATCAAATAATAAGTAGTACTAATTTTGACGTGTTTGGTATAATGGATAAAGTGACAACAGACGAAAATAATAGTAAGGAAAAAGTTTAATTCTACTATTCCTTGCAAACAATGATTTAAAACTACAAAATAAACAAATACTGAAGTTTGTTGACTATTACTCCTTTGATTAACATTGCATTTACTTTTTTCCTTTCATTTTTCATCGTGAAATTTTGACTTTTTTGAATTCCAGGGGGGGGGGCAAGTGCCCCTCTTGCCCCCCGCTGCGGGCGCCCATGTTCTAGACCATTTTATATTCTGATCAATTTTGGGGCCTAAAACCGGCCTTATTGACATATCCGATTCACTTTCTGATTTTCGGCCACATTTTGACGATTTTCAGACCGCGCTGCGAGAATACTTCGACAAACATAAACAAAGCTCCCCCGCTCCCCTACTCACATCACTCGCAATTCAACAAAATATTTGCAGTATGAATCCCTACCCGTTGTTAACCCTTTCAGGGCTATAATTAATGCTATTTTTCAATTCACCGATGATTTTACCGGTTGAGAAAAGATTACACAGTTCAGTTCAGTGTATTACTGTAATGAACTAAAATACTCGCATCTGTAATCTTTTCTCAACCGGTGGAGTCGTCGATGACTTTAAAAAACTTGCGCGGATATTTTAATTAATTAACGGAGTTTCCACCGATTGAGAAAAGATTACAGATCAGAGTATTGTCGTGCATTACAGTCATACACTGAACTGAACTGTGTAATCTTTTCTCAACCGGTGGAATCATCGGTGAATAGAAAAAATAGCATTGAATGTACGCAAAACGGCAGCTCTGAACCCTTTACACGTCCGAAACCCGTCATCATATTGATGTGATTTTGACAATAGTTACTCATTAACTCAATGTGAGTCATATCTGCCGAACTATAGTGTAATTAATTAAGCTCCTCTTCTGCGGGTATAGATATACAATTATACTTATAGGTATGCAATTTAACCGAATGGAAACGAAGTTAGACGTTGTGTATAAAGTGTGTGTATAAATAGATGCTTTTATGTGGTCGGGCTGTCGAGTTTAATTCACGAGAGTTGGCTGATCGTGGTCACAGGCGGAGACAGCTTTTTGACTGCATCGTATGTGCCGACAGGCGTCGCGCGCCGCGCACCGAAATTCCCATTCTGACCAATCCGACTCAAACAGTTTTTGCCGATCACGTGACCTCTGCCTCTGTCACTCGCGTCCAGGCTGCCGTTTTGCGTATAATTAATGGCGGTTTTTAATTCACCGATGATTCCACCGGTTGAAAAAAGATTACGCAGTTCAGTTCAGTGTATGGCTGTAATGCAAGAAAATACTATGATCAGTAATCTTTCCTCAATCGGTGGAAACGCCGTTGATTAATTAAAATATCATCAAAGATTACTGATCAGAGTATTTGCGTGCATTACGGTCATACACTGAACTGAACTGTGTAATCTTTTCTCGACCGGTGGAATCATTCGTGAATTGACAAATGAGAATAATTATACGCAAAACGCAGCTCAGCTCGCGCAAACATTCTTAAAGAAATTATGCATTATTTTATTCGAAAGTAGCGCCCCCCCTCCCCTAACTTTTGTTTTCTTTTTGAGGTGAAAGGATCCAGTTTGCGCTATTTTTATTTTTAATGAAGGCGGTATCTTTGTGGTGGGGTACTTTGGGGGGTTGGGGGAGGGTCTAATACACTATTTCACACGGCAACCCCTATCTTGTGATACATTATTTGAAAGAACGTAAAATGGTGTAAGACTTCTGTCTTTTAGTTTTTGATTAGTCGAAGTTCGATTTTGACCCATTTTCAAAAACTCAGTGTACTCCTACGTTAATTGAGATATTGGAATTTAAAAAAATAAAATAAATAAAAAAAAAAAAAAAAAAAAAAAAAAAAAAAAAAAAAAAAAACTAGGAATCCTAATTGTATTGTAAAAAGCAAGTATGAACATTCACAGAGCTCCTAGTGGCCTAATGCATTTGCCTGTTTTAAAATGTCATTGTACTGAAGTTAGCTGTAAAAGAAATAAAACTACCCTGCCTCCAATGCGCGCGTATTCTGGATTGTTGTTTTTATATCTTTTTACTTGAGTTGATAATCACGTGCTCTATCGATGGTTCGATTTCGGCACGCCCATCTACGCAACAGACCAGAGGAAGAGAACGAACTAGCGAGAATATTCCGCATTAATGGCGTAGGGAAATCGCGAAGGAAAAAGGCAGGGCTGCCGTTTTGCGAATAGAATCAATGCTATTTTTCTATTCACCGATGATTCCACCGGTTGAGAAAAGATTACACACTCCAGTTCAGTGTATGTTTATATTACTCTCTGTAATGCACGAAAATACTCTGATCTGTAATCTTTCCTTAATCGGTGGAAACTCCGTTTATTAATTAAAATATCCGCAAGTTTTTATTTAAAGTCATCGACGACTCCACCGGTGGAGGAAAGATTACAGATGCGAGTGTTTCAGTTTATTATAGTAATGCACTGAACTGAACTGTGTAATCTTTTCTCAACCGGTGGAATCATCGGTGAATTGAAAAATAGCATTGATCATACGCAAAACGGCAGCCCTGGAAAAAGGCGACCCCAAGTAACAGAAAGTTAATTATGACAGCGCTTTGTAAATCAGGCAGTGTTGTTGTGTGCATTCTGGCAGTGTTGCGTTTGATTCATCTTAAAACTCATGGCAAAGATCGATCCGTTTGATTTCCAGTGAACTCGAATGGGGGGGAGGGGGGGGGGTGCGTCAACCCTTATCGCAACCTCTGGTTTTCTATCTTTGTCAACGCTATTTGGATGACAATAATTTAGGGAAGGGTTATCACGTGACTGTAGGAAGTGGTGTTGCTTGCATTCCGGCAACGTTGCTTTCGATACAACTAAACCCTTATAAAATATCGATCTGTGATCACCCTCGAATTCGACCTTTCGCATGGATTTGAATGGACGGGATGCAAAGTTGCCGAATCGCTGTCACGCCACGGAAATCAAAAGTTATTTTCGGATACAGAGCTTGTTATTTGCAATATCTTGGGAAATTTCTAACGATTTTAATATCACCTACATCTACTTACTAGGTAATACTGTATCAATAATCGGATTCTATAACAAAGACGAATGCAGGAAGTAAATGCAGAAACTAAAAAATGGACAGGGTGATGGTTTGGCGCGATACCACGCGAGTATCTATGTAGTAAACAAATAATTAAATGAAGATGAAAGTAAAAATCTACCTTATAGGAACTATGTCACACCGTGACTGGCAAAAATAAACAACAGAAAGCAGGAAAAGCAGACCAAGACCATTGTGGTCAATAGGGCAGTCGCGTCGTCGGGAGAAAGATGGAAACGCTCTCTGTCGGACACTTGGAAAAATTGCCAACTCATCACAATTTTCCTCATTTTTCACTGAAGGTGCGTTTTACTGTTCATTGGAGTATAACACCGGTGCAAGCCCCAATAAAAAATAAACTATGCTTAGAAATGAGCGTAATGGGAAGTTTCGGTGCGGCATGCATGCGCTGCAGTTCGAACTGTGGACACCGCAAGTCGCGCTGCTCAAGAAGTCATAAGTTTTTGGCTGAAATTGACGAATTTATGCTATAACCTCAAATTTTAAGGAACGCAGAAAGATACCCTGAGAGTTTCAAGCTGAAACGCTCAAAAATAAAGCTGGTAATTATGAATTACGAAAAATTCCCATAAACCTCAATGAGTGCGAGTGAGGTAGATAGACATATTATCACTCGCACTCACTCCCACTTACTAAGCTTATGGCGAAATGAATTTCATTATTTACGTCTTTAATTCTGAACCAATTTTGCAGGTGCTGACGTTATTGTATTTTGAGTATTTTTTTTGGTTTCAATTTAAAATACCAAAAACGCGACTTTTCCCCAAAGCGACTAGCGACGACTGCGGGCCGATCATTTACTTTATCGTTAAACCGATCGTTAAAACTGTCAACGAGTGATGCTATTGGTTGAGAATTGTAAAACTTGGCCGTTGCTATGGTAACCATCGTTAAGACTCTCGTTTGATAAAGGCTATTCATGAGTAACCTTTAAAAAACAGACACTATAACGATGGTTACCATAGCAACGGCCAAGTTTCACAATTTTCGACCAATGGAACCACTCATACACAGTCTTATCGATCGGTTTAACGATGAAGTAAATGATCGGCCCGCTGCTGAAAAAGTTTCGCCTGGAATCACCTTAACGAAAACGCAGCGATCTCTCTATGGAGCTAGCCACTTTGAATGAGAATGGTGGCAAGCTTTATTATGTTAATCACGACATAAATGAAAACAGCTATCTCTCTATGAAACTAGTCACTTTTAAGCGTTCATCATCAAACTGCACGCTACTCCTCTGATTGGATCCTCATAAAGTAGCGTCCAAGTAACGAAAATTAGAAGTTTCTGTGTTGAATGCAGTGGCGGGCTCGTGAAATTTGGCAACAGTGTTTTTCCTCCATTGAACTCAATGCAAAACAATCGAATGCTGGTGAAGCGCTGCTTTATTTTCGAATCGACTATTTTACCCGCAATCAAGTGGAAAGATAACATTGTTGCCAAATTGAACGAGCTGCCATTGGTTAAACGGTCCCCGAAGTTTAAATATTCAATCCTGTATACGCACGAACACACGTAGACATTTCTGCACGCGTAGAGATTTCATATTTAAATTCTAACGCGCATCTCACAATTTCCCCTCGCCGAGACTCGAGATGGACGGATTCACCGGCTAATCCTAGAAGTTGTCCTTCTCTCTCTTTTTTCATTAGAATACGTGCGTTAGAAAAGGGCAAATCGCAGGCAGTCACGTGACTTTCGCCTTCTCTTCTATCCTTTTCCCCAACACATTCTATCTTATGGGAAAAGAGAGAGAAGGAGAATTTCTTGGATTCGCGAGAGATGGCCGGTTTGCTATGAGATGCGAACGATGACAATGATGGCCCGATGGGATGATTTTTCCGATGAACGGTGCGAAACTCAACACCTGTAGCTCAACTCCGACATCAGATTCAGAAAGCGCTTGATCAAACCATCACGTTTCACATCAACCGACACACCACACGCGGACAACAGTCAACAATTCCCTCGCGGGATGGAGATAAAAATTCTCAGAAGCTATCGCGAGAGTTTATAATAATTCCAATTTCACTTCCATCCGAAGCTAAAGTCTTGGCAACTTCTTTCAGCAAGGTCGTCGTGCTCCTGACCCGTCGTCGACCATCGACAACGTCATCGGCTAATCGACCATCCATCGTCAGACCACCACCGACCATCGGAATTTCACGATTCTTTGACATAAACACCCAACACCGCCACCTTCACGTCGCGTCTTGTCTCGTCCGTCCATTGGGAAATCCTGCGACCGTCAAAGTCGCAAGTAGGCCTCTTTAACGACACAACTGTCCGCGAAAGCACCAAACATCAGTGTTTTTTTTTTTAAACTAAATTTCAATGTATTTCAATGAATTTTCTTGTTACATACATTAACAGTGTGCTAATCAATTGTATTTGGGACGCTGATTTCAAAAATGATGTCGTTTTCTACTTAACTCGTCCCGATTTTGCGCATAATCTACGTTTAAAAAATGTTCGTGATAAAGTTTAAATTGTGAAAAATCTAGAATATTTCAATCAAAACTAAGGCCAAATTCGAACTCGGCAGGTCAATTTACTCCGGAATCAATGTAGTATACGCGATTTCAGGTCCAATTAAAGGAAAAAAGGCCATGTGTGTGTCTAGGGTCCCTTGTTTTGTATTCATTGGTGGCGGACACCTATGTCGTTAAAGCGTAAAAATCCAAAGTCGCGTATCTGTAGAGTGGTGAGCTAACCTCGAAATGGGGGGGGGGGGGGGTTACGAGCGTAAACTGGTTCATAGTTCACCTTATTTCTTAAGGTGATTCCAGTCGAAACTTTTCCAGATGGGTCATTTCATGTCAAATTAGACCAAGCTAAAAATCTTGACCTCTACAATTTCTATGAAATTTGGTACACTTGTTCTACTGTTAGAGAAAGAGAAAAAACCATTTTTTTTTTAGATTTTTTTTTTTGCCCAAAACGAACAAAATTGGTTTAGAATTAAAGCCGTGAATTATGAAATTCATTTCGCAGTAAGCTTAGCGAGTGAAAGTGAGTAAGAGTGATATTGTGCCTATCTACCTCACTTGAACTCGCATTGATGCTAATGGGAATTTTCGTATTTCATAATTTCTGGCTTTATTTTTGAGTTCTTCAGCTTGAAACTTTCAGGGTATCTTCCTGAAGTATGCCCGCAGTTGCTGACGTTCCTCTTTGTGGTTACAGCGTAAAAAACAAGAAATACAAGAATTTCGGCTGCACCTGCGCAATTTTTTTATGGATTTTTTTTTTTCCCAAAACGAGCAAAATTGGTCCAGAATTAAAGCCGTAAATTATGAAATTCATTTTGCCATGAGCTTAAAGAGTGCGAGGGTCGAGTGCCAGTGGTAATATGTCTATCTACCGCACTCGCACTCATTGAGGCTTATGGGACGTAAAATCGTCAATTTCGTCAATTTCAGCCTAAAACTGTTGACTTTTGAGCAGCGCGACGTGGTGTCCACGGTTTAAACTAATCGACCCTGGAATCATCTTAAAACCTGAACTAGAATTTATCTATACTCACTCTTCAATGCCGGAGTCTCGGATGCACAATGATTAAGTATTACACATTTTTACAAATCATTTCAAAAACTACTACGCAACGCGAATCCTATAACTTTTCGTCTCACACCAGAAGCTATTCATTTATCAAGATAGATAAATTTGATTTGCCTTGGTAGATTGCAGTCAATCTTCGATTAGGTACACCGGTCTTTTTGGTCGCATAATCTAGTATGGTGCAGCAATTTACAGTAGCAAAATTTCTGAAAATCTCTGGATCATAGAAGAGGCAGTGGCGGCTCGTGCAATTTTGCAACAGTGCTTTTCCTCCATTTGACTTAATGTAAAACAATCGAATGCTGGTTAAGCGCTGCTTCACTGTCGAATCGATTGTTTAACATAGGGTCAAATTGAGGAAAAACATTGTTGCCAAATGGTACGAGCCGCCAATGAGAAGAGGGTGGTTCCTTTTGAACCATCGATTCTATCGTGACTATCGTTACTGTGTGCGAGATTTTGATTTGATTTTACACAGAAATCGACCCTCCATAATGCTGTAGTTAAAGTTTGCATGCAATAGACCGATTGCTTTAGTTATCCTCATGGCCCGTCACCGTAAATCAGCGCTTATGATGACTGGACACGGTGATGACTTTATCAGTTTATGCTTGATTGTATACTATAGAAATTACGATAATATGCAATTTGCAGATTAACCCTCTATTGTAAAAATGATTTTTTCTCATGCAAATGAGCATTATAGTTTCCTGGGCTCAATTTTCTAATCATTTTAATGTACAACACGATTTTTTTTTTTTTTTTTAAATTTTCATAAGAGTTCGTGTATTTTAATTGTAACCTATCTGTATAACAATATGATGCTGAAAGCAGAGGTGGCTCGTACTAATTTGCAACCATGTATTTTGGTCCATTTGGACCTATACGACTGTATCGATTTCTCAGGGATTCAGTAAATCCCCTGCAGACCGATTACTTTTCACCTATGAAAAACAATCGATATTTATGAGGTGCAATTGCACTCCCAAGATATCGATCTTTTGTTAAGGTTTAAATGGAAAATAAGCATTGTTGCCAGATTGCACGAGCCGCCACTGCACCACTGATATCTATTGGGTTGAAAAATACATTTTTATGACTTCGAGAGTGGATTTCGAAGATTCTTACTGTTTTTGTGTCGGTGGGATTTTTTGGGCTAGTATCAAAGGGAACTCCCGCTTCATGTTACAACAGCAAAAGTGTGTGTATATATACAGGGTGTCCGGTAAGTCCCGGAACGGCTGCGCCATTTCTTTATTTACGCAGATAAAAAAACCAAACTTTGGGAATGTTCCTAGATAAATAAAAACTACTTTGGGGGGGGGGGGGGTCAAAATTTTGGTCGACCCTCCCGGGGGGGGGGGGGGCGCCCCTAACTTTTTTTTTCAAACGGCAACCCCTGTCTTGTGATACCTCATTCGAAAGAGGGTAAAAAACTGAGCATTTTGGCGCAAACCGCATGTCGATATCTCTTTTAGTATTCGAGATATAGAACTTCAAAATCTATGGAAACCCATTTTAAAAAAAATCATAACTCTTATTCAGAAAGTCGCTATTTAAAAAAACTAGGGGTCTACACTACTCTACATAACAAGCTCTTTCCAGGGAAAAACACCTCAGCCCAAAAATATTAACTTACAGCTATTGTTTTTCTTTTCCCGCCAAAATGTTTTAAAAAATTTTGGCGGGAAAAAAAAAACAATAACTGTAAGTTAATTTTTTTGGGCTGAGGTGTTTTTCCCTGGAAAGAGCTTGTTATGTAGAGTAGTTTATAGACCCCTAGTTTTTTAAATAGCGACTTTCTGAATAAGAGTTATGATTTTTTTTAAAATGGGTTTCCATAGATTTTGAAGTTCTATATCTCGAATACTAAAAGAGATATAGACATGCGGTTTGCGCCAAAATGCTCAGTTTTTTACCCTCTTTCGAATGAGGTATCACAAGATAGGGGTTGCCATTTGAAAAAAAAAGTTAGGGGCGCCCCGCCCCCCCGGGAGGGGCGACCAAAATTTTGACCCCCCCCCCCAAAAAGTAGTTTTTATTTATCTAGGAACATTCCCAAAGTTTGGTTTTTTTATCTGCGTAAATAAAGAAATGGCGCAGCCGTTGCGGGACTTACCGGACACCCTGTATGTATAAACCAGTGGCGTCGCGTGCCATCTGGCAACAATGCAACTGTTCCATTTAAACTCATTAAATAAATCGAATTTTCCTTGCGCACTGGGAACCCCCTGAATTCGATATTTTACATGAGTTTAAATGGATAGAATACATTGTTGCCGAATTGCACACGACGCCACTAGTATAAACCCATTGTCCTTTAAAGACCGTCGGGAACTGGCATTATCAACGCCTTTGTGGTCGTATGCACCAAGCAATATGCATAGCCATTTGCCATTTGCGAGGCTCCCTTCCGGACCAGTATGCCGGATACAGAAAGTCCGTCTCTCTCTCCGCCCATTTGAACGCATGTGTTAGAAAAGGATAGCAGAGGGCGCCATCTCGTGACTTTAGCCCCCATATCCGTCCTTTTCTAACCCACAGTTTCAAACAGGAGGAAAGAGAAAGACAAATCCCTGTATCCGCCGATGTGATGTCCGGACTTGGAGTGAGTGAGAACCTCCGGAGTGCGGGGCTTGCAAACCAGTCCGTCACAAACTTTGCGCAAGATGAGAACAGCAATAAGGCAAGCGTAGTCTGTGGCAAACTGGTTTGCAAAAAGAGCCGGCTCCGCACACTGGCCAGAATCGTTGCTTTGTTCCGGACGTGATAAATGACAAGATTTTCTACAAGTTTCACTGTCTTAAGTATCTTTTAAGTATCTTACAGTCGGATTACTGATGTTTTCAAATGGGTCTGTATAGACCTGTTTAGTGTGACGTAACGAAAAAGAAAATTGGACCCAAAAAAATGCTCCATCTCACTTGCTCTCGTGGGTTTTCCCCATGAGAAACAGGATCCAAATTTTCAAATGCAAATTAGTGACGATAAACACTGAGAAAAATTTTCCTGTTAATTCAACCAAACGTCTTTTTACGCTTGCTTAACTGGAATTTCTATTGTTTCAACAGGAATTACTGTTATTTCAACAGGAATTCTTGTTGAAATAACGGAAATTCCTGTTCAAATAGAAGGAAATCTTGCAGAACAACAGGAAATTCTTGTTAAAATAACAGGAATTTCGGTTAAGTAAGTATTAACAAGAAGTCCGGTTACGGCAACAGGAAATTTTTCTCGGTGAACAACAAGTTTTCTCAGATTTTAGTTCACCATCGGATTCCACGTTCTTTAAAATGTAATCACGCTACAACAACATTTGTGAAACTTCATGAATTAATTTACAATCACAGTTATTTCGAAGAAAATCCTATGCTTTGTCCTTGTCCCACTCACAGTTTCTTATGGGCACAGAATTCTGGGATATATGCTCATCGGCACCATCACACCGCTCGTTAAAATTCGAACAAGCTTAGATACGAAGAGAGGAAAGGATGATTGAGTGTCATGGCGTTGATGCGGCCATAAGAAACTACGAGTAAGACAAGGAAAAAACATACAGCATCTCTCGGTATAACTGTGATTGTAAATTTACTTGTGATCTTTCATGAATTTTGTCAGAGTGAAAAGATACTTTAAGGTACGTGGCATCAAATGCTGCAATAAAATTTGAGAAAACTGGTTGTTAACTAGCATGAATTTGCATTCGAAAGTTTAGATTTGATTTCTTGTGGGCAAATCCACGAGAGCAAGCAAGATAGAGCATTTGTTTGGATCCAATTTTGATCGTGAAGTTTTCACTAAACAGGTCTATTACTATCAAAGCTATAAATCGCTCAAATTTAGAGGGTAGTTAACTATTTCGACTTCGCGGTGTTCGCGTTGCCTATCCAGGTAATTGAAGGCGCTCGATGAGATATTGTTTTGCAAGTGTCATGTGGAGTAGCTCTTTTCAGTGGTTGTTGTTGGAGCTACGAAAACAAGTAACTCATCGGGTGTGGTATTGACAATAGCGGATACAAGAATAAGTCTATCCCCCCTCTCTCTCTCTCTCTCTCTCTCTCTCTCTCTCTCCCTCCAACCGTTTGGACACTCATGAGTTGCGTAAAGACAGCCGAGGGGGCCATCACGTGACTTAATAAGCCCCTCTGTTTCCGTCATTTTCTAACGCACACGCTCAAATGGGAGGAGAGAGAGAAAGATAAATTCCTGTATCCGCCCATGGGTATTGAAAGGGTTAAACAAAATCCCAGGATGGCTCTCGTGTAGCAAGTCACTTCTGGGGGAGGGGGGCATTAAAAACTTTATTTGTGTTCCTTCAATAAGGGTGTCCATAAAAATGATTTAATTACACGCACTGTGTGTCGCGGCCGGAGCGGGCGGGAGCCGCAGTCCGGTACAACACGGTCGCGGTGCAATGCATTTTTGCCAGCTCCCCCCTCCCAGCCCACTCCCCTTTTCCCCCAATCGAATCTAACCATATCGTTCGAAAGGGAGAATGAGATGACAGTGCATACATAACGACCTTTGACAATGAGTAAAAGTGCGATCAGATCAGCGCTAAACTTATATACCTGCAAGTTATGTTCTCACAACCTGCAGCCGAGTCTACACATATACACGAAAGTGGTTTGCCGTTCCATGATGGATCCTTTGTTGGTCTGCATGTTGTCACGCAGTGTTGTCACTTGAGTGATTGGCACAGCAGTCCCGAATACTTACTTTCATTCGTCTCCCGGGGTTTTTTTTTCAGTCCCTTTCTTTTTTCTTGTTTGCTCTAAACAATGTTTTACTCTTACTTCAGCCACAGAATAATACAATCAGAACGGAAACTCTGTCGGATTTTGAAGCAAATTCATTCCGTGTCCGCCATGTTGGGATATAGGATGTTTACATCTGGATTCGTGCGCGAAAAAGAAAATATAGGACATGATCCGCGAAATTTTCATTCTGAAATGCCAGCAGAATAAAATTGAGGCCGGAAACTAAGATTTCTATTCAAAATGTACAGAAATAAATGAGTTTCAACCCAAATCACTGACGTCCGCCATGCTGGGATGTAGGACCACAGCGTTGCCTATTGGTGCTGTTAAATTCCAAACTTGCTTCCATTGGCTCTTATGGGAGTTTCCGTTCTGATTGTATTATTCTGTGCTTCAGCGTTAAGTGTAATTCTTGCGGAAATGCAGTGTTGCCGTTCTTGTTTATTTAATGGCATTTTTTTCAATTTACCAATGATTCCACGGGCTTAGAAAATATTACTCCGTTCAATGGGGCAGTTGTAAAGGTCTGAAATGTTGTGATTTTTATAAAGAAGTAAGTACTGGATGAGCTGAGAACAATGAAGATGTCTTTGGTTTTCTAATTAAGTCCCATTGTTCCGAAGATGAGCATTTGACCCAAAATACAGTGTTTTAAATGGGAATTTCGCGTAGTGACATCACTACGTATACACGATTTTTTACAACTTCACATGTGTGAATCTCTAAAACCAGGACACTTAGAAAAAAACCAAAGGCACCATTGTTCTCAGCACATCAAGTACTATCATTTTCTTTTTAAAGAACACACAGTTTCAGACCCTTACAAATGCCCCCATTCAATTCATTACTGCAATGCGCGAAAATACTCGCATCTGTAATCTTTGCTCAATCAGTGCAATCACCGTTAAATTATTTAAATATCCGCAAGTTTTTCAATGTCGTCGATGACTCCACCGGTTGAGAAAAGATCACAGATGCGAATATTTTCGTATTTTCTATGCATTTTACTGAATTGTGTAATCTCTTCTCAACCGGTGGAGTCATCGGTAAATTAAAAAATGTCATTAATGAAATATACGCGAAACGCGCGCAGCTCTGCGGAAATGGTTCGCATCTAAATATGCGCTCCTATGGAAATTAAACATCGAACCGGGGGCGGGGCGGGGGGTTCGATTGGAATCGGAGCTCAATCCATGGGCGCCAGGAGGGGGGGGGGGCAAGAGGGGGCACTTGCCCCCCCCCCCCTGGAATTCAAAAAAGTCAAAATTTCACGATGAAAAATGAAAGGAAAAAAGAAAATGAAATTAAAATGACAGTTAATCTAAGGAGTAATGGTTGAGAAACTTCATTTCTAGTTTATATTGTAATTTTAACTAATTTTTTGCAAGGAGTAATAAATTATATATTTTTTTTTACTATCATTATCATCTGTCGTCCCTTTATCCATTATATCAAACACGTCAAAATTGTTATTATTATTTGATACACCTAAAATGGGGTTAATAATTATTGTACACTATTTGAGTGAAAAAAAAGTTTTCCCTTTTTACACGGGGGGGGGGGGGGGTCCCCCTAGACCTTCCGTTGGGGTTCAAAAATTTTGCCCCCCCTCGGAAATTTTTCTGCGGGCGCCCATGGCTCAATCGATCGATTTATCGATTATTTAAAAATGATACTGATCTTTTAGATTCTTTTAGAATTGGCCTTTTTAGAAATTCGAATCTCGTTCGATTATTACAAAAGCTTTGCTTTTTAACAATGTTAGTCGAACTTAGAAATTTCATTTCATTTTTTTTTGTTTTTTTTGTTTTTTGTCAAGTTATTCTGTTTCAGTGGCGTAGCCAAGGGGGGGGGGTCCAAGGGATCTGGACCCCCCCCCCCATGACACCAAAATTTATCCTAAAAAAAGGTCATTTTTTGCGTTTTCAGACAAATTTGTCCAAATTAGTATCTTTGGACCCCCCCATGACAATTTTTGGACCTCGGGCCCCCCCCCCCCTAGAATAATTCCTGGCTACGCCACTGTTCTGTTTGAAGTAGGGGTCTAGGCTTAAGCGTGCGGCGCGTGCCCGCCACTTTCATAAGTAGAATTGTCCACCTCTTGCTTGGCATCTTTCTTAATGATCAGGTTTTTTTTTCTTTCCTTCTTTTTAGGTGCTGTCGTTATTAAATTCTTTCATGTCAGATGTTTTTGCTCAAGGGGTTTTTTCGTGAAGGTCTTCGAAGAGGTAGCTTTGCCAATACGCGGGTCCAGTAATAGACTGTTTGTGAATGTGACCCTCTTTGCTGTCGGAGTAAACTTTTGCAACATACCCATTCCAGTTATTGTTTCAAGGGGCTCCTCCCCCCAGCAACGCCAACGCTTAAACTTAGTGTGATTAGTGTAGCAAGTTGCCTACCCGAATGTTGACTGCTATAAGCAGTCGACTAACAAATTTAAAAGGGGGCTGTTGCACTTTTTTGCTATATGCAATTTAATAGTCGATTCTGGTTGTAAAATCCTCCTAAAATAACGATGGCAGCACTAAAAACTTCCGAAATCCACTCATATAGTAGTAGTATAAGGGTACGTCCACCCCAATCCACCAAACTGTCAAATGAATCCAAAATTAATAACAATTTAACCGAAAAAATCAAAGCCAAAATTTCTTGCTAAAATAATCTTCAAATAAACCTTTACTTTTCTATTGTTAATAACCTTTTTTAACTAATTTTTCAGTATTTTTTTTGATGCACATAAGCGTGCAGCCATGATATAAATTTTTTAAAGTTAAGATTTACTCGTTTTTTTTCTACTTTTTACCACTTTTTCAGATCTTGTTTTATTTATATAATTTTATTCTTTTTAAATGGAAGTCTTAAAAGGTTTATTCATCAATGAAGATGAGTTTGATTTTGAAAACATAATACTGTATTTCAAAAACCCTGTTGAGCGCACACGGTCAAAATATGAAACTCTAATGGACTCACTCTCTGATAAAATTCAGCACCTACCTGAATCTAAGAGAATAAAATACACTAAACAAATGGTAGATGTTATTGCTCATTTGAGTGTTTTATCTAGAATTATTGAAAAAGAAATAAAAAATCATAAAATCCCTCAACATGATTTAGAATCTGATGTTGAAATTAATTATATACGTAATTAAATATAATACTTATATTTATTTTTATGTGCAATAACCGTATGGTACAGTATCATAGTTAGATAATATTACTCTCTTATCATATTCGAACTTAAACTTTTTGGTTTCTAATTTATTCACAAGATTTTTAGTTTTTGTCTCGCTTATTATTTTATTATAAGTCAGGGCTACTGAACTCTGACCCAGTTCAGATACACCTTCCTTTATTAGTTTAATCATAGTATTACCATTCAATTTTTCTAAATTCTGATAATTCAATATTAAATTAAGTTAATAAACATTCAGATAAATGTTGTTTGTGCTGAAAATTTGAATTCTGTTATTTATAGAGGTCTTGAAAAAGATATAAAGGTATATTTGTATAAACACGGTAATCATTTTGATGTAATTTCCTCAATGTCTGGATTTTTTGGATCTAGTTATTTTTGTAAGAAGTGCAATAAACCTTATAACAATAAAGAAGAGCATAAGTGTAAGGAAGAGAAAAGAAAATGTATACTGTGTTTTCAGGAAGAGCATTCGGAATCAACAAAGAATAAAATATTCTGCAAGGATTGTAACAGGTACTGTTTTAATCAAGATTGCTTTGTAAATCATCAGGAAGTTTGTGAAACAGTATTCAAATGTTTGACTTGTAATAAGATCTGTTCAAGAATCTCTGATGAACCCCATTTAATGTGGTATCGAAAAATGTCGAAACTGTTTTGAAGAAGTAGAAATAAAAAATCATAAATGTTATATGCAGTGGAAAAGACAAAAAGGTGGAAAATGTAAGAGAGAAATCTGTTTATGCAAAGGAAATCTTGATCAGTTTGTTAAACCTGAAAAAGAGGAAATGTTACCCAAATGTACTTACACGGAAAAATATCTATTCTTTGACTACGAAGCACAACAAGAAACAGGTATTCATATTCCGAATTTGATAATTGCTCAAGATTTTAATGAGAAGATATTTCGATTCAAAACAAATGATGAATTTTGTGGATGGTTAATTTCAAAAGAACATAAAGATTATACTTGCATAGCTCATTATACAAAAGCTTATGATTCGCAGTTTATTTTAAAATATTGTGTTGAAAATACTCTCAAACCTTATACAATTTATAATGGAACGAAACTTACGTTACTGGAAATACCTTCAATAAGATTAAAAATTATTGACAGTAGTAATTTTATCAATGGACCTCTGAGTGATTTTCCAAAAACATTTGGTTTGACTGAGCTAAAGAAAGGGTACTTTCCTCATTTATGTAACACCAAAGAGAATGAAAATTATTTTGGACCTATCCCGGACAAAAAGTATTATTGTTATAATCAAATGAAACCAGAGGCTAGGAAAAAGTTTTTAGAATGGTATTTACAAAGAGTTCAAGAAAATTTTGTTTTCGATATGAGGAAAGAGATCCTAGCATATTGTAGATCAGATGTAGATATTTTAAGAAAAGGATGTTTAAAGTTTAGAGAAGAATTCCTAGAAATAGCTAATATATATCCTTTCTAGTATTTAACTATTGCTAGTGTCTGTATGGCTATTTATAGATCAAAGTATATACGGAATAAGACGATAGCTGTTGTAAATGAACCTATCGAAGAAAAATATTCTAAGCAATCTATAAGCTGGTTGAATAGCCTAGGGAACTCAAACATAAAACATGCTTTAAATGGTGGTGAGCAAATTATCTGTGGAGCAAAAGTGGATGGATTTGATGAGAAAACCAAGACGGTTTATCAATATCACGGCTGTTTCTGGCATGGATGTCCAAAATGTTACAACGAAGATAGTATAAATAATGTTAATCAGGAAGAAATGGTTGACTTGTTTGAAAAAACAAAGGAAAGAAGTAAACGAATTAAGGAGGCTGGGTATAATTTGGTTGAAAAGTGGGAGTGTAAATGGATCAAATCATCAGAGTATAAAAAGAATGAAAAACCGGTTGTAATTGAGCCTCTAAATCCAAGAGATGCGTTCTTCGGTGGGAGAACTGATGCCTTTAAACTATTAGCGAAATCTACTAGGACAAAGAAAATTGGATATATAGATGTTTGTAGTCTGTATCCAACAGTTCAGTTTTATGACTTTTATCCAGTAGGGCACCCTGAAAAGATTTATAACCCTAGAGACTATGATGAAAAATGGTTTGGAATAATAAAATGTAAAATTTTACCTCCTAAAAATTTATATCACCCTGTATTACCAGTTAAAGTTAAAATGGGTAAAAACGAAAAATTATTATTCCCACTGTGTTTGAAATGTGCAGAACACAAAATGTGTAAGTGCACTCATACTGATGATGAAAGAACTTTAACAGGTACATGGTCTACTATTGAAGTCTTTGAAAACTTTGAATAATAAACATCATGTTTTAATTGGGCTCTCTAAGAATGAATTGAGACGAGATAACCTTTAAGAAGCATTTTCAAACAGTTTGATAAAGGGGCAAACTCCTTCCCATACTTATAAACTAAAAATATACGAAAAGCAGCTCTTTCTTTAGTGTCGGAAAATATTTTTCGTAGGTTGGGAGACTCATCCACTAAACTTTCAAGATATACGTGTACTTCTTTATGCAGGCGCTCAACTACCTCAGATATATATGCAGAAAAGTGCTCAAGCGTGTTTGGCTCTGCAGTGTTTGTCATTATTGTTTCTTTCAGAGACGCAACCCGAGGTTCATGACTCTTGTACTTAAATATCCACAGCCATTTCTTAGCTCTTTTTAGACGGGATTTCTCTTGCAAATGCGTGTTCAAGAAGTCAGTTAAACCCTTAGTTTCATTAGTTGATAGTGTAGTGTTGGCGTCAGCACCAAATCTTGTTTCGAATTCTTCCAATGAAATGCTTGCCTTTACAGTCCACAACCCGCAAGCCAATTTATCCTGTCGACATTCGTGAAAAAAACAGTAAATAAAATAAATTGTGTATTTTTTTAAAAATTTGACAGATCAAAAAAGCCGAAAGAAAAATAGGTTTACAATTCTCACACTCACGCACAAATTCTAAAAAAATCAAACTTGGTTTATTAGAACGAAGTACGTAACATACTTAAAAATCAGAACATTGAAATTCATCCAGTCCAACACCGTACATCTAGGGCATATAATTTCATAGGCTTGACTTCCCTTGGTCTTCCTCTGACCTGAAGGTTAACTTCATCGCTTGACTAACGTCTTTCTAACGTTGTCGAGTTACGTTGTAGTAACGTTTTAGCGACGTTACTTTTTTGAATAATTGAAGCGAATAAAAAATACACAATTTTCAAAGTTTGAAGCCCTGAGTAATTTTAATGCGACATCGTGATTATGTGACCAAGTTACGTTAAAATAAAGTCATAAGCACGTTACTAAAGACACAAAGAAGCGACATGACCAGTATAAGTATCATAGTTATGTCTTCTCCTAAAGTGGCAACGATATGCTAATGTATTATAACGTAGCAGTAACATTGTAACGTCTTTTTTGTAACGCTCTATTAACGTGATAACGTATTTTTAACGTTGTTGGATTACGTTACAGTAACGTTATCAAGATGTTACACGATCGACTCATCGTAAACCACGTCACATCGAAATAGTTGACCACAGCACATCGAAATGCGAAATCGATCAATCATACGTTTTTCTAACGTCTTTCTAACGTTGGGTTACGTTACTGTAACGCTATATCGTAACGTTACGTTCAACACATCGCAAATCACGATGTCTAGATGCCATTGTTACAACCGTCTGTACAGAGTTGCCACATATAAATCTTAATTACATTTTATATTCAATGTGAATCATTTTTAATCACTAAATTGATTGATTTTGTTTAAAATAAGCATATTAAAAATCATCGTTCGCTTGACACCACTGTATCTGGATCATATCACTACTTCTCGTAGTCGCCTGATAACGCTGTGGTGACGTCTTAGCAACAACGATCGACTAACGTCTTTTTAACGTTGATGAATACGTTACAGTAACATTACCACAACGTTACACCATCGACTCATCGTAAATCACGTTCTAGGTAACGTTCGTGTAACGTGGGAACGTCTTTTTCGTAACGTTGTCACGATACCAGTTACGTTGGAAGAACGATAAATTGATGTTACTCATGATACAGTCAAGATACATATAATCAGTAAACGTCTTTTCATAACGTTATAGTAACGTCCCTGTAACGTAGTAACGACTCTCTTGTAACGTTGTATCGATCCTACACGATCGACCATCGTTAATGAGTAACGTTAAAGTATCGTTGTCAAGATGTTACACTATCGACTCATCGCTAATCACGTTCTAGGTAACGTTGCCGTATCGATAATTTCCTGATTGATTACATTCACACACAATCGTGGCATACAATAAAATTATCAAGATCCGTCTTGAAAATGTAAACTGTTGAGCTATCGTATTCTCTAGTTAAGAAAAATTATCTTGTCGCAAAATTTTTGAATGTATAGAATCTTATGAAATAAATAAGTAACGAACCTTTTCCTATGAAATCAGCTTGGCATTTATAACACAGAGGAGACGAATAGTCTCATAAACTGTTCTCATCCGGTGGAAAAAACGTTAATTTGACGGGTCGATACCAAGTTTCATTTATATAACATTTAATTAAATAACAAGTTTCATTCAAAGACGTTACTTATGACTCATCCAAATCATGTTATTTTTTGGTTAAAAGTTCCAGCAGCATAAAAATCGTTAAAAATTCAAAAAATGTAAAACATAAAATATATAACTGATCGCTTACAATATCACGTATCTCGTTAAGTCTTCTCATGACATCGTTAACGGCAACGTCTTTGTAACGGCTTTGTAACGTGGGAACGTCTTTTTCGTAACGTTGTCTCGATGTTACACGATCGACTCATCGTAAACCACGATGACCACGTCACATCGAAATCCGTCAATCATACGTTTTTTCTAACGTCTTTCTAACGTTGGGTTACGTTGCTGAAACGCTACATTGTAATCGGTACGTTCAACACATCGCAAATAACGTTTTCTCGTTTACGTTGTACGATTTGGATCGTTTGGGGGTACGTTTATAAACAACCATGACGTAATAAAATTATCAAAATTTGCAACTGTGAGATGTAACACGTAACACTGTATTCTCTGGGTAGGAAAAAATTCACGTTTTCATGGACACAAAAATTGAGTATATAACAAACTTCTTGAAAATTTATTAAATAGAAATTGTTACTTATTTTGATTTATCATAGATAACTATACCTTTGAGTTAATTGAGTTAACTTTTAAATATTTAAATTTTTATAAATTTGTTTCAAAAAGTATATATATTTATAGGAATACATTGCCATGGAAACCACAACCAACACAGTGTTGTAAAATTTGACATAAATATTAAAATGAAAGAAATATATATCGTGAATAGCCTGATAAATTTGTTTGCAGAAAAAATCGCGAGGTGTTTGTCTGCACAACCATTTTTGAACTTTTAAGAGTGATTATGAACTTGTGAATTTCTCCTTTATATTCATTCCTTTCAAAAACTGTAATTGGTCAAAAACATATGAAAATTACGACTTACTTTTTCTATGTTTGAAATTGCAAGTTTTTCTGTCAGGTTTACATTTTCTGCATATTTTTCCTTGAGTCGTTCTGCTGCATGTTTCCTCTCAGTTTCAATCCAGCGGGTTATTAGTTTTGATTCTTCATTAGTAGTTAAATTTAATTCCAGGATTTCCTTTACTAGTCCGAAAGTTTTCTCATCGACTCCATTTGTGGATCTATCCATCACATTCTGTGCTCCTAACAACACAGGCATTCGGCGATCCTGCGAAACAAATTGAGACACATTTTTAAATATTAATTTTTAAAAAACAACGTCAGATTTTATCACCATTTACAGTTATTAAGGCGAAGTGGGTTAACTGGGGATGTTTTGTTAGGAAAATCTAAAAATACAGACTTTTTTAACTCTCGGATAAAAGCTATTGATGTCAAAGTTGTATTTTTCTGACCTCTTTAGTCTAAAAGTAGGAAAGGTAAAGTGCTTAAATAAAGCTCGATTTTTTAAAACAAATTTTCGAAAAAGTGGTTTGTTACAAAATTTTATTCTGAGAGGACATTTTACGAAATAAATATGAAATAAGTATAAAATAGCCAACGATTGTAGCAAAATGGAGCTAGAAATGTAAATTTGGAACACGTTTTTTTTTGGTAATTATATTAAGGGTATGATTAGTACAATGTTAAATACATACAATAGGCAAATTAAATATCAGTAATAGCATTTGTACTTACGTCATGATGATTTGGGTTGTACTGTGATTCTGCGGCTCCAACCACGATCGATAGAACGAACGGAAAGAACATTTTGAGAGCAACTGATTATGACATGTATTCCAACTTCGCACAAAGCATCTCACTCTTATCTTAGAGGTGATAAGCCTGTAACTCGATGAAGCATAATTTTTTATCAAGTAGGAGTCTGGACTCTTCTCTGACAGTGATAAACCATTTTTTTTCAACTTTATCACGACATGCGTCCGTAGAATAGTTACAAAATAATGAAAAAATAATGTAAAATAATCCGCGATTGACGTCAATGGTTGCTATCAGTGAAAAACGATTCATACATTTCCGCAACGGGTGGTTCATCCGGCTGACAGAAATCAGAGGCAACATAAAAAACAATAAATTTACAACTACGATCCTTGAAAATACTTTTCATATTTTTCATGAAATTCCGTTAAATTTTTGACTCTCCTAAGCTTCTTTTTATTTGATATCTCTTGATTACTCACATCTACAGGATTGTTTACAGATTTATGGACCATATTTTTATTTTTTATATCATTCTTAAACAGACTTTGATTTGAACAAGGTTTATTAGTAATTTTATTTATATCAGAAACCAAAGGCTTCGTATCAGACTGCTTTACATATTTGAACGTGTATTGACCTGGACAATTTCTAGGCATTTCATAATTTATGACCCTATTATTGTATGGTATATTATGTTGTTTTAAATATTTTAGAATAGTCTTTTGAAAGACTGAAAAGACTATTCTAAAATATTTAAAACAACATAATATACCATACAATAATAGGGTCATAAATTATGAAATGCCTAGAAATTGTCCAGGTCAATACACGTTCAAATATGTAAAGCAGTCTGATACGAAGCCTTTGGTTTCTGATATAAATAAAATTACTAATAAACCTTGTTCAAATCAAAGTCTGTTTAAGAATGATATAAAAAATAAAAATATGGTCCATAAATCTGTAAACAATCCTGTAGATGTGAGTAATCAAGAGATATCAAATAAAAAGAAGCTTAGGAGAGTCAAAAATTTAACGGAATTTCATGAAAAATATGAAAAGTATTTTCAAGGATCGTAGTTGTAAATTTATTGTTTTTTATGTTGCCTCTGATTTCTGTCAGCCGGATGAACCACCCGTTGCGGAAATGTATGAATCGTTTTGCACTGATAGCAACCATTGACGTCAATCGCGGATTATTTTACATTATTTTTTCATTATTTTGTAACTATTCTACGGACGCATGTCGTGATAAAGTTGAAAAAAAATGGTTTATCACTGTCAGAGAAGAGTCCAGACTCCTACTTGATAAAAAATTATGCTTCATCGAGTTACAGGCTTATCACCTCTAAGATAAGAGTGAGATGCTTTGTGCGAAGTTGGAATACATGTCATAATCAGTTGCTCTCAAAATGTTCTTTCCGTTCGTTCTATCGATCGTGGTTGGAGCCGCAGAATCACAGTACAACCCAAATCATCATGACGTAAGTACAAATGCTATTACTGATATTTAATTTGCCTATTGTATGTATTTAACATTGTACTAATCATACCCTTAATATAATTACCAAAAAAAAACGTGTTCCAAATTTACATTTCTAGCTCCATTTTGCTACAATCGTTGGCTATTTTATACTTATTTCATATTTATTTCGTAAAATGTCCTCTCAGAATAAAATTTTGTAACAAACCACTTTTTCGAAAATTTGTTTTAAAAAATCGAGCTTTATTTAAGCACTTTACCTTTCCTACTTTTAGACTAAAGAGGTCAGAAAAATACAACTTTGACATCAATAGCTTTTATCCGAGAGTTAAAAAAGTCTGTATTTTTAGATTTTCCTAACAAAACATCCCCAGTTAACCCACTTCGCCTTAATAACTGTAAATGGTGATAAAATCTGACGTTGTTTTTTAAAAATTAATATTTAAAAATGTGTCTCAATTTGTTTCGCAGGATCGCCGAATGCCTGTGTTGTTAGGAGCACAGAATGTGATGGATAGATCCACAAATGGAGTCGATGAGAAAACTTTCGGACTAGTAAAGGAAATCCTGGAATTAAATTTAACTACTAATGAAGAATCAAAACTAATAACCCGCTGGATTGAAACTGAGAGGAAACATGCAGCAGAACGACTCAAGGAAAAATATGCAGAAAATGTAAACCTGACAGAAAAACTTGCAATTTCAAACATAGAAAAAGTAAGTCGTAATTTTCATATGTTTTTGACCAATTACAGTTTTTGAAAGGAATGAATATAAAGGAGAAATTCACAAGTTCATAATCACTCTTAAAAGTTCAAAAATGGTTGTGCAGACAAACACCTCGCGATTTTTTCTGCAAACAAATTTATCAGGCTATTCACGATATATATTTCTTTCATTTTAATATTTATGTCAAATTTTACAACACTGTGTTGGTTGTGGTTTCCATGGCAATGTATTCCTATAAATATATATACTTTTTGAAACAAATTTATAAAAATTTAAATATTTAAAAGTTAACTCAATTAACTCAAAGGTATAGTTATCTATGATAAATCAAAATAAGTAACAATTTCTATTTAATAAATTTTCAAGAAGTTTGTTATATACTCAATTTTTGTGTCCATGAAAACGTGAATTTTTTCCTACCCAGAGAATACAGTGTTACGTGTTACATCTCACAGTTGCAAATTTTGATAATTTTATTACGTCATGGTTGTTTATAAACGTACCCCCAAACGATCCAAATCGTACAACGTAAACGAGAAAACGTTATTTGCGATGTGTTGAACGTACCGATTACAATGTAGCGTTTCAGCAACGTAACCCAACGTTAGAAAGACGTTAGAAAAAACGTATGATTGACGGATTTCGATGTGACGTGGTCATCGTGGTTTACGATGAGTCGATCGTGTAACATCGAGACAACGTTACGAAAAAGACGTTCCCACGTTACAAAGCCGTTACAAAGACGTTGCCGTTAACGATGTCATGAGAAGACTTAACGAGATACGTGATATTGTAAGCGATCAGTTATATATTTTATGTTTTACATTTTTTGAATTTTTAACGATTTTTATGCTGCTGGAACTTTTAACCAAAAAATAACATGATTTGGATGAGTCATAAGTAACGTCTTTGAATGAAACTTGTTATTTAATTAAATGTTATATAAATGAAACTTGGTATCGACCCGTCAAATTAACGTTTTTTCCACCGGATGAGAACAGTTTATGAGACTATTCGTCTCCTCTGTGTTATAAATGCCAAGCTGATTTCATAGGAAAAGGTTCGTTACTTATTTATTTCATAAGATTCTATACATTCAAAAAATTTTTCGACAAGATAATTTTTCTTAACTAGAGAATACGATAGCTCAACAGTTTACATTTTCAAGACGGATCTTGATAATTTTATTGTATGCCACGATTGTGTGTGAATGTAATCAATCAGGAAATTATCGATACGGCAACGTTACCTAGAACGTGATTAGCGATGAGTCGATAGTGTAACATCTTGACAACGATACTTTAACGTTACTCATTAACGATGGTCGATCGTGTAGGATCGATACAACGTTACAAGAGAGTCGTTACTACGTTACAGGGACGTTACTATAACGTTATGAAAAGACGTTTACTGATTATATGTATCTTGACTGTATCATGAGTAACATCAATTTATCGTTCTTCCAACGTAACTGGTATCGTGACAACGTTACGAAAAAGACGTTCCCACGTTACACGAACGTTACCTAGAACGTGATTTACGATGAGTCGATGGTGTAACGTTGTGGTAATGTTACTGTAACGTATTCATCAACGTTAAAAAGACGTTAGTCGATCGTTGTTGCTAAGACGTCACCACAGCGTTATCAGGCGACTACGAGAAGTAGTGATATGATCCAGATACAGTGGTGTCAAGCGAACGATGATTTTTAATATGCTTATTTTAAACAAAATCAATCAATTTAGTGATTAAAAATGATTCACATTGAATATAAAATGTAATTAAGATTTATATGTGGCAACTCTGTACAGACGGTTGTAACAATGGCATCTAGACATCGTGATTTGCGATGTGTTGAACGTAACGTTACGATATAGCGTTACAGTAACGTAACCCAACGTTAGAAAGACGTTAGAAAAACGTATGATTGATCGATTTCGCATTTCGATGTGCTGTGGTCAACTATTTCGATGTGACGTGGTTTACGATGAGTCGATCGTGTAACATCTTGATAACGTTACTGTAACGTAATCCAACAACGTTAAAAATACGTTATCACGTTAATAGAGCGTTACAAAAAAGACGTTACAATGTTACTGCTACGTTATAATACATTAGCATATCGTTGCCACTTTAGGAGAAGACATAACTATGATACTTATACTGGTCATGTCGCTTCTTTGTGTCTTTAGTAACGTGCTTATGACTTTATTTTAACGTAACTTGGTCACATAATCACGATGTCGCATTAAAATTACTCAGGGCTTCAAACTTTGAAAATTGTGTATTTTTTATTCGCTTCAATTATTCAAAAAAGTAACGTCGCTAAAACGTTACTACAACGTAACTCGACAACGTTAGAAAGACGTTAGTCAAGCGATGAAGTTAACCTTCAGGTCAGAGGAAGACCAAGGGAAGTCAAGCCTATGAAATTATATGCCCTAGATGTACGGTGTTGGACTGGATGAATTTCAATGTTCTGATTTTTAAGTATGTTACGTACTTCGTTCTAATAAACCAAGTTTGATTTTTTTAGAATTTGTGCGTGAGTGTGAGAATTGTAAACCTATTTTTCTTTCGGCTTTTTTGATCTGTCAAATTTTTAAAAAAATACACAATTTATTTTATTTACTGTTTTTTTCACGAATGTCGACAGGATAAATTGGCTTGCGGGTTGTGGACTGTAAAGGCAAGCATTTCATTGGAAGAATTCGAAACAAGATTTGGTGCTGACGCCAACACTACACTATCAACTAATGAAACTAAGGGTTTAACTGACTTCTTGAACACGCATTTGCAAGAGAAATCCCGTCTAAAAAGAGCTAAGAAATGGCTGTGGATATTTAAGTACAAGAGTCATGAACCTCGGGTTGCGTCTCTGAAAGAAACAATAATGACAAACACTGCAGAGCCAAACACGCTTGAGCACTTTTCTGCATATATATCTGAGGTAGTTGAGCGCCTGCATAAAGAAGTACACGTATATCTTGAAAGTTTAGTGGATGAGTCTCCCAACCTACGAAAAATATTTTCCGACACTAAAGAAAGAGCTGCTTTTCGTATATTTTTAGTTTATAAGTATGGGAAGGAGTTTGCCCCTTTATCAAACTGTTTGAAAATGCTTCTTAAAGGTTATCTCGTCTCAATTCATTCTTAGAGAGCCCAATTAAAACATGATGTTTATTATTCAAAGTTTTCAAAGACTTCAATAGTAGACCATGTACCTGTTAAAGTTCTTTCATCATCAGTATGAGTGCACTTACACATTTTGTGTTCTGCACATTTCAAACACAGTGGGAATAATAATTTTTCGTTTTTACCCATTTTAACTTTAACTGGTAATACAGGGTGATATAAATTTTTAGGAGGTAAAATTTTACATTTTATTATTCCAAACCATTTTTCATCATAGTCTCTAGGGTTATAAATCTTTTCAGGGTGCCCTACTGGATAAAAGTCATAAAACTGAACTGTTGGATACAGACTACAAACATCTATATATCCAATTTTCTTTGTCCTAGTAGATTTCGCTAATAGTTTAAAGGCATCAGTTCTCCCACCGAAGAACGCATCTCTTGGATTTAGAGGCTCAATTACAACCGGTTTTTCATTCTTTTTATACTCTGATGATTTGATCCATTTACACTCCCACTTTTCAACCAAATTATACCCAGCCTCCTTAATTCGTTTACTTCTTTCCTTTGTTTTTTCAAACAAGTCAACCATTTCTTCCTGATTAACATTATTTATACTATCTTCGTTGTAACATTTTGGACATCCATGCCAGAAACAGCCGTGATATTGATAAACCGTCTTGGTTTTCTCATCAAATCCATCCACTTTTGCTCCACAGATAATTTGCTCACCACCATTTAAAGCATGTTTTATGTTTGAGTTCCCTAGGCTATTCAACCAGCTTATAGATTGCTTAGAATATTTTTCTTCGATAGGTTCATTTACAACAGCTATCGTCTTATTCCGTATATACTTTGATCTATAAATAGCCATACAGACACTAGCAATAGTTAAATACTAGAAAGGATATATATTAGCTATTTCTAGGAATTCTTCTCTAAACTTTAAACATCCTTTTCTTAAAATATCTACATCTGATCTACAATATGCTAGGATCTCTTTCCTCATATCGAAAACAAAATTTTCTTGAACTCTTTGTAAATACCATTCTAAAAACTTTTTCCTAGCCTCTGGTTTCATTTGATTATAACAATAATACTTTTTGTCCGGGATAGGTCCAAAATAATTTTCATTCTCTTTGGTGTTACATAAATGAGGAAAGTACCCTTTCTTTAGCTCAGTCAAACCAAATGTTTTTGGAAAATCACTCAGAGGTCCATTGATAAAATTACTACTGTCAATAATTTTTAATCTTATTGAAGGTATTTCCAGTAACGTAAGTTTCGTTCCATTATAAATTGTATAAGGTTTGAGAGTATTTTCAACACAATATTTTAAAATAAACTGCGAATCATAAGCTTTTGTATAATGAGCTATGCAAGTATAATCTTTATGTTCTTTTGAAATTAACCATCCACAAAATTCATCATTTGTTTTGAATCGAAATCTCTTCTCATTAAAATCTTGAGCAATTATCAAATTCGGAATATGAATACCTGTTTCTTGTTGTGCTTCGTAGTCAAAGAATAGATATTTTTCCGTGTAAGTACATTTGGGTAACATTTCCTCTTTTTCAGGTTTAACAAACTGATCAAGATTTCCTTTGCATAAACAGATTTCTCTCTTACATTTTCCACCTTTTTGTCTTTTCCACTGCATATAACATTTATGATTTTTTATTTCTACTTCTTCAAAACAGTTTCGACATTTTTCGATACCACATTAAATGGGGTTCATCAGAGATTCTTGAACAGATCTTATTACAAGTCAAACATTTGAATACTGTTTCACAAACTTCCTGATGATTTACAAAGCAATCTTGATTAAAACAGTACCTGTTACAATCCTTGCAGAATATTTTATTCTTTGTTGATTCCGAATGCTCTTCCTGAAAACACAGTATACATTTTCTTTTCTCTTCCTTACACTTATGCTCTTCTTTATTGTTATAAGGTTTATTGCACTTCTTACAAAAATAACTAGATCCAAAAAATCCAGACATTGAGGAAATTACATCAAAATGATTACCGTGTTTATACAAATATACCTTTATATCTTTTTCAAGACCTCTATAAATAACAGAATTCAAATTTTCAGCACAAACAACATTTATCTGACTGTTTAATAACTCTTCCACTTTTTTTCCAGGGTTCTTCAGTTAACTAACAGTTGAGTTAACTGAAGAACCCTCAGTGGATGAGCAAGTAGATTTAATAACAAGAGCTCTTGAAGAAATGATTGAAGTATCAACAAGACGCACTAATTTTAGAAATGGAGATAGGATAAATATTAGAGAAGAAATATTAGAGAGACTTTTCAAAACTTGAAATTAGATACATTAGAGAAGGACGAAAACTACAAACAGATCTAACTAATCAACTATGCAATCAACTGGGAAGTTACAGCAAGGAAGGGTTTACTTTGGACGATATAAAAAAACTGGAAGAGTTAATAAACATTCAGATAAATGTTGTTTGTGCTGAAAATTTGAATTCTGTTATTTATAGAGGTCTTGAAAAAGATAAAAAGGTATATTTGTATAAACACGGTAATCATTTTGATGTAATTTCCTCAATGTCTGGATTTTTTGGATCTAGTTATTTTTGTAAGAAGTGCAATAAACCTTATAACAATAAAGATGAGCATAAGTGTAAGGAAGAGAAAAGAAAATGTATACTGTAGTTTGATGTTGTACAATGATGTTTATTATTCAAAGTTTTTTAACATGAATCCACATTATGAAATATATATCTGTAACACTATTTTTCTCACATTTCTTTTTCCTTCTTTAAAATTTTCCAATTTAAAGACATTTTTAGATTTTTTTAACATTTATTCATGACTCACTTTTGCATAAAACCCTGCACTCTTTTTACGCTGCTCTTTCTAGGTAACCTAGAACGTATAGCAGAGATATCTCTTACCTTTTGACCTCATGCACAGATTCGATGAGTCGTAGCATGTTGATAACTATTTGTAACTTTATCTGTTTCTTTGGAAATTTGAAAGTTGGTATGAGTGGGGTGGGCGTACAAAAAATTCAATGCTTTTAATCAAATATTTGAGACTTTAATGATTTAAAAATTAGTGGAAATCTTGGTGTTTTTTCATCAATTTTTATAGACATTTTACAGGTATTCTAATTGTTCGCATCATAAAAAATGCAGAAAAATACTGAAAAGATAAACCTGATAATAATAATTAATAAAGGTGTATTATAGACATACTTTTCCTTGAAATTTATAAATTGAGTTTTTCGGTAAAACTGATACGATTTTTGGCCTTTGAAAATTTGCAGGGTGTCCTCAAAGGATCCATTCGAAAAAAAATATGTACTGAGGAAAAGTTGGTTTTGAAAGTTGAAAGTTTTGGGTTGAATTTTAACTTTGGAATTTTTTTCGCTTGCCTGAACGCTTGTGCGCTGTGAAAAAATTAGTGAAAAATACATGAATTAAACCTGAAAATAATGTAAAAT
This sequence comes from Trialeurodes vaporariorum, assembly GCA_011764245.1. Lineage (NCBI taxonomy): Eukaryota > Metazoa > Arthropoda > Insecta > Hemiptera > Aleyrodidae > Trialeurodes > Trialeurodes vaporariorum. The sequence goes on along the minus strand of VMOF01000111.1, from coordinate 18,389,104 downwards.
TAAAGGTTTATATTAAGATTTATTTTTCAAGAAATTTGAACTTTGGTGTTTTTGAGTAAAATTGATATTCATTTGAGAGTTAGATGGACTGGGGTGGATGTACCCATATAAAATAAATTCTAAAAAATCAAGCAAAAAATAATAAAAAACATGTAAAATTTTAACTATTCAAATTTTCTGTAATGCCTGAACCCTTGTGCGCAGTGAAAAAATACAAGAAAAATACTTGAAATAAGTCTGAAAATAATGTAAAAATGAAGGTTTATTTATAGATTTATTTTTCAAGAAAGGACGGTATTCAAAATGGGCGATTTTGGCCCAAAGATAAAAATGCAAGATATTTTCAGGCGTGATAGAGGGTGATTCCAGGGTTCAGAATCTGGCCTACTTTTTAAATTTGGCCCAAGGGAACGGGGGGGGGGTCAAAGTTTGAACCTTTAAGTGCCCATAACTTTTTAACGAATAAAGCTATTTGAATGAACTTTTCGTGAAAAGATAGGTCTTCTAAAGAGCTTTTGATTGATGTATAGGAAAGTTGTCTTGCTTTAATTTTTAATCGATTTATCGAAGTTTTTTCGATTTTTTGAAAATTGATTTTTTCGATTTTTGCTAGTATCGACAAGGCGATCGCACGAATCATCACAAATAATTTCCGTGGTAAAACTAGACAAAATTTGCTACAAAACAGCGCAAACCGCATGCTGAGGAAATGATTCGTTGCGGAGTTATGATTTTTCAAATCTAGCACCTCCGTATGAAATGGCGTTCCCTCAAGTGGGGACCCCCATTTTTATTTAATAATCAAAAAGAGGATAAAATTCTAAGACTTTTGGTACAAACCGAAGGTCGATATCGTTTTTCGTTTTCGATATATCGAAGGTCAAAGTTTGATTTGGGCCCATTCTGTAAAATGACATTCGACATTCGATATTTCGAATGTGAAAATTGATATCGACCTCCGGTTTGCGCCAAAATGCTCAGTTTGTTACGCCTTTTTGATTGATGTATGACTCAATTAGAGGTCGTCCCTCGGAATTTTTTAGATAGCCCCCCGGGGGGGGGGGGGGGTCAAAAACGTTAAAAATGTTTGAGGGCTTTGAAACCAAGTTTTGACTAAATTTTTGTTATAATTGAATTTTTTTCTGAAAAGAACTTGCTTTTTAGAGTCTTTTAGACTCCTTGTTTTTTAAATTCCGACTTTTCAAAGAGGAATATTGATTTGTTGAAAATGGGCCCAAATCGAACTTTGACCTTCGATATATCGAAAACGAAAAACGATATCGACCTTCGGTTTGTACCAAAAGTCTTAGAATTTTATCCTCTTTTTGATTATTAAATAAAAATGGGGGTCCCCACTTGGGGGAACGCCATTTCATACGGAGGTGCTAGATTTGAAACATCATAACTCCGCAACGAATCATTTCCCCAGCTTGCGGTTTGCGCTGTTTTGTAGCAAATTTTGTCTAGTTTTACCACGGAAATTATTTGTGATGATTCGTGCGATCTTCTTGTCGATACTTGCAAAAATCGAAAAAACTTCGATAAATCGATTAAAAATTAAAGCAAGACAACTTTCCTATACATCAATCAAAAGTTCTTTAGAAGACCTATCTTTTCACGAAAAGTTCATTCAAATAGCTTTATTCGTTAAAAAGTTATGGGCACTTAAAGGTTCAAACTTTGACCCCCCCCTCCCCCCCGTTCCCTTGGGCCAAATTTAAAAAGTAGGCCAGATTCTGAACCCTGGAATCACCCTCTATCACGCCTGAAAATATCTTGCATTTTTATCTTTGGGCCAAAATCGCCCATTTTGAATACCGTCCTTTGGGCTTTATGTTTTTGGGTTAAATTGATATTATTTTTGGACAAATTTGACAGTTGGGTGGATTGGGATGGACGTACCCTATTACTACTTATAGTGAATAAACGCTTTTATTTAGGCGAGTGTAATGTTGCGTAGGGCAGTATATAATAATGGAAGATTCCCATCCAATATTTATTACTGTAACTCTGATTTTGAGGGATTCTGTTTTGATGATGCAACGCCAGTGGTGGCTTGTGCAATTTGGCAAGCATGCTTTTTTTGTCATTTAAACCTATGCAAAAATATCAATATCTTGGGGGTGCAACTGTACCTCCTGAAGATCGATTGTTTTACATAGGTTTAAATGGAGAAATTACGCTGTTGCCTCATTGGATGAGCCGCAACTGTGCAACGCAATGCAGTGTCATTTTTTTCGAGACTCGAACTTTTATCTCTCCAATCCTCTGCGCTTCAGTCTTCTCGCAGCACTTGCACTCACTCGGCGAGCTGACTATCAAAAGAATCTCCGATAGATAAGATCCTAGACAATCTCAATCACGGTAGTTTTGTTTTTCTAATAGTCTCTTTGACGTAGTTGGAGAGTGTAATCTCTTCAATCCGCCCCTCCCCTCCAACCTATCGCAGCTCAGTGGGAAGATACGATCTGTTCGTCGGCCAAAAACCAGCAAGTAATTTTACATCCCAGAATCGTCATTTAAAAGCGTTAAGAAGTAATTTTCAGCTCTTTAATTATACGTTTTAATCGAGAGTCATTGCTATGGGCGATGTGTTATTCAGTCCAAACTTTTGAACTTTGATTTTAGGGTGATTTCAAATGTCTTATTTTTTGGCCACGAATTCCTTCATCAGTGTTCACTGTGTATCGGCCCTTATTATTTACCGTCTTTTCTTGCCGGTCTGTGTCCCTTGGTTTGCAAGCACCTCGTGCGTGGTTCTTCAGTGATCAGTACCTCGTTTCGTTTTTCCTCTATCGCGTTCGAACCTTTGCAGTGAAACCGTGCTATAAGTGGAATAACAGCCGACAAGTTTTATTTTACTTTGCTGAAATATTTCATTTGTTTTTTTGAAGTATTCATTTTTATTTCACAAGTCGTTAATTTTTTGTTTTTAATTTCATGATTACAGAGTTATTTTCTTTGACGTTCTTTTTTTCTAAATTTTGGAAATGGTTTATTTAATTCCAGGAAATGGAGTCATCAACGGCGATCCTGTGCCCGCTGTCGAAACGAACGGGGTAGCCAATGCTAAGGAGAGGAAGAAATTGAAGGTAAGCTTCTCTCTTCTTTGTTCTGTTTTTTTTTTTTTTTTTTTTTTTTTTTTTTTTTTATTATTATTATTATTATTATTTCGTTTTTCCTTCTTTCGAACTTAATTAGGTGTTGTAATTATCCACGTGAGTGTAAATAGATTCCGTAATTCCCGAACCGTTTAACCTCTCCCATGCGCACCTAATCGAGACGGAGTTAAGGAGCACATTGGTAAAACGGCAGATAAAACAGAGGGTGCGCTCGTGCTTAATAATCCCGATTTCATAGTGTTATTGCGTGAGATTTTGATGAGGAAAACTGGGGTTTTTCTTTTATTTTAAGTTATCTTAGAATGGGGCAAACATTTGCTGTGAGCAAATGAAAAATAACCAGCGGTTGTATGTGTGGTTGTAAAAACCAGTGAAAATCACGAAAATCACACTTAAAAAGTCTAAAATGGGGCTCTTACAAACTTTTGCCACATGGGACTGAAGAATTGATTCTTGCTTACAAACCTGTAAAAATGACGATGAGTGCACTAAAAAATCACGAAATTCACTCTCAGAATCGGGCTTAATGGCGGAGAGACGCAGGTATCATGGAAGATTCCTACCCAATTTGAGACATAGCTCTGTGTTTCCGTATAGAGAAAGTGACAAATTATACAGGAATCTCCCATGGTACCAGCGTTGAATCGCCATTGCGATCTAGCCGTTACTAGCAGTTATGTGAGATTATTATTAAATTTTAGACTTTCTTATAGTGTGATTTACGTGATTTTCTCTGGTTTTTATAACAGATGAGATTGTTCATTTGCTTACAGCAAAAGTTTGCACGAGCCCTATTCAGTAATAAACTCACATAACTGCTTTAACGGCAAGTTCGTAATAGCGGTTCAACGCAGGTATCATGGGAGATTCCCGTCTATTACGTCTTTTTCTCTACGAAAACACAGAGATATGTCTCAATTTAGATAGGAGCCTCTCATGATACCTGCGTCTCTCCGCCATTAAGCCCCATTCTGAGAGTGCATTTCGTGATTTTTTAGTGTACTCATCATTTTTACACGTTTTTATGCAAGAATCAACTTTTCAATCCCATGTAGCTAAAGTTTGCAAGAGCCCCATTAGAGCGTCTATGGTATCGTCAGATGATTTCCGAAAACTCATTCAAACTCTTCACACTCAAACATTGCCTTTTGAAATCAATTTTTGTACACGAGCACAAGAACACGCCCTCTCTGTTTTATCCGATCTTTCGCTGAAGCGCTCCTCAATTTGATTGAATCCTTAGGCGAATCCAGGAATTGATCTTTCTATATCCGTTTCTCTGAACTTGTATGTCGGAAAAGAATAAAAGAAGGGACCCTATCGTGATTTCAGCTCGTGTCTCTGTTCTTTTCTAACACGTATTATAGAATGAAAGAAGAGAGAGAGAGAGAGAGAGAGAGAGAGAGAGAGAGAGAGAGAGAGAGAGAGAGAGAGAGAGAGAGAGAGAGAGAGGAGAGAGAGAGAGAGAGAGAGAGAGAAAAGAGAGAGAGAGAGAGAGAGAGAGAGAGAGAGAGAGAGAGAGAGAGAGAGAGAGAGAGAGAGAGAGAGAGAGAGAGAGAGAGAGAGATACATAGGTACTATTCTTTATGGATTTGTCTTTATTTTTATTTAATTGAAAGACTGTTAGGTTGATGTGCATCAAATGTACTTACTTCATGCGGTTAGAATTTCGAATTTCTCCTCTGTCACCAATATTCATAGTGACCCGGGGGGGGGGGGGGGGGTTGTATTTATCAAACATTCACGTAGACCTGCTGTTTTTTTTTTTGGAAATTTTAAATTATTAGGGAAGCTATGGAGGATAAAATGTTTCTATTAAAGTGAATCGAAAAATGGGTGAAATTTGCAAACATAGGGATATAGCTGTTTGAATTTTGATAAAAATCCACACAGAAAAAACACAAACAAACACTTTGGTAGCGCTGAAAAAACCTTTGGTAGAAAAATGACCCAGCAAAATACTTTAGTTGAGCCAACCAAAGGTCTTTTATGCGTAACTAAAGAGATTATGCTGGGTGAATAAAAAATTTGGTTGGCCCAACGAAAGTCTTTTGCTGGGTTATTTTTCTACCAAAGGTTTTGTCAGCGCTACCAAAGTGTTTTTTCCGTTTTTTCTGTGCACTTGCTAACGTAATCGCAAGTTTCGAATGTGCGACTGCGTGATGGCGACCATCGTTACGCAGGTCCCGCATGGGGGATTCCTATCTTAATTTTGTCACTTTTTCCTTACTTACTGGCAAAGGGATAACTACTCTGTACAGTGTACAGCTCGGTTGAAGAACACGCATTTTACAAGTCCACGAAACGAAAGAACGTTTTCTCGTAGACAAATATGTTTAAATTGTAGTTCGGGAAGCTGTGGGTCAGTTTTATTGTTGTATTTTCAGAAAACCGCTCTCAGAGAGTCACAGACCTTCGGGGCGAGCCTTGGAAAGCTCTGCGGCGTGAAGTCATTTGTAATTTCCGAGTTTCGGCAGTACTGACTTTATTTTACGATTTTGCCAATACTTGCGCAATGGGGCTCTTGCAAGCTTTTGCTGTAAGGAAAATAATAGTACATTCTGATGTAAAAACCAGCGAAAGTCACGAAAATTACCCTGAAAAAGTCTAAAATTCAGTAATAAACGCAAAAAACCGCTCCAACGGCAAGATCGTAATGGCGCTTCAACGCGCAGGTATCATGGGAGATTCCTGTCTATTATGTCACTTTTTCTGCGGAAACACAGAGATTTTTCTCAATTTAGATAGGAATCTCCCATGATACCTGCGTCGAACCGCCATCATGCCTGATTCTGAGAATGAATTCCGTGATTTTACTGTGCGCTCATCGTCATTTTTACAGGTTTTTTTTGCAAGAATTAACTCTTCAATCCCCTGTAGCAAAAGTTTGCAAGAGCCCCATTTGGCAACTATGCTTATTTTCCCTTTGAAGCTATACAAAAGTATCGATATCGTGGGGTGCAATTGCACCTCTGATGATCGATTGTTTTACATGGGTTTAAATGGAGAAAATACGTTGTTGTCACATTGCACGAGCCTCCGCTGCACATAAGCTATTTTGTTGTGACAATACTTGAGCGTTTTTTCATTTGAGGACCTTTGTGTGATATAGGCACTTGTCCATTACAGTGGTTCTTTATCTCCTCAGTATATTTTATCTCCCCAATAAAAGCAAATACTTATATCTTTCTGAAAATTTTACTGGGAATTTTACTCATGATTTCTGGGTGTTTGCAATGTTGTCTTAAAAAAAAATTACGTCTTTGCACTTTGTGGTACTTAAATTTAACAGGCAGTAGCGAAGCATGAAATTTGACAACGACATACTTTCTCCATTTAAACTCACTGAAAGAATCGAATGCTTCGGTCATTGGTGATGACCAGATGTTTTGACCTTTCTAATGTGTTTGAAGGGGGCAAAAGAAACGTTGCCAAATTGCACGCCTCGCCACTGTTAACAGGTATGCTCGATTGCTCGACTCGCTTCCCGCGTCATCTTCAGTGGCGCGAAAATAAAAAAAAAGCAGAATCCAAGATGGCCGACGAAAGAAGAAAACACTGGATATGGCGTGGGATATGATCAGGAGCAGGTTTGTAATGAAGATAGATGGAAGTGGAACTCACTATTTAGTGTTTCTTTCTAGCTTCTTCGATTTTAGTTGATTTGATTATCTCTCCGTGAATTCTTTTACACCGACATAATTGTTCAGTGTTTTCTGCTTTTGTAGGCCATCTTGGATTCTGCTCTTTGATTTTCGCGCCACTGATGATGACGCGAGAAGCGAGTCGAGCATACCTGTGGTGCGTTTTTTTTACTCTCCTGAATCCGCACCGGTGCAATAACCCGGAGCTTTTGGAGCTGCTCCGAAGCTGTCTGGTGCAGCACCGGTCACGTGCAGAAGCTCCGGAGCTCCAGCTCCAGTGCATCGGTATTCAACTCCGATACACTGGAGCTTGCACCGGAGCAGCTCCAGGTGCATCGCACCGCTAATAAAAAAACACTTCGGTGCGCGCCGGTGCTGGAGCACCGGAATAAAAAAACACTCCGGTGCACTGGAGCTGGACCGGTGCGCGCTCCGGAGAATAAAAAAAACGCATTATATCGGGGAGCGAGTCGAGCATATCTGTTAAATATAAGTACCTTGTTCTTCGCATCTTTTCAAGAAAATAAAGTAGAAAATGAGATGATGAAACACTTCAAAGGAGAAATAGTGCCCTTCTCGCACCCAAGTCCGCAATTTTGGCCATAAAAACTTACATGGCAGTGATGGGCAAAAATCATACATGAAATAACCATGAATAAGTAACTAAAATTATTCGCATTATTCTTATGTTATTCCTTTTAGTAAATCGAAGTTTTGACACTACCGCGGTCATTCATCTTATGACAGATGGATATGCTGGTAGTGTCAAAACTTCGATTTACTAATAGGAATAACATGAGAATAATGCGAATAATTTTAGTTAATTATTCAGGGTTATTCAAAAAAAGAAAGATTTTTGCCCATCACTGATACATGGATTAACCATAGCGAAAGTTGGAACTGAAGCACCGAGGATAGCTGTTGCGTTAAGAAGAGGCTTTTAATGCAGAAAGACCTTAGTTCGCTGAAATTTTACACGTTTTTTCAGTCTCAAATTCATCGAGAAAAATGAAATTTCGAAAATTTTGAAAAATTAGACGTGTTTGAAACTGAAAAATTCGCGTCCAGCTCTAGTGAGGTCACATGCTGTGATTATGGCCGTCGCCCGGGGTTGTGGGGGGGGGGGCTTAACACCCTTTCCCCGACAATGTCAGAAAATAATGGAATTAAAGGAGAAGAAAGGAAAAGCGAAACGAGAGGAAAAGAAGGGGGAAAAGACCTGCAGCCACAGCCACCCCCGAAAAAAAAAATCTTGGCTACGGACTACGGCCATGGCTGTGATGATGTTGTCACATCGTGCTCTTAACTTTTCTTCATTTATACGTATGTTAGTGTGACAAAAGTGTGAAGACAAGATAATTTTTTCGGTTTTCCTCTGTTTTGTTTTCCCTCAAATGAATTAATTTTGTTTTTTAAGTAGATTCCATGAATCTACTTATTGCGGAGGGTGCGATGTTGGATTTTTCGGGAAATTTTATCAAATGAGCACGTTTCATGGTCCCCTGAGTGAGAAAATACCACTCGTTGAAAATTGTATATATATATATATATATATATATATATATATATATATATATCTTTATATGTATGTTTCAGCCAGTTTTACCGTTTTTATGTCCCACGATCCTGTTCGTAATTTTTGGTCTTTGTTCTTGAAATTTTTCTCAACTATTTGTTGGGTTTATTTCTTGGATGAGTTCGAAGATGGTGTAAATCCGATTGTTAGTTTTCGCGCTATGGGCCGTGTTTGAGTCGTAAAATGTGTTTTTGAGGTTTGTTTTTAGGAGTGTTTGTATTGAGTGTTTTTTTTGGGAAAATTTATGTTGGCCGTTTTGTTACGCAACTTTTTTACTCGAGTCATTTTTTTGTGTTTTGCGTTGTAAGCGAGTTAAAGTGATGTGTTTTTCGGGTTTTTTGGCAGTGTTTTTATATGAAGAAATTAATGAAGATAATTTTTTCGGTTTTCCTCTGTTTTGTTTTCCCTCAAATGAATTAATTTTGTTTTTTTTTTCTTCTTCTTTTTTTTTTTAACGAATTTTGTTTAACTTTGCCTGCTAAAAATTGATCATGTAATGTTCGAGCTTTTGTTCATGTACCGTACATGTGTAATTGGAACGAACATTACATGAACGTTCATGAACATTGCATGAGCATACATGAACTTCACATGAACGTTCATGTCCAGTTCTTGAACGTTCATGCCCAGTTCATGAACGCTCATGTCCTGTTCATGAACGTTCATGTGAAGTTCATGAGCAATTGGACATTTTCATGAACATTACATGATCAATTTTCAGCAGGGATATGTTCATCCATGTTATCGTAAGGGTCCATGGTAATAGGACTTTTAACTGACGCTGATAACTGTGACGGAAGTTGCATAACTGAAACGTTTAAAGCTACCAAACAAATAAATATTTCTATCGAAAGTGTTTCTTTTAGCAAGTTTAACAAAAGCAAACCTTACATTTAACGATACATTGAAATCACGCTGCTTTTGAGGAGTCAAAGAGTCCATTCTGCTCTGCTTTAACGAAATAACTATGATCACTCTGCCATAACGAAATGACTGGTCTGTTTTGATGCTTAGGTATATAATTTCAAAGATTCATTAAATTAACGTTTCGTTACTACGGAGCTTCCTTAAAGAACGCAATTAACAGAAATATTCATTCATTCGGTAGCTTTAGACGTTTGTATGATGCGATTTCTATGACATTTTTTGCAGTGGCGTAGCGTGCAATTAGGCAACATTGCAATTCCCTCATTGAAACCCATGAAAAAGATCGAACTATCGGGTGTTCGGTGAACACCTTTGCATTCGACCTTTTACATGGGTTTAAATGGATACAATACAACGTTGCCAAATTGCACGCTACGCCACTAATTTTTTGGCATCAGCAGAAAGTCTAATCACTGTGGAATTACCTGCAAGCACTATGAATTTGTCAAAGTTTTGTTGAGGCATATCGCTTATCATCGGAAGGCTAAAATTTTAGCAGTCACAACTGGTGGTTGATCCGAAGTTTTGTAGCAGCATCATTTATTTATTTAATTTCAATGGGACAAGTCCCAATTACATGACAAAAGTAACAGAAAATAAGCAACTTTACAAATGACACAGCAGGCGAAAAGAAAAAAATTAAATTAAAAAACAAAAACATGCTCTTTAACAAGAGATTTAAAATTTATAGTCTGACTGTTTTTCTTTGATCATTTAAACCTTAATTTACTCATGGTGTTTCATTTTTTTTTCATTTCAGACTAGTGATCTCTCCGTGCTTGGAGATTGGCCTCCTTTAGAAACGGCGCTGAATGTGTCTGAGGTGAGTTTTCGCAAATCTTGTCAAATTTCAATTTTTCCTCTTAATATTTGTTTTTCATGCAATTCAATTAAGAGGCGTATCATGCTCTTGTGTCGCTCCTTCAATTTAAAAGCTGCAGGCAATCATCATAACAAAATATTCTCTATTTAAAGTCTAAGTTCGCAGAAAGAACACGTTGAGTCTTTTCGGGCAATTTCAAAATTTGGCAACAGACTCTTCCCTTTTATCTTCATGTTGCTCGCACAAAAAAAAAAGGGATGAACTGTTAAAAAAGGAGGGATTTTTGTCTTGCTTGTCTACAAAAATTTCTATCTTTTCCCTCTCTGAAGTTCTTTTTTTGAGTGAGCCACAGAGAATTTTAAAAGTGAAGGGTCAGTCGCCAAATTTTGGCAATGCCTGAAGTGACTTGGCATGTTCTTTTGCTGTAGTCTTCATTTGGTTTTTTCACAATTTGTCTAAGTCCAGAAAACTTATTTGTGGGTCTGTAACTTTTTTTTTAGTTTTGATGGCTCATGAAGGGCTAATTTCAAGAAGGGCTAGTCATCATAGGAAATAATAGTTGATTAATAGTAGGGATTAATATTTGATGTACCCTTTTTCAAACTAGCCCTTTATCTATCTATTTGATCCTGCAGGCTGATTATGAATGATTGAGGCGGTCCCTGCATTAACAGCCCATGCATGTATGTGCTCTTTTTGCGCCCAACAGCACAATTGAAAATTACACTCAAGAAGTATCACCCCTACAAATATTGCGACCATACGATGATTCTATGCAGAAAAATCGGGATGATGGGTGCAAAAACAGCACATACATACACGTAATTTGTGTGTGTGGGTGTGTTCTTATAGTGGCGAAGATAGAAACCTTCCGTGAATGCATGCCTGGCCTCGAAGTCCACTTATTACTAGTCACTAATTGAGCCAAAGGGACCCAATTTATTGTTTGGTTTTTACTTTTTGTTCCATTTTGAGTTGTTATTTTACTTTGAATTTTTGTTATTTCAAAATTTTTTGGAGAAAAAATTATTATTCTTTCATTTAACTGTCAAATTCTATTAAATTTGCGTTGATTTAATTGTTGGGTGCAAAAACCACTCATAACTCACTTTTTTAAACCATCCGCAAACCGACCGAAACTAATTTTTTTTAAGAATGTGTCCTTGGATTCTCTTCAAAGAGGGTTCATTGCATGAAACCACAAAAAAATAAACTCATTTCCGAATCATATCAACGCGTTATTAGTGAATGAAAACTATAAACGCGTTGTCTCAAAATCAGGTTTTTCCGTTAATGCTGTTTTTGCAGCCTTCACCTCAATTGTATCGTAATGCCACCGAGTTGATAAGCAAGTGCGACTCATTGTGAGTACGTGCAATTCTTTTAGGTTCCATTCCGATATAAATCCTTAAATTTCTGTAGTGATGGAAGGGTCTCTTTTGGAATGGCACCACCCGTAAGAGTAACACGTACTCACAATCAGTCATCGACTCGATGGCATTACAATAAGATTCCTTCATAATCAGCCTGCCGACCAGATGTTTGTTTGGCCTGTTATTTTTTGTTTCAAATTTTCCGAGACCCTTAGAATAGTTGATGATTTTAATTTAAGTAATCCACGTATAAATTGGATTGGTTGTAGCTTGGATTTGGGTCTCATTGCTGTTCTAGTCTAGAACAAAAACCTTCACCACCATAAATTTATTTTTCAATTCCAAGTTTCTTTCACCATCTCTTTAATTCAGATCTATAGCTAGTTTGTTTTCCCCTCTTCATTTTCCCAATTTCTAATTTTTTTTATTTTCATTTAATGCAGAAGAAACTTCATCTAGCTCAATCAAATAGCCACAATGCCCACAATGGATCCATGAAGCAGAACGGAATACATGGCGACCACAATGACGATGAGCCGCATTCCGGAAACTCTTCTGGACACTCATCAACGGCAGATAATTATGACAGGAGAAGAAAAAGTAAGCACTTCAAGCCTTGTCGCTAAGCTCCTATTAAATCACTTCACTTGAAATATACTTAAGCTTTTCATTAGCTTGAAAGATGGGCTGTCAACGTTTATTGTGAAAAAAATCTCTCTCCCTCCTTTGCACAAACCATAGACTAACCGGAACGTATACCGGATCATTTACTTTTACATATGTAGATTTTTCAGTCTGCATCTAGCTATAAGCAACGTTAAGTATTGGTGAAAAATCGTAAAACTTGGCCGTTGCTACATGTTACCTAACCATTTAAAGTTGCCCGTTTGTAATTGATAGTGCTTTAACTATCAAAAATATTCCATTTTTAATATTTCTTAATTTTTGGGAAAAATTGTTCGTTCATTTTAATATTTTATTGCAAAAAAATCTGGGCTAGGACCTGTGCAAACTTCTCCATCGGCATTTTTAAGGTTAATTGTGGACCTTGCTGAAAGATAGGCATTCATGCATTTTTGTTGTTCTTCCAGCAAACATCTCAATCAATTTGTTATATTCCTAAATTTGTACTCTCAAATTTTCAAATCAATAACTGGATTTGTGTAACGAGCTATGGGATTTTAAGTTAGTGTTATTTTAAAACAACAAAAGTACCAGGATAACGTTATGGAAACCTACGCAGAGTTCTGATATTTTACTGGAGATCTGACAACGCCAAAATGTAATCTATTGGAGGATTCATTATCAGAATAAAACTGAAAAAATTTGATCTTACATATCTGCATGCAAGGTATATCCTAGGCAATAGACACAATTTAGACTACAATCGCGTTTTTATCGAAATAGGGTTTTTGTTTCTAGGTCGTTTTTGCAGCCAGGTCCACAATTATACATCTTTACATACGCCAATGTGCATCATTTTGATCTGTTTATGATCAGCTTTCAATCAATCTTATCGCCTACACATTTTATGGACTGAGGGTGATTCCAGGGCTGAAAAGTTGGATCCAAGCACACCATGTCACCGCTCCAAAAGTTGACAGTTTTTGGCTAAAATTGATGAATTTACGCCAAAATTACACACTTAAAGAACGGTGGCACTTGCAAGCATACTTCAGGAAAATACTCTGTGAGCTTCAAGGAAAAAATTAAAAACAAAGCTGAAATCTGAGAAATACAAAAATTCCCGTAAGCCCCAATGGCCTAACCTAGGCTCAAAAAATCCATAACTAAACTATGCAGTTGCCGACGTTCTCAGATATCGTGTTTTTTCTCTACTTTCAATTTAAAATGCCAAAAACACATTTTTTCCCATAAGTGACTACTGGCGCTATTGCTGCTATCCATCGGATTGATATCTGAAAAAGTTTCGGCTGGAATCACCTTAAGTTTGCTTTGGGTTATGGTTCTTGTTTCAAGAGTAACGCCAATTCACATCATCTTTTCTAAAATTTGTTAAAATATTATTCTGCTTCTTTGGTGTTTAATTGTACGAAGCATCGTACCTTTGGCTAATCATCTTTCCGATGATATTCTTTCTCTTTCTAAACTTTCGTTCTTTGCTTAACTCTCCTTTGTTTAACGCAAGTTGTTGGCTTTGTTTTTTACAGCACCACATCACAAATGGAGTCATCCATTAGATAATAATTATTTTTATGATTCTAAAGTTAGAATGAATCGCTTTCGGGATCATAATAGATCAAATGGTAAAGATATTTTTATTTTGTGAGTGTATATTGTGAGAGTATATTTTTATTAACTGAGTGTTCTACAGTTTTGTTTCTTAGAGTAACCGGCTGTGACTTGCTACGTGTGCATAATAGCTGATATCCAAAATTAAAATTTGACGGATCCTAGGTTTTAGTCGCTGTGTTTGCAAGATCCAAGCGTCAAAGTTTGAATTTCCTAAAACCAACAACAAGAAAATTTCTTCCTCTTTTTTCGCTTTTCACTCTGCTCCCTTTCTACTTTACTCAACTTTCTAATTTTCTGCTTTACTCAACTTTCTAATTTTCTGCTTGCATCTTAAATCTCAAAACCTCTTCTTTGCTTTTAATCGTACGCAATTTCATCCAAAATATCTCAATACATAATAGTTTAAGATAGAAAACTTAACCCAACACTGCATAGTGTATTACTGGAGATACATGATGTAAAAAGCCCTATATCAGACATTGTAATGTACATTATAACTTATTTCAAATTGAATCACCAGTGTCACATTATAAGAAAACGTAAAAACGGGTTCAAACATTTTCCAAAAGACTACCAGCACTCATTATAATGCACTTTAATACTGGAAATCATGGCGGGGAAAAGTTTCCCCCATATCTAATTCAACCCCAATTTTATTATTTTTGCCAAGCTTTATTGGCATTTGCTTTTTGAAAAATCCAGTGAAAGTAAAAAATTATTATTTTTTTTAAAATTTTGATTTTTTTCTTCTTTCATCGCCATTTTTTATGGTGTTATAGCACGTGTAAAAAACGAGTTGAAAAAAATAGAAAAATGGGCATTTTTACCGAAAAACTGTCCAATTATTTTTTGTGCTATTTTCCCCGTATACTTGACCACCTAGTGAATTGGAAAATCTATTTTTGGTTGAGAAAAAAAAAATCTTGCAGTGAAGGGTTAAAAATTATTCACTTTCAGAATTGATCAATTTTTTACTCTTACGGGATTTTTTACTCTTTTTTTTTTTTTACGGGTCTGCAATGGAGATCTTGCTAACTTTTGCCATAAGCAATTGAATAGTTAATTCTTGAGTAAAATCCAGCAAAAATTACGATGAACACATTTAAAAATTACAAAATTCACTCACTGACTCACTAAACGACTTTTAAGTTCAAGGCATAATGGTGGAGCTACGCAGGTATCATTGGAGATCCCTATCTAATTTGAGGCTTTCCTCTCCATGTTTTTGTAGAGAGAGAGACAAATTAGATGGGAATCCCCCATGACACCTGCATAGCTCCGCCATTTAAGAGAAAGATGTGGCAGAGCTATACAGGGTATCAGGAGATTCCTATCTAATTTGTTTCTCTCTCCATAGAAACATACGGAGGAAAGCTCAAATCAGATAGGAGTTTCCAGTGGTACCTCCGTAGGTACGCCTTGAGCTTTTGCCTAAGTCATTTTGTGTGTCTGTGAGTGAATTTTGTAATTTTTTTTAATTTGCTCCTCGTAATTTTCGCTGGATTTTAATAAAGAATTGATTGTTCAATTGCTTGTAGCGAAAAATAGCAAGAGTCCCATTCTTAGCCTTGTAGAGCTCATAACTACTAATGACTCACGAGGCAAATTTTTATTATTTATGAAACACGGTGGAACACAACAAAACGGATTACTCTTGGTTCCTTTTGGTTGAGTGTGGTTGGTCTAGGGTTTCGATTTAAAATACCGGGCTTTATCCGAATTCTCGCGTTCCGTCTTTGTTTATCTTTTTGAACTGGGCTGTTTACTTATTTACTGTGCCATCTTTCGGGGAGATGCTCTATTAATTCGTTTTTCTAAATGGAACTTGTGCGGTAAATGAGTCATCAAGTCAAAGAGCTCAAGACATGAGTGCAATTGACAGGTTTAAGGTTATGTCTCAGTGGAACACAAGTAACCTCGATCAGTGGACCAAGATCATCTATACATCATATCGGAGCCTGGGCGATTTTGAGGTTTGGAGATGTGGTCGCGATTTTACACGCTCACTTACGGGATTTACCCGGTTTTTTGAGATTTGTAGACTTTTTTCCGACGAAAAAGAATTTTTTTTGCTGAACTGATGTTTTTCATGATCTGCTGAACAATTAAAAAAAAAAAAAAAATATTGTTTGTTTGTTTTGTTTTAATTGTTCAGCTTAAAAAGAGGAACAAGATCTCTGCAGAAAAAAAAATCTATTTTTGATCGAGAGGAGGCTGAAAATCTCAAAAACGGGGTAACTCCCAATAGCGCCCATGTAAAATCCCAACCTCTGTGACCTTACCTAAAAATTGTGCGATTCCGATATGTTCTATAGCTGTTATGAATATATTGGGTGGACTGGATTGTCAGTGTGATTAGAGTGTTTAATTTTACTTAGATGGAGCACACAAACCGCTATGGCTAACCGCAGTAATAAAGCGAGAATGTTCTGTTGTCGTTCGCTGCGTTCCATTGTGTTTCATTATGTTCGGCTGTGTTCCAATTTAAAAAAATAGCGTATAAATGCTTTTTAACCAACAAACTCTGGAAATATAGAGGTAGAAGTCCTGTATTGTTTTAAGCCTTGTCTCCATGTGAAGCATGCAGGGGCGGTTTCTTTGCTCCTCTTTTTTAACCTTGAATTTAAAGCTGACAAATTCAACCAATTTTGGTTTGATTTGAAAATATCAATGCTCCAATGTAACTCATTACTTTTATTACTTATTACATTTGGACCAATTGGAACAGACGACAAGGCGGACGGACAGTCTCAAGAGAAAACTGCCTTTTTAAAGTGTCTTGTCAGGTTTAAATGGTCGTCATTTCAGTAACCATACTTCTTTAATGTCTTAAAAGCTGCCCTGAAAGAAAAACAAATAAACTGTAGGGAATATTCTACGAGTACTTTCTCATATCAAATTTAATCTGGGGGAGACCCCCAGACCCCCCTTTAATATCCATTTCTCATTTACATCTCTTTTACATGTTATTTATGTAATTTTATGTAACGTAATGTAATGTAATTTTGTCTTTTCTTTACTTAAAGGATACCATAATAATCGCTATTATGACCGTGATGCGGAGGACGGTGGTCGAAACAGAGATGGGCCTCGATATAATCGACCCGGGAGAGGTGGTCATCGTAACTACCGGGGAAACAATCGCCAGGTTAGAACGCAGAGGAAAAATTATGATTACCAAGCTGATTTTCCCAATGTAAGTCCCTCTTTCCTTTTTGCTTCCCCTTCCATCACTTCAACATCGAGGAGCCTTTATTGCCTGTTGATGCGGCCTATCCATCAACCAAGTACAATGAGGAAAACATTAAGAAGTGCTGCCTGATTCGGAACGATCGTCGTGAGAATCCTTCCTCTCCGTAAAAGATGTTTCGACTGCAGTTGAAATGGTTCCCTTGCAATCTTGTGCCACAGCTATACAGATGTGTCTGTTCAGGTGTAAAATTGCGTGTAAATCACATTGAAAGCATATCATAGTCTCAAAATCCACTCACTAACTCACCAAATGCGTAATCCAGCCCCACTAGCGTAAGGCCCGTTATTACGGTTAGGTGATAGTTTGGCTGTGGTTAGAGCTCTAGCCTCGGGTATACGAGGAGCGGCATTTTATGACCTCTAGTTATCCTCTGGTTACGGGTCAAGCCTCCTTTGTTCTCATCCTTTAACCAGTATTTTGGCTGCCCACCGGATTGCCTTGTGGTTAAGTCAAATTATTGGTTTGGACTAACCAAGGTTCGTAATACCGGGTCTAACTCTGGGTGGCGTCTTTGGTGGTTTGAAGCTGATATTTTAAATGAAAGCCGTAAAACTACAAAATCCAATAATAAATAATACCCATTAATAATAAACTGTCATCATTTGATTGTAAATGTTTCTTAATCGACCCAATATTTCCTCTTTCTTTCCAACAGGTGAACAGGTTTCAGAATAATGCTTACATCATGCCTTTCAATGGAACGCTTTATTTTGAAAATGCAGCACCGTACAATAATTTAGATGACCAAACCCTGACTGAATTAGTGAAGAAGCAAATGTAAGTGACACTTCTGACTTCATATTTTTGATTTTTCTCACAAAGTTCTGTTCAAAACTTTCTTTTCTATTTACTTTTCGAATGTTATTCATATCTAAGACTTTTTTTCTAGTATTCTGCTCAAAATTTTCTTTTCTATTTACTTTTCTAATGTTATTCATATCTATGAATTTTCTCATAGTCTTCTGCTCAAAAGTTTCCTTTCTATTTACTTTTCTAATGTTATTCATATCTAGGTATGACTTTTCTTATAGTATTCTGCTCATAATTTTATTTTCTATTTACTTTTCTATTGTTAATGACAAGTTTCAAGTAAGCATCACAAATAAATAAATGAGTAGGTCTGTTCATCATTAGTACTTTTAACATGTTTTAAAATTTTTGTTTCTCTGTTCTCAGAGAGTATTATTTTAGCGAAGAAAATCTATTGAAAGACTTCTTTTTACGTCGCAAAATGGATCCAGAGGGCTTCTTACCAGTAACACTGATAGCCTCTTTCCATCGTGTTCGAGCGTTGACCCCTGATTTGACAAAAGTCATCAGTGCCATTCAACAGTCCGACAAAATAGAAATTGACAAGTTTAAGGTAAAATTTTTCCCCTTCCTTTCATAATTTCTTAAGTTTCAAAGTTTAGGAAGCCATGATGAGGACTGATCCATCGAAAGGCAATCCTGATTCCTAGTATCCTCAATGTACTGCCTACCAAATTTCGTAATTAAATCTGCAAAATTAAGCTCACTGAAGACAAAATAGTACACACGGGTGAGAGGAAAGTTGTTCTAACATGCTGTACCTTACTCAACTGTGCAGGGCAGCGTTTCAGAAAGAACACCAGAAACGTTCAATGTACAAGTACCTGAGAATAAATCTTTTAGTTTCCATTAATCATCTGAATATTGTTTTTATTTTCTTTTATTTTACCTTAAAAGCTTTGGTATATCATTAAAGACTGTTTATTTTGTATATCATGCTATAATTACTTTTCGCTTCATCATTTTTCCACCTTCAATTGGAAGATTTTTCTGAATAAAGCTGTTTTCTGCCAAAAGGGTGAATGTTACACTGGTCGTACTTTTTTTGGAATGAATTTTAGAAAAAAAGCTGAACTAAATATGAAAGATGAGGGCTTTCACCACTACATTTTATTTATTAACAATACTATTTATTATCGTATTATATATTATTATTTTTTTTTTTTTGTCTTTAACTTCTAAACTTTTGGATATACACTGCTTTTAAAACTTAAAACCGATTTTCGTCACATCTGTCCTATCAACAGATCAGTCCTCAATTACTCACTGTACCTACTTATCAATTTTTCCTAGTTTTTCTGTCATTCTACTGATTGTGAATTCTGTACTTAGGAAGTGGAGAACGCCAAGATTTTTTTTCTAAACGGAATCTCTAAACTCTCCTTGTAGTATGTATTGCCTGTCTTATTGGTCTTACTGGATTTACTTTGGTTTTCTGCTGCGAAAGATGCAGACTTCATTTTGAACTGTGGCTCAAGCTTCAAATCCCTTCTTTTGTGTACCAAAATCTAATTTTGTGTGTTTCCATTCACTTCTAGGTAAGAACAAAAGTTGATCCAACAAAGTGGCCGATCCCTGACACTGTCGGAAATCCACTTTATATGACATCAATTCATCCTCTTGCCATGCACCCGCTTGGGGCGCCGACAAATTTACCACCCATGGCGCCCACTGTCATCACCCAAGTCGCCCCTCTAATGAACCCTCCCGCACCATCCATCATCCCCGCTCAACCGTTCATCAACTTCCCGCAGTCGGCCATTCCCCCTCCTCAACCTCAACTTAATAACCCCGTGCTTCCGCCCAACATCAACCCAGCAGATTTCAATTCGCCTACCGTCGTCCCTCACATTGAAAATCTAAATCCTAACGTTCCGGAGTTTGTACCGGTTACGATAGACCGTTCAAGCGAGCATCCTGCGCAGGATCTTGACGACTGTGTGGAAGCAACGGAAGTCGTTGAGACGAAGGATGTAGGAGATAAGAAAAACGCCAAATCTGGAGAAGTTTCAAAGACTGGTGATAGTGGCTCGGAAAGTGTGGAGATCCCTGTGGGATACAAGAAGCTGGAAGATAAAAGCAGTGTAAAGATTGGAGATGGAGAATCGGTTCTCTCATGTAAGTCAATCTTCTTTGTGTGTCTTTCTTATTTTGTCGCTCGTAATTTCAGAGTACTTTAGTTCCAAAAGTTGTCGTCTTATAGTACCATTCAAAAACTTCTGGTTTACCATTTCTTGGTACTTTCACCCTTGTTTTCTAAGTGAGAGATAAGAAATTTTGCTGATACATTTGTCAAATGACTATGTAGCACCTAATTTTCCATTATCTTAATGATTACTTTTGGCTTGTTATTTGGCATTAATGGAACAGTGCTCTGGTGGCACAAAGTGGCACTAAGCGCTGATGATTATCACTTAGCATACAGCAGTGGGGTCATTTGGGAGGGGGGAAGAGGGGCAAACATCCTCCCCCAAGAATTTGACACTCCTCAAAATGAAGGAAAATTCAAAAGGTGAAAAAAAGAGATTGTCCTATTTAGCATGTATAGGTTTAGAAAGCTTTCAATTTCAGGGAAAAATGTCTACAGAACGTGTTTTTGACCAAAATTTTCCTTAATTGTAAGTGAAAATAGATATGGGGATCAAGGATCTCGATGGTCAGAGTTTTCAGGGGTCAAACTCGTAATACTTCGCCTCCCTGGCATCCAGCTCTATGTCTGATTGTTGTTTTTAATTTTGGACCCTAAAGATGAAAGTAAACCGAAGGAGTATTTGGCTTTGCTTTTCCTCAAATGAAAAACACTTCAATGTACAAGTGTTTTTTTGAGGATGAAAATGATATCCAATGTATTATTAATTATTTTTTGTTTTTCTGTTTCCAGCCTCGACTCCTGTGATTGCGATCCCAGTAGCCTCTTCGTTTACTGAGGAAAGTCATCCTCCTAGGGAGAAAACATCGCAAGAGGAGGAGACATGGCAACAAGTAAGATTTTTCTCATCGTTTGATGTAATTGACTTTTCAATAATTGACGTCACTCAGAGGAAATTTTGAGAAAAAAGGAGTTAAAGTGTTGGAATGTGAATAGTGAACAGCAAAATGTATCGATTCTCATGCATTTTTACGGCCTTTATCAGATGTTTTACAAACTAAAACTTTTTGTAGTTACTCTGAAGGCCACTAGAGAGTGCTTGGCATCAAAAGCTGAAAACCTATCATTTTGACCCCAGCATCAGAGCTGTCGTTTTGTGTATAAATAATGACATTTTTTAATTTATCAATGATTCCACCGATTGAGAAAAGATTACACATTTCACTTCAGTGTATGACTGTACTGCCCAAAAAAACACTATGTAATCTGTAATCTTTTCTCAACGTGTGGAGTCCGTCAATGACTTTAAAAAACTTGCGGATATTTTAATAAGTAAACGGAGATTGCATTGATTGAGAAAAGATTACACTTCAGAATATTTTCGTACAGTACAGTCATACACTGAACTGAACTGTGTAATCTTTTCTCAACTGGTGGAATCATCGGTCATTTGAAAAATGCCATTGAGGTGAATCCTCAACGTTTAGTTCTATATTCTGCCACCACAAGAAGATACGTTCTTTAAATGGGAAAAAATAATGATAAACGCAAATAAATGAAGTAAAGGCTTTGTGGGAGCCTCAGAAGCAATCTAAAGAACATTTTAGTACACACAGTATGCTAAAATGTTACGAAATAAGCATGAAACTAATGAATTTCGGAAATCCCCTAGAAGACGGCATAATGCCAGTGGCCGATATAGGGAGGTTTCCAAAATTCAATAGTTTTAAGCTTATTTTATATCATTTTAGCATACTGTTTAAATTAAAATGTTCCTTAGATTGCTTCCAAGGCTCCGACGAAGCCCTTTTTTTCATTTATTTGCGTTTACTATGTTTTTTTGTGTGTGTAAAGAACGTATCTTGTGGTGGCAGAATATGGAACTAAACGCTGAGGATCCACTTTATTTATACGCAAAACGCCAGCTCTGCCCAACAGCTTATTTTTGCTCTCCTGAAAATTTTGGTCTGTGAAGATAAGGTCCGTTTTGTCTGATGGTGGCTTATTTTGATTGACCGTTTGTGGTTCTAATTTTATTTTTGAATTTTCACATATTACCCTCATTGAGTCACCAATTAACATCAGGTAAACGATACTTTTGTTTCAACAAACTTTGACCAATTCATTTTTCTCTGTGTCTGTAGGTAAATAGAAGACGCACCAAATCTGGATCTCAAAAACCGGAGTTGAAAGGTAGCAGAAAAGGAAGCAGTAAATACGAAGAAAGGGAAGAATTAGATTTCCAATTTGATGAAGAATTTGACAATCCGCTACCAAGTGGGAAAGTTCATCAGTTCACTGAATGGTAAATGGCTTTTTTCACAATAAACCTTAAATCATACATTATTGTTCATTTGCTTTACTACACAATTGGACCAAACCAATGAAGCAAAAGATGAACCATAACCTTGTGGATCGTTAAAGTTCTAGATAATCGGATGGAAAAGTGGAAGCGGTTTTGAAAGAAGAGGGTCGAGAAACCTCAATCAATCAGCTGAAGATTTTAAGAAATAAGAAGAGAAAGATTCATCAGATCGATCATGGTATTTTTAAGGAAATAACACTAGGAATCGAATTACAATGAAATTTTGGAAAATTAAGTTTTAGTCCCCTTTCCGAAAGATTTCTAGATTCGCCGCTGCTATGAGTAGAGCTAATACACAAGTCAAAGATATAAGCATTGAACATTAAACAGTGTAGACTAATGGTTGAACAAAGTTTATGTAAATTAATGATTCGTCATTTCTCCTTATTTTGATATTTTTAAAATTGAGTGTATTCATACATATATTTGAAGGGGCCTTTTCAATCTAGTTAAGTTTCAAAACTTAAATTCTAAAAAGTATTAGAGTTACGGAGTGAAAACATACAAATACAACTACACAATGATATGAGACGGAATATTTTATTCATGCTTTCCTGAAAAATTACAAAATAGGAGGTTCACTTTTATGCAGGGGGAGGTAAAAATTAATGAGTAAAATTAATAAAAAAAAAAGTTTTCTCTGTCTCATGAACAATTCTTTTAATCTTTGCAGGTCTGAGGACGATTCGGATGACTACGAAGTGAGTGACCATGATTTGAATAAACTGTTGATCGTGACGCAAAATGCCCCGCAGCCAACACGCGCCGTGAAACACGACGGGTATGACAGAAGCAGCGGAAATTTATCACGAGTGAAGATCTCCCAGGACCTTGAAGAAGCCATCAACGTAGGACTTCAGCAATACGAAGAAAGTCTCTGGAGAGAAAGGGTAAGAGCCGTCCGCTCCATCTCTCTTCAAGCTCATGTTTCCTTGTGTATAAGTTTGTGAAGTGACTGTAAATTGGGCTTCATTGTGAAACAATATTTATGGTTCTTAATGCTCCGTTTAAATTTGTCGGATTCAGTTTAGTCTTCAAAATAGGTTTTGTCATGAGGTTTGAAATATTCTTATTTTTTCTTTTTCAATCAATCAAGTTAAATAACTTTTCCAAACTTACTTCTTAAGGTGATTCTTCAGCGCTTAGTGCCAATTTCTGCCTCCAGAGTGCTGCCAATCAATTATTGTCAAATTACCGGCCGAAAGTAATTTATGTCTAAGAAAACGGAGTGTCAGTTACTAGATAATCATCTGTAAAACGTCTCTGCAATATATCTCGTCAATAACTTCAAAAATAAGGCTGAAAGAACCAAAAAATGAAGTATCGCATTTCGATACAAGAATGGATTTGCGATATTCCATCTTTTGGCACTTGCAGCCTAATTTTCGAAGTTATTGATAATGTATTCTCCAGAGACGTTCTTCAGATAATTATTATTCCTTAATCGGTGGAAACTCCGTTGATTAATTAAAATATCTGCAAGTTTTATAAAGTCATCGACGACTCCACCGATTGAGAAAAGATTACAGATGCGAGTATTTTAGTTTATTACAGTCATGCACTGAACTGAACTGTGTAATCTTTTCTCAACCGGTGGAATCATCGGTGAATTGAAAAATAGCATTGATTATACGCAAAAAGGCAGCCCTGTCTAAGGCGTAATGACAGAGCTTTGCAGGTATCATGTGAGATAGAAACACATAGGATAGTCTCAAATTAGACAGGAATCTCTCATGGTACTTTTGTAGCTCGGCCATCATGCCTTAAACTTTATAATTAGTTTGTATGTCTGTGAGTGAATTGGGCAGTTGCAAGGGTCTAAAATGTTGTGTTTTTTATAAGGAAAATGATAGTATTTGATGAGCTGAGAGCAATGGTGCCTTTGGGTTTTTCCGCAGTGTCCCGTTTTTGGAGATACACACATGTAAAGTTGTAAAAAATCGTGAGCGTAGTGACGTCACAACACCGAATTCCCATTTAAAACAATGTATTTTGGGCCAAAATCCCATCTCTGGAACAATGGGACTTAAGTAGAATCCAAAGGCATCTTTGTTCTCAGCTCATCAAGTACTTTCATTTTCTTTATAAAAAACACAACAATTCAGACCTTTGCAACTGCCCCATTGCGTGATTTTTCAATGTATTCATTGTCATTCTCGCTGGTTTTTACGCAAGAATGAACTATTCTATTGCTCATAGCAAAAGTTGGCAAGTACTCCATTGTTGGTATCAAGGCAATGAGTGAAAAAAGAATTCTGCCTATTCCGGTTTTTGCCTCAATCCTGCTATTTTTCTATGTTTTATCAATACAAATGTTTATGGGCCTGCGTTGGATTAGCGTAAGATATCTATCCATCTAAATTAACTATCTAATCTCATTTCTTAATTCTCATTTCCTTAATTTTTCTCATGATAACTTTCCATTCTGATATTTACAGATTTACTCGCAGCAGCATAAGAGTGTCAGTATAATTTCTCAAGAAGATTTTGAGAAATTAGCGCCGCAGAATAAACGTGTGTCAAACACAGAATACGTTCCTCCTCCTCCGCCTCCATCCCTGGTCAACGATACTGCCATCTCAGAGGCAGCTGCTAAGGAAGCCGTGGAAATCCCGAAAGTAAGTTATTTTTATTTTTATTTAATTTTTATTATTGCAGTTGTACCAAAGCCTTACAAAAGAAGTACAGTGTGAACGTAACATGTGAATGAAAGCTGTCGCAAACTCTTGCAACAGGCTTATTAATAGTTGATTATGGGGTAAAACCCTGTAATATTGACAAAGAGCGCACTGAAAAATTATGAAATCCACTCCTAAACTCATAAAATACTTTGAAATGCAAGACCGTAATGGCGGTGGTTACCGCCTTATACATTGGGTTTCCCTATCTCAATAAGCTCCATCCTCTCGAGGTGTTCTCGCGACACCACACAAGAAGAAGAATGAGAAGAAGAAGCATACAATTGCCACAAGATCTAGGCGGTAATCACCGTCATTACGGCCTCGTGTTTAAAAGTACCTCATGAGTTTGGGAGTGGATTTTGTGATTTTTTTAATAAGCTTATTGTCATTTTGACAGGGTCTTACCCCAGAATCATTTATTAATAAGCCTCCAGCAAAAAATTGCAACAGCTCCATCAAAGTAAGATACAATGGAGGTTGTTACACAAAGCTTACCATTAAATTACTCTTCATTTTTTGGTTATTTCAGCCTTATTTTGGAATTTATTGACGAGATATTTTGCAGAGATGTTCTGCAACTGACACTCCATTTTCTTAATTATAAATTACTTTTGGGCTCCCCATTTTTGACCCCCGAAAGCCACCCATGAGTCCAGTTTTTTCTAGGGCAATCTCAACAACCTTTCTTTGATCCCAAACACATTGAGGGCTTCACCAATGAAAATTGCTAATCAAATAGCGTTAACTTTTGGAGGAACAAGAAAATTGGTGGAGAAATGGATGCTTTCTCATGGGCACCATTGAGTTCGGCATCACTTTTCTCTGTGATAGGCTCAAGATATGGCCACCACTGAATAAAAATCGGGACAGATATTGCGAAATGTCAGGAATATAAATCGGGACAGCTTATCGAGCTGGAGATGCAAAGTATTTTTCTGCAAAAAATTCAGAAATTTTGTCGCTTGCAATGTTCGTTGGCGGAGCCCTTCAATTAACAATTATTGATCGCCATAAAAGCAAACCTCTTTTTCAATACATTTTTAGGCTGTTGAAAAGGTGGAAGAATTTAAATCCAAGAGCAAATTCCAGCACAAACCAAGATTCTATGGTGTTGTCAAGGACCCCAGAAGCACAAAATGGTTAGCACATGGACGCAAGCGCAAAACTAGGCACAGTGCCAATCCACCGGTGGAGCATCATGTTGGTTGGGTCATGGATGTCAGGGAGCATCGCCCCAGAACTTCTTCAATAAGGTATGCAAATTATTTTTACCTACATCTTTGATTTTCACACCAAAACGCACCATATTCAGAAGCATTAGCATTCTTTGATGTATCTTTAAAAATTATGAAAACCCAAAATCCAAACTTCCCTTTGGAATTCAAGCCTTGAATTTTTAGCTTGGAAGCTCTTTTGGGCCTCCTGGAGTCCGAGGCGCTGATTCTACTCATCTGGACGAGACGAGATAGTGGGAATTGACCAATCCCATTGGTTTAAACGGCGTCACATGAAAGATTTTGAGTCATTCGAGGGACGGGGAATCATTCGGTCTGAAATGAACGACTCAAACGACTTCAAAATTGTCACATGCCGCCGTTTAAACTAATGGAATTGATCAATTCCTGCTATCTTGTCTCATCTCGTCCAATAGAGCAGAATCAGCTCTCGGGGTCCCCCTGCATTGCGGGTGCAGCTGCTACACAGCTGACTGAATCGATCTTGTTTAAAATGAAAGGTTTCCATTACCATCCATTTATTTTCTATTTCTCTTCTCACTCTAATTATAATTCTCAAGAGCCTAATGCAAGGCTTCTTAACCTAGGTTAGGCCTCGCCTGAGTTAAGGTGGATTTGGTTTTTCCTCAACTCTGGTTCAACTCGGGTTAAGATTGTGCCTGAACCCTGTGGAGTTCTAACTGGGGTTGACGCTGCATCAATGTCACCAAAAAAAGCGGGGTTAAACATGTGTTTTATGCGGCGGTACAACACGGAGCACCAAGGCATTTTTATCAAAATGGAAACGAACACGTAGAAAATGAAGAAAGAAACCCTTCTAACTTGAGTTCAAAAACACAGGTCACAGGTGTTTATGCACTCGCCCGGGTTGAAAACCAACCCAAGTTGATATCTGCTGCGTAAACTAGACTAATACAAGTTCATGTTTTATCTTTGTGATTTTGCAGCAGCAGTACTGGTACTAGTCCCAAAGATGGATTCCTCGCAGGGAGCACTCCATCATCTCTTCCAGCCTTTCAGCATCCGTCTCATTCTCTACTCAAAGAAAACGGTTTTACGCAACAGGTTTATCACAAGTATCACGATCGATGCCTTAAAGGTAATTCAATTCAATTTCAATTCAATTTATTTATTCCAAAATCACAGAACAT
This sequence comes from Trialeurodes vaporariorum, assembly GCA_011764245.1. NCBI lineage: Eukaryota > Metazoa > Arthropoda > Insecta > Hemiptera > Aleyrodidae > Trialeurodes > Trialeurodes vaporariorum. The sequence goes on along the minus strand of VMOF01000111.1, from coordinate 18,361,799 downwards.
TTTTACAATGAGGCTGATGCATACTTTTGTTGTAAGCGATTTAAAAGTCAATTTTGGTGTAAAAACCTCCAAAAACCACGATGGGAACACTAAAAATTTCTGAAATCCACTCCTTCACTCAATAAATGCTTTTTATTAGCGCGAGCGTAATGGTTGCTGAGGGCAGAAATAATGGGAGATTCCCATCCAACAATACTGTAACTTTATCAGGAAGTGACCAATAAGAGACGACTTTCATTTAACACTGGTGTCACTAGGTGTCATGGTATCATTCATCGGATGTGGATCATTACTCTAATGACTATAATTACTCTGTGAATTATCCTTGTCAGCATAGAGAGTGACAAAATTAAGATAGGAATATCCCATCATTACTGCCCTATGCTACCGTTACACTCGCGCAGATAAAAGCGTTTTTTGAGTTTAGGAGTGGATTTCGGACGTTTTTAGTGCTGCCATTGTTAACCCTTTTCACTCGTATGTCGGATCTCGTCCGACATTTTGAATTTGCCTTTCCAGTCATACGTCCGACCTCGTCCTACATAAAACTTGGCGACGCGTAGCTCGTATGTCGGACGTGATCCGACCACTCCAGCAGGTGGCGCGCTCTACAGACATCTTAGAGGAAATAAAAATTAGATTGGCAGCATTTTTGACTGCACTGCATGTCATTTAATGACAGGTAATTTTTCACCCGAGTGGAAAGGGTTAATTTTTGAGGTTTTTACACGAGAATCGACTATAGCAAAAGATTGCAACAGCCCCATTCTATTTTCTAAGGCGTAAAAGTAGGCATTAATTGGCTAGGAACAAAGTTTAATTATTAACTTGAAACTGTGATATCCACAAAAGGTTACCCTGTGCCTAGTGAGGAGAGAAAGTTTTAAGGTTGAAGGTTAACTGAGAATGGGAATGTTTTACCATGGGAAAATAGAAGGAAGAGTAGAGAGAGTGTATTAGCTAGGGATGACATGTTTTGAAAGGTTCTAGTTTTGATGAAGAAGTACTGGATAAATTTTCATAACTTAAATCTAATTTGGTAGCATATAACTTATTAAATTAGTGTTATCTATTATTTAACTTCCTTCTTCTTATTTCCTTTTCTTTGATTTTTTGCTGAGTCACAATTTCTCTTGGCCTTTGCACTTCAGAATTAGGATTTGCTTTGCTGATCCACTATACCTGAATGGAGTTTAAACAATTATTAACAGTATTTCAAGTATTAGTTTATAGTTTATAGTTTATTGAACCAATCGTTGATAGTAGTGACTTAAACAAATAATATTAATTAACTAATGAATTAAGAATAATCGGATCATGTAATCCTTCTTTTTCAGTACAGAACTATTTTGAGTATCGGGATTTGATAAGTAGCAGTGCCTGTTTCAGGACTGCATCAAAGCGCATTGATGATTGGTTGATTAGCAACGAGTTGAAACTTGGCGTTAGTTCAGAAGCAACTGCTCAATGATGCATTTTGATGCAGTTCGGAAGCAGGCACCGCTACCTGTTAGAACCCGATTCTTAAAATGGTTCTGCTCAAGGCTGTGATGGGACAGATTGATTAATTTTACATAGAGGTTGCTGTAGAGTTCCTTTAAAAACATATGAAGAAATAAGCAGGGAAACTACTTGACAGAGCTGTTGCAATGTTTTTCTGTTGGGAAATAAATTATTGAATCTCCTGTTGAATCTTGGAAATGAAAAAAAAAAGTTGGTTAAAATGTAAAGTAAAAATTAATAAACATTTATCCCCAAAATTATTTAATTTGTTGTATTTTTGATCTTTGTTTCAGAACGTAGCCGTTTAGGAATAGGACAGTCACAAGAGATGAATACACTCTTCAGATTTTGGTCTTTCTTCTTGCGTGATAATTTCAACAAAAATATGTACAATGAATTTAGAAACTTAGCGACGGAAGATGCAGCCAATGGTGCCAGGTACAACCATATCCACAGACTTTTCCCCCATTAGTCCCATGACATGTGTTTAGAGAGGCCAGTGGTAGATTCCAAGGCCCCGCAGAAGCCTCTAAAATGGTTTTTTTGAACAGAAAATGACTCTGAAATACTTCCTGAGACTCTGCAGATTTCAATTTCCAATGGCCTGCTCCCTCCCAAACAAATGTTTTCTTATGAGGTTTAGGCGCGGTATTACGATCCTTGGTTTGTCCAAACCAATAGTTTGACTCAACCGCAAGGCAATTCGGTAGGCAGCCAAATGACTGGTGTAAGGATGAAAACAAAGTAGGCTCGACCCCTAACCGGAAGATAACAAGAGGTCGTAAAACGCCACTCCTCGTATACCTGAGGTTAGAGCTCTAACCACAGCCAAACTATCACTTAACCAGAGGTCGTAATACCGGGCCTTTGGTGAAGATTTTCCATGAACCAATGGTTGTGCATTTTTACTTTCTCACTCAAACGAAGATAAAAAAATTGAGAAAGTATTGCGATGATGCAGAGATTTTCAAGGTATCCTTTTCAAGGATGATGTAGGGTACATCATCCTCCGGTTTGCTTCCTTAGAAACTATATTCAACAACTGAATTCGTTTCTGTCAAAACTTGAGACTTTTGTTCCAGAGGGTTGAACCACATTAATGAGCTGTTGAATTATGTTGAGGATTTGAGGTTCGGAACGAATCGGAGGACACCGAACGCCATAGTCGACAAAACCATTTTTAAACGATTACGAGTATTTTTTTCAGAGCCGCCGTTTTGCGTATAATTAATGGCATTTTTCAATTCACCGATGATTCCACCAGTTCAGAGAAGATTACACAGTTCAGTTCAATGTACAACTGTAATGCATGAAAATACTAGCATCAAACAAGAGGTGGAAAAAACTTGAATTAAAGCATTCATTTCTAGTATTTTAACAGGAGTTTTTACTGAGGTGGGTGAAGTAAGAGAAACTCTGTAAAGTCCAGAAAGTCACTTTGCCGATCTCTTTCTTATCATGTTTTCTGTACCCTTCTCTTCTCTTTTACAGGTACGGCTATGAGTGCTTATTCAGATATTACAGTTACGGTTTGGAGAGGAAATTCAGACCTGAGCTGTACAAAGATTTCCAGTCAGAAACCATCGCTGATTATGAGAACGGTAAATAATTTCTTTAAAAGTATTAGGTTTTTTTGTTAAATTTGCTAAAGAGGTTTTACCTTTCAATTTTGTGCTTAAATCATGTTCTGAGAGCACGCCAGCCCTTGTGTGCTCTTGAGATACTTCCTTTCCTCAGGGTGTTACGCTTGGTGCGGTTTCCCGCTTGTCCTCTTTCCTCACTATGAGGTAATATGGCCAGCAAAAGAAAGTCCTCTTTCCTCACTGTGAGGTAATATGGCCAGCAAAAGAAAGTCCTCTTTCCTCACTGTGAGGTAATATGGCCAGCAAAAGAAAGTCCTCTTTCCTCACTGTGAGGTAATATGGCCAGCAAAAGAAAGTCCTCTTTCCTCACTGTGAGGTAATATAGCCAGCAAAAGAAAGTCTTCTTTCCTCACTGTGAGGCAATATAGCCAGCAAAAGAAAGTCCTATCATCGAAATTGTTCTTGATAAATTTTTCTATTAATTTCCGAAGAGTTTTTGATTTTTTGTTGGCATACTTTCCAGTGGCATCCTGTGAAACTCTTGAGACACCCGAAAACCACAAAATTCTCTGTAATTAGCCGAGAGATTATATAATGATACTTTCTTTTGTTGGTCATAGTACCTTGGTAGGTATGTACTATGATTTTCAAAAGAAAGTCCCCTCATCGAAAGCGTTCTTGTTATGTTTTTCTTTCATTTTCTATCGTTTTAAATTTTTCAAGGCATAATGTCACAAGTGGCAACACTGTGAGACTCTGAAATACCTGAAAACAGTGGCGTCGCGTGCCATCTGGCAACAATGCTACTCATCCATTTAAACTCACTAAATGTATCGAATTTTTCCTTGTGCTCTGTGCACCCTCTGAATTCGACTTTTTATATGAGTTTAAATGGATAGCCTGCTGTGTTGCCAAACTGCACGCGACGCCCGTGCCTGAAAAGCATCATATGTATCGATTCTTATGAGCGCAAGTTAAACCCTTTTGGAAACTAAGAAAATTTGCGGCCAGTGTTACATACTTGTTCGTGACATTCTGTGACACATCCCTCTCTAATCAGGAATGTAAATTTTTTTGCAGGTCAACTGTACGGTTTGGAGAAGTTTTGGGCTTTCTTGAAGTATTACTCGCATGCCGACAAGCTGCAGGTCTGCCCGAAATTGAGAGACTACCTATCCAAATTTAAAACCATAGAAGATTTCAGGATGCGCAATGTAAGTTCTTGTTCCTTTCTCACGATCTCTACTCATACTCCACGTGGACACAAGTCTGACAGCCTGGTTAATATTTCTGCGTGAATTTCTTTTTAGATTTCAGAAAAAATTTTATAAAGGCTTTTAACCCTTCCTTGCGCGCTTTTTGAGTTTTGAGTTTTTTTTAAATGTTATGTATAACTGTTCAAAAATAGGAAAATTTTCTAAGGACTTTGATGGGTCACTAAACAATTTGTAAAATGTCCATTTAAATTCCATTGAATCCCATCAGTGGCGGCTCGTGCAATTTGGCAACCATGCTTTTTTCCATTTAAAACTATGCAAAAGTATCGAAATCTGGGGGTGCAATTGCACCTCCTGAAGATCGATAGTTTTACATAAGTTTAAATGGAGAAAATCCATTGTTGCCACATTGCACGAGCCGCCATTGAATCCCATGTTAAGGTGAGTGGGGCAACATGTGTCCTACTATCCCTGAAAGGGTTAGGAGGTTCTTTTCTTGTCTCTTTCAAAGGTACTCACTGAATACCCACTAGTTAATTCTTTTTCATGGGTTTAAACAGACGAACTGCAACATTGCCATAAAACTAAAAACACATTGATTAAAAAAAAACTAAGAAAAAACCAACCTCTGAAATTCTCTTTATCTTTGTGGTTTATTTCAAACATTGAAAACACAATCCTTCGTTTTCGACCTTTTACATGGGTATGAATGGATACAGCACAACGTTGCCAAATTGCATGCTACGCCATTGCTCGAAAGACTGGAAATGGCCAAATAGGGGGGTGAATTCGGCCGATTCTATGGGTTCAAAAGTTTGATCTGGATTTTTGCAGATAAAGGTGACTCCAACGAAAAAGTTGCTCAGAACGTTGTTTTTTTGCTTCTTGCAATTATTTTGATTTATTTGAAAAAAAAAAAACCATTTTTAAGCGAATTTGGTGCCTTGTTTGGCTCTTGTTGGCGCCATATCTTCAAAACTAGAGCTGATATGGCGAAGTAGAGGCCATTTTTGGGATCAGCACGCCAAATAGAGCCAGTAATGGAAGAGGAATATTGGAGGCACCAGAAAACTTTTTTTTTGTTGACCAGTGTTGTTGGATGAGAAAATCTGATATTGGATAGATTATTATTTTCTCTTTTATCCGACAGGTGAAAGAAACTCAAGAAAAAAGTGGAAGGGGTCGCCGTAATCGTAGTGTATCTGAAAGCGCTGGATGTTCAATGTCGTGGGGCTCTCTCGCAAGTCAGAGGATTGATGTCATGGGTTCTGGATCTCTTGACTGGAGGAAAGATTCTGGATCAAGTGAGTTTTTCAACTAGCTCTTCAACTCTTCAACTGCTCACTTTTTTCAAGGGGTGCACCACCCTATCCTTTTCTTCTTACCCTCTCTCCGCCTCCCCCTTACATCCCTTAAAAACTCTTTCCTATCTCTTAGAGGGAGCTCCAGATCTCTCTGGAGAGCTTCACCGGTAACTCGGTGAAGCTTTAAGTTGTTCTTTTATTCCTCAATTTTGTTTTTGATTTACCGGTGCACCCCAAGGTTATGAATTTGGTTATGCTCATCTGAATTTGCTCCACAAACTGAGTGGCGTGCAGTTCAAATTTTTTGGAGCCAAGATGGCCGACAAAAGCAGAAAATACCGAGCGTGACACGGAGTCCCCTGACGACTCCCGGAGATAAAGTCTGGTAATGCGGAAGTTACCTGAGTGAGTTGCCGTGTTTTCTGCTTTTGTCCGCCATCTTGGCTGCTGTGATTTCGAACTGGGCGGCACTGAATTTGTGGCAGGAAGTCAAATAAGGGTACCTTCTTAATTTATAACCTTGGGTGCACCCCGGTTTTATCGAAGAAAAACCTCCGATAAAACTGATGAAAACTAATCTGGAAGAGGTAAACAACCTATTTTCGTGTGTTCACACGGGTGTTTTTGAGGTTATTATGAAGTTCACAGATATTTTTAGCATGAACAAGCTGCGTCTGGAGCCAGTATACACAAGTGTATCTCCAAAACTGGGTCACTTAGGAAAAAACTGACAACACTCTAGTTTTTTAAACTCATCAAGTACTTTCATTTTCTTCATAAAAAACACACAATTTCTGACCCTTGCAACCCAATTTCACTGTAAACAGTATCCAAGTTTGAGAATGTACAGTGGTGTGAGTGCTGAAACATATTCTGGAAATATTTCGTTCGGAAACTTTCCAGACTGAATTATTTCCATGTTATATATTTGAATAGATAGTTTGTTAATTGATTTATGAATGTTCAGAAATACTTTTTTTGCTTGTCTTTAATTCGGTGCTTATTTGATGATTTGATCCAGGCAATGATGTTTCGGCTCAAAAATCTTCAACAAAAACGCTTAAAGTGAACTTTGATCTGTCAGCCGCGCCAAAATTCAAACGAACTCGACATGACTCCTACAACAACAATAAGCCGATTCTAATCTCGATCGCAAACAAGAAGGTGGAACCGAGTAATAAACCGTTCAAAATGAACCCCGAGTCCAAGCCGTTTGTTACCAAATCTGCTCTTAAAATTCGAACCAACTCAACGGATAGCGGAGAACAATTACCAGCCGACATCGGGAACGGAGTTACCACGCCAGAAATTAAGGTGACGGACACCTCGAGCGACACAACTGCGCCTTCCGCCATCGATACCGGTAAATCTGACAGTCGAACAAGCTGTCAGAAAGCAGAGGGGGATGATAGTGCTGCCGTGTCGAGTGTTGCTGCTGCTCAACAGAATTGTGATAAGACAAATATGGTACAATGTGATGGACCTCTCGATTCTGCTAATAAGTCTCGAGTGGAAAATGTTGAAGGCTGTGATGTTAGTGTTGATAAAGTTGTTATGTCCGTTGACACATTTGTTGAGAAACTCATCGAAACGCACGATTCAGGTGAGACAGACTCAGAGTCAAGGGATAATTGTGAACTAGAGAAGAAATTAGTGGCCTCTAAGGCGAATAATGTTGAATCTGATCAAACATCTACTCAGGAAGTGATACTTGATTCAAAACTTGCACACCAAGAAACGTCGATAGAAGTCATCCCTGATCAAGAGCCTTCTGCTCAGAAAGAGGAAAAATCATCAGTCTCTAATGAAACGAGTAATGCAGGTTTGTCATCCAAGGTGAAAGAGATTTCATCGGCGAAATCAACAGTAAAATCCAAAGGAGCCGATCCTGCTCCGATCAAAACCAAGGCTACCAAAGCTGAATCACCCAAAGCAACTGTAAGATCAACCATTAGTGCAAAGCCTCTGGATAGTAGAGTTTCCGCTAAGAGCTCTGTAGGTATCGCATCAAAAACAACTGTCAGTGGAGCGAAATCAGCCACTGAAGCAAAAACAATAGGTAAAACGGGAGTTTCTGTCACCAAAACTGCTATTTCAGGAGTCAGTAGCTCAATTAGTAAGGTAACAGCAAAATCCACTGCTAGTCCTTTGACCAAGAGGAAAGTAGGAGAAGCTAGCCCTGTCCTTAGCAGAACTACTTTAAAAACCACTTCAGTCGGATCTCCGAGCCTTACCAAGAAGACGGTTGTATCTGAAAAACCAAAAGTTGGCGCTACTGGGTCACCACCTAGTCTCGTCAAAAAATCTGCCATTATTGAAAAACCAAAAGTTGGGGCTTCTGATAAAAGTGTCGCCTCCGAAAAACCAAAAGTCAGCAGTGTAACTAAAACAGCCGCCGATAAATCTAAAGTGAGCTCTTCGGATAAGTCAGTCGTATCTGAAAAACCGATCACCAGCTCTGGAGATCGAATTGATGATTCAGAGAAACTAAAAGTCTCTACTGCCAGTGAAGTTGCAAAATCTGACTATGCGTCGAAAGTTGCTGTGAAAACTGTATCAAAAGTGGGGACCAGCTCGCCGACGAAAGTTGGAAGCCCAGCCTCTAAAACCAAAGCGGATCATACCCCAGCCCCCATCACCAGAAAATCAACCCTCTCTGACATTGGAAAGTCTGCCAGAAGTAATTTCAAAGTCTGCGTAAAATCTCTCTGCAATCTAGCTTCAGGAAAATCATCCAAGTCGGCTGATAAAAGTGAAACTGCTGATCCAAAGTCACCCACTGACAAAAAAACTGCTGATTCAGAATCAAAAAAAGTGACCAAACCTTCCCCGAGCACACCAGTGACTGACAAGAAAAAACCAGCTGCTGAATCCCCAAAATCGGCTACGAAAGTGACCAAGTCGGCGGAATCGGTACTTAAATCCGCGTTCAGTTTGAAATCGAAATCTGCCTCTTCAGCGGACTCGGCGAAAAGTAGTGCAAAATCTGGAACAGGAGCTGTGAAATCGAAAACTACCGAGGTCAAATCAAAATTAACCGCTTCAAAAAGTGCTGAGAAAACTGCGTAGTCTCACTTCCAGATAGCTGAAACTCTATCAGCCAATTTCTAGGATTTGAAATGTCGATGAAATCGTCTGTTACAATGCAAATTAACGAAACTTAATTTTGAATCCATGAGACTGAAAAAATAGGTAAGCACGCTGTAAATGTTTCATCTTTGGTGTTAATTTCATTAAGTAGAAAAATTAGTTTCGATAATTTATCAGTCTCAAAAACAGTACTGTGAAAAGAGGATTTTAAGTTTGAAACTTTATGAGGAGTAAGCACTGTGTGTGTAATCTTTCCTTAGTGTTTGTGACTTATTTTTCTTATGAATTAATCTACCGATGTGATCTTTAAATCTGATCTTTGCAAGAAATTTCTCTGCTCACCAAGTTTGTTATCGTTGTAGATTCTCTATTTTTAATAACCAGTTTTTTGTTTGTTTTTTTTATTTTTTTTTTTTTAAACGATTTTTTCTGTCTATTACGTTACTTGACAGTGCAACTCTGATGTATATCCTTCAAGATGAAAAGAAACATCTATACCGGAGGTTAATTTTTTTTCTTTTTTCTGTGTGTCCTCTGTAACGGCTCTTTTTTTAAATTTTATTTAACGATATTTTGTTTTTTTTTTATATTTCTAGCAATGTAACTTTTTCATAATACTTTTTGTCATGATGCAAAAAAATAACATTCAGTGCTTTTTTATCTCAGGTCTTGAAAATTGAGAATTTTGGAGGTTTTTTACTTTTATTTTTTTTTTTTGTTTTTTTTGTTTTTTTAAAATTTTATTTTCTGTACTTCTCTCAAAACTTTGAATTTTAGTCGAAGGGACTGTTTTTTTTTAAATAATTGATTAATTTCCTTAAGCATAAATCTAAAATACATAATAGTAATTGTAATAAAAATAATATTGGGTTAAAATAAAAATAAAAATAAAAAAAAAAAAAAAAAAAAAAAAAAAAGAATACAATTATTCGGAGGAGAAGCTGAGGCAAAATCAAATTAAAAATTGAAAGTTGAAGAACTTACGTTATTTGTTGTACAAATATTTTTGACTTCTCTCTTTCCTTTCAGTTGTTGTGTGTTTGAACTTTTTTTTTTTTTTGTTGAGAAAAACCTCTCTTTTCTCTATCTCTCTCTCTCTCTCTCTGCTGAAACAAACGTGATAATATTCCAACCGCAGCGGCCCCTAACCGCATGCAAGTCATATCTTTTTATGAACATAAACCGCAGCGGCCACTAACCGCTTGCAAGTCATATCTTTTTATGAACATGTGCCGCAGAGGCTTCTAACTGCTTGCAAGTCATATCTTTTTATGAACATGTGCCGCAGAGGCTTCTAACTGCTTGCAAGTCATATCTTTTTATGAGCATGTACCTATGTACCTTTCTTTTACTATGTTGCGGTTGCAAGTCTGTAAAACTTGTACATAGATTGCTTTTCAGTGCTTTTAGTCAGCTTGGAAAGATCTAATACTTAGTTACTAGCCTTTAAGTGAACGTTTTGTATAATTTCTATTTGTAAGGGAGGTTGAATTAATTAATGTCAGGAACTTGACCTGAATAAAAAGGGGTGTGCAGAAATGACTTTTCAAAAGCGGGGTGGAATGAGGAAAAATGTGTCCTCTGCGAGGATTGGAATCAGGAACAATCAACTGATCATATTGTCGGTTGAATTAGGAGTTTTGTGATTCATTGAGGCCCAAAAAATGTTTGGGATGGATGTACTTTGGGGCGCTCACATTTCATTGTTAGAACAAGGGAACATTAGGAGCGCTCCCAACTGTACGTTACTTAGGGCCGGTCTAGAGTCTACCCGACTCACTCTAAGCGCTACCATTTGTTGGTTTACCGCACGCGATACTTATTTTGAGGTTAATTTGTGGTTCCACTATTTTTTTTTGGGTCTGATTTGGGACATTGAGTGATGACCGATGTTTGTTGAGGTTCACCGTCCGTCCCGACTATTTTTTGGTCTCTAAACTAGAAAGAAGGAAAATTTGATGTTTTAGATAGCAATTCATATTCATCGGCTACCTAAATTATTATAATTGATTTTTTTTACGACTTTTGCGTTGTATTAGTTGCAAAATTGCAACTAAAACAGATAATATTGATGATTGATAAGCTAATATTCTTCAAATTAACTAACTGTAGTTCTTTGGCTTTTTGAGTAGAGTTTTTTTCTTTTTAAGGAGATGGACCCAAAAGTCCTTGGTTGGACTTTTGTATTGTCAATGAAAAGAATAATTTATTTCAGCCAATATCAGGGCATAGAATTTGATTGGCTATTTTGAGAGTGTATTGTTTTGATAGTTTTAATCTTATCACTGAATTCAAGGAACTTAATATTTGTTTGTAAGTTGCCCGAAGAGTAGCGTGAACTCTGGTTCCTGTGAATTATGCATGGTGATATCTCTTTAAAGTTTTCAATTAGAAAGCTGACCGGCGAAAAAACTGTTATCATCTCAACCGTTTTGTCTGAATGAGACTGGAACTTGGTGTTGCTCTTAAAATTTGAAATCTTTGCTTCAGCGTTGTCTGATTGTACGTAGGAACGATTGTATAATCCTGTAACTCTGTTAAGCTCTCACTAAGTTAATTTATTCTATTTGACTTTTCCTTCTTGTAGTGTTGGAATAACTTATTCTTTGTGAATTTATCCATTCAATTATTCTGTTGGTCTCTTTTTCTCGTTGCTTTTGTTATTTTCTGACTCTGATTCCTCAAACTCTGAGCTAGGTTCCCCCGCTGCTTTGAAACAATCTCTTCCCAACTTACGAAGTTCTGTGATTTAATTTTTCTTCCCTTCACCCCTTTATTTATTTGTTTTATCTGTTAGAAGTTTTGCAAACGAAATAGATTACAGGAACCAACTAGGCAAGTTGTATCACAAAAGTTTTGTTCGAGTGTAGAGACTTGCCAAATAACCTGTTTCTCTCCAGGAAGCTCTACGTTGGTGTTTAGGTTATCTGTTCTCTTGTCTTGCAAACCTTAATTTTGTATAAATAATTTAGGTACTTACTTATAATATCCCCCCTCCTCCCCATGTACTCATCGTTTTAAATTTTGTTTCTAGTTTTTATGAACACAGTGATCATTATTTTTCTCCCAAGTCTTGTTCATTTTTTAGTGCATGATTAAGGCTCTTTTAAGTTATTCATCGGTTCGTTTGTTTATTTAATTTTTTATTCTATTTTTTATTTTTTCATTTATGTTTGCGGTTTTTCTCATCATCTTTATTTATTCATCTTTTTTTTTTTTTTTTAGTCTTCTGACTTGTTTCTCTGCAGCTGTTGTCTGCGATTATTCATTGCTCATCTGTCACATTCTAAAAAAATTATTCTGTTACCGTGCTAAGTGAAGCATGTGAAGCGTGCTTCTTTAAGTGTAAAGTTGAAAGTTCCCTGTTTGTCTCCCTGTTACTATTATAAAAATGTAAATGTGTAAATTTTATCTCCAGTTTTGTTTTTTCCTCCTTTATCCGAACGCTCTTTTCTCCAGACACTCTTTTATTCTTCATTAAAAAATTTAGGGAAAGAGGTTTTTGTGCGGAGACTGCTTGTTTGTTTCAGCGATAAGTTACGGTATACCTAGGTATCCTGCTGCTTGATATTTTGGAAAAAAATTTGGAGCGGGATTTATAAATTATGAAAGGAAAAGAAAAGGGAGACCAAATTTCTGTGGTTATTTGATTTTCCAAGTTATCGTTTAACTTTGTGAAAATGAGCTGTTATACATTGGAATCTGTTAAACAGAGGCTTGTTTTCATATTTGCGGCTAAACGCTTGAAACATACAATTTTTAAAATTTTTAGGCAACATTTGATAGATTATCATGGCCTTTTAAAATTTGTCTGATTTTTCCGAAAGATTTTGTGAAAAATCCATTTCATTAATTTTTCTTTTCTTTGATGCATTTCATTCCTCTTCCTTTCTCCGTTAAATGTTTCATCTTCCGTCAGAATCAATGTTACTTCTGCATCAAGTGTTTGTCATACTCGCGCACCTAAAGCAAAGGAAATAAAACATTGTTTAAGGAGGATAAGGTGGATCCAAGCAGGAAATGCTTCTCTATGGCCGTATCAAGTTCTTTGTTTAAAAAAACAGCAAAACTTTTGTTTATAGGCATCTCATAATTCAGAGCATTGAAGCTCCTGTCTGCTGAATGTTTCCGTTGCTTGTTGGAGTTAGCCTCGACAGGACTCGAACCTACTTCATTCCTTTTGGTTTCTGCTCTTGGGTTAGCGGGTCATGGAGTTGTCTGGGAGATTCCAATTCCATCTATTTATTTATCCAAAGTTTGTTCATGAGAACAAGAGATGTTTTTGTACACGTCACCAAAAAAAAAAAACAAAACAAAAAAAAACAAAAACAAAAACAAAAAAAAAAAAAAAAAACAAACCAAGCAGAATCATAATACATACATAGTTGATTAATTAGTAAAGTATTATAATTTTTAATCGACTCTCAAAATATTTGTTTAGAGACTACTAAGCCCTCTCCAGAAGAATCATTTTGGCCTCCTTAGGAAGACTTTGGGGTTCTGTTCTTTCTTCCCGGTAACTTATTTAAGCCTTTTAGCTGCGCTGCCAATTCGCATGATCTGAGGCCGTACCGACTAGTGCCTACCAGTGTCTATAGAGGACAGCTGAAAGTTGGTGTCCCCTCTGGTGTCCTAAGGGTGAGCCTCCTTAAATTGAAGCCTTTTCCTGAAAAAGGGTCCGAAATACGAAAGGGTTTTATGGGCCCTTTTTCCGGAAACTGTTGGCAGATCCTGCGGCTTTTTCTATGTGTTCTTATGGGAAAAGCCGCAAGACCTGATAACACTGTCTGGAAATGGCCTCAATTGGACAAAGACTTATGACTGTTGACTGCTTTCCCAGACTGTTGACAAAAATAATAAATATTTCTCTTCTCGTAATCCAACTCTGCAATGAGAGTACGGTATGAAGTGTTTAAGTTCAGGGAGTTGGAACTATCGACGAAAAGGAATTTTTCTTTTGAAATAAAGTTTACATTTAAGAGATTGATCCTTGGTACTATCAAACGCAGAAGTTTTGGGAGTCAAGGATTAAAGATGAGTTACGAACAGAGCTGTCGTTTTGCGTAGAATTAATGGCGTTTTTAAAGTCATCGATGACTTCACCGGTTGAGAAAAGATAAAAAATTCGAGTATTTTTGTGTTTTACAGTCCTACACTGAACTGAGCTGTGTAGTCTTTTCTCAACCGGTGGGATCATCGGTTAATTGAAAAATGCCATTAATTCTACGCAAAACGGCAGATCTAGTTATGAAGCCTCTTACAATCAAAGGAACCTTCTGTGATCCATGTGCATTCTTGACATTTTTGCGCTGCTTGCTAGTACATAATCGGGATAAAACGTTTGACTTGAGAATTCTGTAAACTGGACCTTATCTTTTCTTTAGATTCAGTTTAACTTAGGAGTAGGGCGATATGGACCAATATACCCTTCTGGACCCTTGTTTACGGCCACCTCTCATCAAAGGGAAAATTTCTTGCCAGTTAGTGCAGTATCTGCCATCTATTTAATTATGTAACAAGAAACTCAGAGAGAAATGCCTGCATTGACGATTCAATACAATCGCAGCACAAACGTTCAAAAGTTATTCAAAGTTTAGCAGATAGCAACAGAAGACGATTTTTCCAGCATCCTAATTTTTTATTTTTTTGGAGCTTTCCATGCTGGTTCATTAATCATAGTAAAATATACTATGCTCTAAAGGAAGCTGTTTTTTTATATGAATAATGAATTAGTGGTATAACAGCAAGCACAATGGTTCCCACAGGACTTTTTCATGGGTCCCCAAAATGTAAAGCCTGAAAGTGATTGTGGGGTAAACAGCCCCCTCCCCCCCTCAACACGAGGAGATTCTTTCCACATTTACTAAAGAATTTTTTCACATTTTGGAATTGCAATTTTTATGTCCTTCGTAAATTCAACCATACAAAATTCAAGATCTTTTTTGTAAGGAAGACTTAAAACCCAAAGTTTTGCTCGTAAGTCTAACCTAAAAATTCTTCCTTGGAGCCCCTTGGAGAGACAGGCCCAAAAAATGTTCGAATGGACGGTCCTGTTTGCAGATGTTTGGTGTGCACTTAGAGCCATTTAAAACCACACGTGAGTCCTCACCATCCAATGTCTTTTGGGGGCCATCTGTCCCAAACATTCTTTGGGCCCAAGGCTTGTTTACCAAGCCCTGCTGTTATGTCACTAGTTTGAATCCCAATGAAAGTTTTTGATGCGATAGAAACTATCTTCTTCCTCAGTTTGTGAAACTTCGGTTTTATCAATGTAAGCCATTTCAACTATGACATCTTTAGCGACCAAATAACCTGTTGATAACTATGACATCTTTAGCGACCAAATAACCTGTTGATAACTGACTGTTACATCTAAAAAGGAAGAAGAAGAATTTTAACGGAGAAAGCAGGTGGTTTTTTTTAATCAAAAACGTTATTCCGGTCATACTGGTGCTAAACGTGTTTAAGTCTAAGAATCATTCAAAACAAATCATCGGTTTGTCATTATTTTGAGTGTTATATCCATACCTTTAGACATAATTTATCAATAGCAACAACCGTGTTCTTCAAGTTATATGATAAACGAATGAAGCCTCTATTTATTATGTTTCTCCCCTTGAAGAGCTGTGTTCATTATAATTATATAATATTAAAAAGAATCATCCTCTTTCATTAGGGTTTTATCCTTATATTCTTAGTAGGTATAATTATTCTAATTCTGATGATTATTACTCTTTCTACGACTATATTTTACATTTGTTGTGTTGTTAAGATTTCATTATATTATAATTTAATACAATAAATCAGTTATTCTTTTAAATTATGCCGTTCCTTTGTGAGCCTCTTCATTTACTCTGACCTCTCAACTCCAGGGCTGCCGTTTTATGTATACATGAGTGGATACAGGAATTTATCTATCTCTCTCTCCTCACATCAGAACGTGTGCATTAGAGAAGGAGAGAGGTAGAGACGAAAGTCACGTGATAGCCCTCTCTGCTATCCTTTTCTAACCCATGAGTTCAAATTGCCTGAGAGAGAGAGAAAGACAATATCTTGTATCTACCCTTTCGTGTTTAAGGGTAATTCCACAGTACTTAACAGAACTTTTCGCTGACGCCAGAAAATGTTACAGAAATTGCATTAAAAATCACATAATCTAAGCTGCTGAATGAATGAATATTTCTGTTGAAGGGTATCTATCACTGTCGTGCTAAAGAAGAACGCCTTAAGCGACATGTGTTACTTATGCTGTTTTTGCAATGTAGCTCGGGGTCCCTATTATTCAGTTACCCTCAATCTTAAACCTCCAATGCCTCGAATGTGAATTGTCCTTCCCAGAATTCCAGCATTGAACAAAAGACGGATGGCCTTTCCTAAATTCTTGAATGGGCAGAGAGCCTTTGCTAGAGAGAGTTGAGTGACCAGGTAGGGGTAGGTACTTACAGGAATTATAAACTCCTCAAGAGGAACTTGGTAGTTGGTATAAGAGTAGGGGCCAGACCTATACTGCAAAAACAGTCTAAGTAACATATGTCACTTAAAGGGTTCTTCCTTAGCTAGGCAGATTAGGAAGCTCTACAATAACAGAGCATACATTTAATGAATCGTTGTAATTAATAATGATACACCTTTTTAAGGTCAAAATAGGTGGAATGACCGCAGGAATTATGTCATGGCAGAATGACCTTTTGACTCCTTTTAAGCAGTGTGATTTCAATGTATCAATAAAACGGTTTTTTTTTGTTGAACTTGCCAGAAAAAAACACTTTTTTGACAGATATGTTCATTTGTTTGGTAGCTTTAAACGTTTTAATATTGCAATTTTTAAAACAATTATCGGCATCAGCTAAAGGTCCTCTGTACACATTTTCTTTTTTAACCTAATGTTAAATTTTTGAACTATCGGACAAATTTGCTCAGCTCAAAATATAAATGCATCATTAATGCTGTACCTACTTGTGCAACAGAGATGAGAAAAATCTACTCATGTTAAATAATTTGAATCGCAACAGAAGAACCATAATCACCTAGGGTTAGTCGGGGTCGGGGGGGGGGGGGGGGGGGGGAATTTTTTTCGATCTCAGACCATAGTGCATTCATCGTTTTTATTAGGCACTCCATGGGATATGTGACTGCCTATGAGCCCAAAGAAAAAATGATGCCTTTCAAGGATACTACGAGTACATGTGAGATAATAGCTGTATTAGCTGGTGTCAACCTGATGATAGACCAACACCACAAGTTCGCACCACAGGCGGATCCGGGGGAGGGGGGGCGACCCGGGGATCCGAAAAAAAATCGAGAACAAGAAAGAGAGAAAATGCAAAAGAAAAAGAGAAGGAAGGGGAAAAAAAAAGAAGCCTTCAAGAAAGGTTAGGTGAATTAGATGTAGATAATGTTGGGGGGGGGGGGGGGCTATTGGGGTTTATAAGAACAAAAATTGAAATGAGGTAGTGTGAAAGTGAGGATCACAGTAGTTAAAAGATGCCTTAAATTTGCTCTAGAGAAGCTTAAAGTATCAAAATTCCTCAGACCCCCACTCTCGTTACCAAAATCAGGGGGGCAATTGCAGGTTTTGCGAAGGGGGTTCCAATTCGATAACTTCTTCCCCTTTCTTTTCTTTTGCCTCTCATATTTTTTACTTTTGGCTTTTTGACTTTCTTATTTGGGCAGTTTTCAAAGAAAACATTTTGTTTTTGGTTTTTTTTGTGGGGCCCAGAATACCCCCCTCCCCCCTTGAGACTTTTCTGGACCCGCCCCTGGTTGGCATACTGGTTCGATAGTAAATGCAAAAAAAAAAAAGTTGTGTCAAATGCATGGCGAAACTGCTGAGACGGAAATTGATTTTCATGTTATTTTGATCACAAGACGATTCGAGCTTAACAGTAATGCTTTTGGTATCACTTTGAAATGTAGGCGCTTTCAAAGGACGCGCGCGATAAAGGTGCTCGTCTCTGCGGTTACGGTGCATGAGTCCAAGCACCAACGCAATAACCTCTTGGTGCTTCCACATTCCGGGGCGTGGAGTCATCCACGAACCGAGGGTTTTTTTCCTTTTTCTTTTCATACTTTTTATCCAAAAAGTGGTGCATAAGATCCAAAATCTGAGAATTCCATGCACCAACCTAGATTAATTTTTTTTTCAACTGGAAAAATCCTAGCCCCCAGAAGTTTCTAACGATGTAGAATTTCCGCAAATTACCTGGTAAAAATGGTCCATGAAAATCCCTAACAAAGCTCCATGCAATATGGATTTCCATAAAATTCATAAGTATCTCCAATCTCCATGAAATTGCACGGAAACCCTTCTAAATCGTTAGGGACTTCCATATATAGGTCATATGAAGTGATCCTTATGATTTCATGGAAATCCATATTGCGTGGAGATTTGTTCACAGTTGACCAAAATTCCGAGGGCAATAATTATTATTTTTCCATAACATTTCATGGAATTCCGTGGATAATTATTCTTATTTTTCCATAAAATGGCAGGAATTATGTGGGCCGCTCATGGGATTCCATAAGAAAGTCCATGTAATTTCATGGAAAAATAATGCTCACGGAATTTTGGTCAAGGGAATTCATGGAATACTTTTACCAGGGCTACTTAGGCACTTTTAGGCGTAATAAAGTGAAAGCTTTAGGTAATTGTGAAATTGAAAAATTTTGAATTTTCGAAAATATGTCCAACTCTTTGGGTGAGTTTTTTTTTTTTTTTTTTACAGCCAACCTGTACATTATCAAAATGAAACACGTTTCAATGGGGATCTTGCAAATTTTTGCTATAGTGGTTCGAAGAGTTGAATCTTGCCTAAAAATATGTAAAAATTATGATGAGTATACTAAAAAATCACGAAATTCACTCTCAGAATCGGGCTTAATGGTGGAGAGACGCAGGTGTCGCAGGTATCATGGGAGATTCCCATCTAAATTGAGACATATCTCTGTGTTTCTGTAGAGAAACTGACAAATTAGTCAGGAATCTCCCATGATACCTGCGTTGAATCGTCATTACGAACTTGCCGTTACATGAAGTTATGTGAGTTTATACTGAATTTTAGACTTTCTTTTAGGGTGATTTTCACTGGTTTTTACATTAGAATGGACTATTCATTTGCTCTTAGCAAAATTTTGCAAGAGCCCCATTGCGAGAGGTAAACGCAATTATCGCCAGAAAAATTTACCGTCATTTACCTACCTACAAATACGCATGCGCATTGCGCACAGAGAGTAGGATGCGTTTTTATTAGAATGCCCGCGTTCGCATCTTAGAAAGTAAGTCTCATTTCTCAATTCTCGGCGAGTTTCATTTATAATACCTTACAGATACTTTATACTTCACAGATATTTTACTTCACTTTCGCTCTGACCTCATTTCGCGCGGGTGCGTCTTGTCTTGAGTCTTGGAGTCTTGACTGTCTTGAGCGACGACTTGAGCCGAGCAGCGAACGAGCGATACACATCTCAATTCAACGTATGATGTCCTTGAATTCCAAGAATTTGGCTCCATTCAGCGTCTGTGATATTCGAAACGGATTCCAGCTCTCTATCAGATTTTATCGGATTATCGCCTTTATTAAATAAGATATGTACTTCAGATGTCACTTACCTACCTAGTCCGTTGCATAATGGTAGGTTAATTTTAAACGGGAAGTTACCCGAATCACAGCTGCCGTTTTGCGTGTAATTAACTGTCTTTTTAAAGTCACCGATGATTCCACCGATTGAGAAAATATTACACGGTGCATTTCCGTGTATGACTGTAATGCACGAAAATACTCGTATATGTAATCTTTTTTAACCGGTGAAGTCGTCGATGACATTAAAAAAACTTGCGACTATTTTTATAATTTAACGGCGATTGCACCGATCCAGAAAATATTACCGATGAAAGCATTTTCGTGCCGTACAGTCATACACTGAACTGGACTGTGTACTCTTTTCTCAACCGGTGGAATCATCGATGAATTGAAAAATGCCATTAACTACACGCAAAACGGCAGCTCTGACCCGAATAATCATTTTTCTTTATTGAAGCAGTGGCGCCTCGTTGGTCTAGACAAGTCACAGCTTTCGAAGTGGAAACGAAAAGAAAATATGGCAGAAAATAAATCAAATCCGCAATAAGTATAATTATTCAAAGTTGAATTTCTTAATCCGCTCTTTCTGACGTTAAATGTGTTTACCCCTCGGAATTGAAACGTGTTTTATTTTGATAATATAGATTGGCTGTAAAATAATACATGCCGCAAAAGAGTTGGACATATGTTTTTGAAAATTCATAATTTTTCAATTTCACAACCTAAATCGAATCACTTTACGCCTAAAAGTGCCAAAGTAGCCCTGGTGATTCTGTCAGTGTTCCATGAATTTCCTTGACCAAAATTACGCGAGCATTATATCCGCATTCTTTTTCCATGAAATTACATGGATATTCTTACGGAATATATCCCATTCCATAATTATTATTATTATTATTATTATTCTATAATTTTATGAAAAAATAATAATTGCCCACGGAATTCCATGAAATATGATGGAAAAATAATAATTGCCCACGGAATTCCATGAAATATGATGGAAAAATAATAATTCCATGAAATGTTATTTTTCCATTTCGAGAAATTCTGAATGGGTCATTTTTAATTAATCACCCCGTATACCCATATTAAATAATACACAACAAAAGAGTGAAAAATAGTACTTGGGTGGTAAACCCATCAGTAATTTTAACAGATGGAAATGCGTGCGAACCATCTTGCAGGTACTATAAGAGGTGTCTAGAATTTTATTCAAGTCCACAGCGTAAGTACAATGCCCAATGGGTATTTCGCCAACTTGTGCGACTGCATTACGGCGGATGAGTTCACGCGTATCTTATAACTTTGAAGAACCGATTCACTGTGGGCCAGTTCAAAAATTTAGCACGCCAAAATTAATAACTTTAAAACCACTTGTGATATTTCCATGAAAATTGGTACCTGGGGGTTTTTTAAGGTGCTAATTCCGATTTTTCACTCAAAATTTGTAAACAAAAATTCTTTACACATTTTTTTCAAAATTTAAAAAAAAAAATGGAAAAAATTCGTTGAAAGTTAGTGCCAGGAGGTTGTTTAATGTGCTAATTGTGATTTCCTACTCAGAAATCTGTACAAAAATTCCTTAACAATTTTCAAAATTTAAATTAAAAATTCTCAAAATTTTTCAAAATTTTAAATTTACTCACAAAGAGAGTCAACATAATTTAAGGAAATATCACATTATAAAAAGGCAACAGGCAGCTCATAAAGCCTTTAAATAATATCACAAAATAATAAATATTAAAGTTACCAGACACGTAAGTTGGAAATACTATCATACATTTTTAGTGCTAATGATAAAAAACTTACTATCTTAAAAAAAAGTAGAATGTAGGAAAAATAATTGAAAAAAAATCACCACCATTATTATATTATTAGTTCCTATTATTTTCATTAATTAATTAATTAATTAATTAATTGGTTAATTGTTTTTCTCCTCCCCCGTCTCCTCTGTTAAGACGTGAAAAGGTATTAATCAAGCCGCAAAGGATTACCACTGAGACCGAGTATATATCTATACATTAATTATATTATTTGATAATTCATTCGGTTATTTCCATTTTTCAAATTATTTTGCACAAAGAAAAAGAAAAAGGTGTATTGTGAAATCAAAGTATAGATGAGGAAAATCTAATAAATACGCAGCCTCCATTGCCTGTATTAAATAGAGGTTATTACCTGAGAAGAGAATGAAATGTGCATTTCAAAGATGTTCAAATAGAGGCGTTATCACATCATACGACTCTTTAAATTTCCTTTACTCAAAACTGTATATTTATGGCAACGTTGTATTTTAATCGAGTAGTATCTATCTCGGGTAATGATAAGGCAGAGTCTAGATGGCAAATCTAACAGATATAGCATCCGTTCCCAGTATTTATAATGTATAATACTTGAGAAGAGAATGCTACGTGCATTACAAAGATGTTAAAAGACACGTCACATCATACGGCTCTTTACATTTTCTTTTGTGTACCTACACGAAATTGCGTACATTTGGCAACGTCACATTTTAACCGAGTAGTATCTATCTTGCTTATTTATCAAATAAATGTACAAAACATTGCATCTCGGGTGAGGTAAAGCGACCAACGCATCTTCATTTGATTGATTGAACTACAGGTTCTTACATCTGGAATCGAAAGATGCATTTTTTGCATTCACTTCACCCTTGCCAAACTATACGCGACTAAAATTCGATTTGCTCCTATTCTTTCTGATGAAATGAAGCAGTTTGTCAAGAAATTTCGCAATGAAAAATAGACCTTACGATCTTTAAGCGTGGAAATTCAATAGAACATATAATTTAAAGTTCTCTCCCCCTCCCCCACCCCACCCCTCACATTTGGGGTTGTGTCCCCTATCTGATAACTTAGATTTGATCCTAACATATTTTAAGTACATTAGAAATACAACATATTTATATTTACTGCAAAATTCAACTCAAAATCTTCTTCATTTGATCTAAAATTGTATTTTTGCGCATCATAATGAAACCTCGTGTTTTCAGTTTGATGGAACCTGCCTTCGAAAAAAATTGGAAAAACATACTTGTACCTATTTGTTCCTATTGGGACCTGTTTTGGGGTGATCTTTAGGGTATAAAGAACTCAGAACAGCAATAAAACTCGTGGCATTTTGTGGCTTTTGTTTTTGCGGGTCCAAAGAAGATGAAATAATTGTGGTCTTTTTTCTTAAATAAGAGCCTTTTTTACCATGCAATTTTGTAGACACCATTTGATCCAATGATAATCAAAACTATCAGTGGCGGCTCGTGCGATTTGGCAACCATGCAAGTTTTACATCTAAACTTAGGTAAAAGAATCGATTCTTGCGGAGGCTGACAGCCTCCGGGAGAATCGATTATTTTGCATTGATTAAATGGGAGGAGTACACTGTTGCCAAATTTCACGAGCCGCCACTGAAAACTATACTAAAAAAACTCGCATTTTTATGTAGATTTTGCCAACATACACAGAAATTGTGTGCAGGCAACGCTGGTGGTATAAAACAAAGCAAAACGCAAACACTTTCTGCATGCACGCGCTGCCGGCGACGCGACGGTCACAAGTAGCAACATTTCTCCCTTCAATTAGTCATCGATATCGTGATAAAACATATAAAAGGCATTGATCTACGACATCAGTGGAAGCTGAAGAAGATTTTAACCAACCTCCCGCACCTCAAAAAAAATGTCGCCAAATTGACTTTTGGCGCGCTAAATTTTTGAACTGGCCCATAGTGCGATTAGGTGACGAACGCTCTGAGAACGGTGAAAATCCACACTTATAGAGTCATAAATGTCCTTTCAAAATCTGAGGATATCAAAACAGCGCACGTGCAAAATTTCTCGTGAGGGCCACTTCTAAAGTATTGACACTTTTAAAATCATGTCTTGTCGAGCGCCTTCAATTTACAGTATAGGCAAAATGAACGCCGCGGAGTAGGAATATTTATCTACCCACTAAATTTGATGAAGCGAGCGAGAGAGGTGCTTTGTCTTCGTAATCTGGTAATCTGGTACCACCGTCTATCACCATCATTAAGAGCTCGCGTTTGACAGAATTTTATGAGTTTGGGAATGGAATTCGTGATTTTTCAGTGCACTTATCGTAATTTTTACAGGGTTTTACACTCGAGCGAATAGTTTATAAGCTTGTTGCAAAAGTTTGCAACAGAGTTCCATTACTTCTAAATAACGTGCCTTAATTAATCAAACTGTTGACTTTAAAGCCGAAGTTCAGGTATATTTCGCTTTAAGCAATGTTCATCACTCTATAGTTGTAGGCGACTGTTGGCTGTTGTTTTGTTGAGCCCCTGAACAATTCAACTCGGGAAGCTTAGAAATAATATTGAGGTGGTCCCTGCATTTTAGCAGCCCATGCGCGTTTGTGCTGTTTTTGCGCCTAACAGCGCAATTGAAAGATACACTCAAGAAGTATCACACTATCACCCCTACAAATATAGGGCTCTTGCAAACTTTTGCTAGGGGATTGAAGAGTTGATTCTTGCCTAAAAACATGTAAAAATGACGATAAGTGTACCAAAAAATCACGAAATTCACCCTCAGAATCGGGATTATTGGCGGAGAGACGCAGGTATCAACCATGGGAGATTCCTATCTAAATTGAGACATATCTCTGTGTTTCCGTAGAGAAAGTGACAGATTAGACAGGAATCTCCCATGATACCTGCGTTGAACCGCCGTTAAGAACTTGCCGTTACAGCAGTTATATGTGAGTTTATTGCTGGAATTATAGACTTTCTTTGGATGATTTTCGAGATTTTCACTGGTTTTTACATCAGAACGGACCATTCATTTGCTCACAGCAAAAGTTTGTAAGAGCCCCATTGAGGAGAAAAAGTATTACTATTTCATTAAACTGTCGAATCCCATTAACTTTGCGCTGATTTAATTGTTGGGTGCAAAAACCGCACATAGGAAACTCACTTTTTTAAAATGACCGCCAATCAAACCACATTTTTTTGATGATTTTTCCGAGGATTTTCTTCTAAGAAGGTTCAAAGCATAAAACCACGAAAAAATATACTCATTTCCGAATCATATCAACGCGCTATTATCAAACGAAAACTTTAAACCTCTATTGCATATGGTGTTACCCATAGGTACCTAACATAGGGTATTTTAATTTCCAAAAAATCAAGAAATGAGGGGCTATATTCATTCTGCATGTTGTTACCTATAGGTAACAATATGGCCGATGTGGAGGGGGGGGGGGACAAATTATGACCCATAGTGCTCCAGTAGTGCCAACATGAAAAAAACCGGTTTACCCCCCGAAATCGGCGAAAAAAAAAATATTAATTCATGCATCAATAGAGGGTTAAACCAATACCGTCTCTACTCATACCAAGTTGATTTTTTTAGGTTAGGGTCGTCGTGGTATGGATTTTACACATACTCTTATGGGAGTTGAGAGTAATCCTGTAATAATGGAAATTGAACCCAACTTTCCAGTTATTAAACCTCTTCCAACGACGTGAAAAGTTTGTTGGAGTTCAATGAGACAGATCAAAATCTTCAGGGAAGTAATTTAATTAAGAAAAATTGAATATAATGACTATCTCCAGGTGGGAGGGGTGGAGAGAGTCGTTACACCTCCACCACCCGTCCCGCCTGGAGGCAGTCATTATAAATTCAATTTTTCTTGGTTTGGAGTAGCATTCATGAACTTTTTTTTGCTATGGTAGCACTCAAGGATCACTTCCAGAACGGTTTTAAGAGGTTTCTGCGCCGAAAATCAAGTTTAAACTAAATAATTGGTACACGGAAAAAAACTACGGTGAAAATAACCATACGGATACCTGATTTTGGCACCTGCTAGATGTTATGGTAATGTTAACCAGAAGTATACTATGTTTTGACTAGATACTAGGTGATGTAACCTGATTGCATGTCGAATTTACTCAAAGTATCGGTAAATGTACCATACTTCTGGTCAAGTTTACCATAACATCTAGCAGGTGCCAAAATCAGGTATCCGTATGGTTATTTTCACTAATCTTTTTCTTCCGTGTAGTTCTCCACTTCACTCCCGTAAGAGTGCGTGTAAATTTTATACCAAGACGAACCTAACCTCTCGGCCCTCTCGGGTTTCCAAAAGGAGCAGCCTGGTATGAGTAGAGACGGATTTGGTTAAACGCGTTTTCTCGAAATCAGGTTTTTCCGTGGTTTGGATCGTGGTCGGTTTTTTTTTTGCCGCCACCTCCTCAATTTGTCTCTGATATAACGAATGTTATCGCTCACTTTGAGAATCACTGATGCAGGCAGTCCTTGAGTCCCTTGATGGAAATATTGTATAGGGAGTACCGACACGAGCTCAACGAGTTGTGATTGGTCGTTGGTTTTAGGCTCTCACGGAGTCGAGCAGGAGTCGACGACATCGAAGGCTCCATACGAAAGGAGTCGATTCGTAGAGGAACGTATGGGAACGGACCGGAATGCCGGCAAATCCGCCAGTCCACCACTGGTCCACTGTCGAACTTAACCTTCGAATGCGTTCACGCGGTCGACAAAATCGACTCCTGTCAAAATGCATAAAGTGTCGTGTCGGTACTCCCTATACAATATTTCCATCAAGGGACTCTAGGCAGTCCTTGGTTAATAGGTGTGTGAGTGAGGCAGTGAGGCGTACGGAAATTGCCACGCGTTATCCCATTGTGCGCGAATCATGGAGAATTTAAGACTGAGATTGAGAGTGAGGAGTCAAGAGTGAGGCTCGGGGCCCCGGTTTAGGTTTGGCTTCTTCCAGTTTCAGCTCATTCTCATTCTCATTCTCATTTTCACTTTCTCTCTCGGAGACTCTCAGTGTGAGACTTTGAGGTTCGCGCAGCGCGCCTCCGCTCGTGTTGCGCTTGTCGCTTGTCCATGATTCGCGGGCGCACGTCCCGCAACGCAACGCTCCGCTCCTACACGCTACCCCCCGAAGGCTGAATGGAGGATGCGAGGATGTGTCAGTGGCATAGTTTTTATTCCTATTTGAACCTATAGAGAAATATAGATCGATAAGAAGTTTGATTGAACCGATTGTTTTCTATGGGTTTTGTACACCGAGAAAAATTTCCTGTTGCCTTAATCGGACGTCATATGTCATGTTTATACTTTCTTATTCGGAATTCCTGGCATTTTAACAAAAAATTTCTGTTGTTTTAAAAAGGAATTCCTGTTAAAGTAACAGGAAGTAACAGAAATCAGAGACAATATATAATAGAGACCACGCACTACCTATCTTGCCCATGTTTGCACGCGGTGGCAACTTTTTTTTTCGGGGTCTCAACAGAACACCGCTAACATGGTCCATACGTTGACTGATGAGAAACATCGTTGAGATTTTTGCCTAGTGAAACCAGAAGCACCGAAATTGCATCAGTCAACGTATGGACCGAATTGGATGGTGCACTCTCATGCTCCCTGTGTTAATTCCTGTTGAGTCCCGAAAAGTAAGTCAGCCACCGCGCGCACGGCTAGTGCGTGGTCTCTATTATATATTGTCTCTGGTTGAAATAATAGGAATTCCTGTTGAAATAACAGTAATTCTTGTTGAAACAACAGGACTTTAGGTTAAGTTAAGTATTAAACATACGTCCGGTTGAATTAACTGGAAATTTTTTCTCAGTGTATGGTCGAGACTCCCTTGATAGAAATATTGTATGGGGAGTGCCGAACCGAGCTCAACGAGTTGTGATTGGTCGTTGGTTTTAGGCTTTCGAGGAGGCGAACAGGAATCGGCGACATCGAAGGCTCAACACAAAAGAGTCGATGAATAGAGGAACGTATGGGTACGGACCGGAATGCCGGCAAATTCGCTTGTCCACAAAGATTACTTATACATACAGATATGGCACAAGCCATCTTGCCCGTGTTAAGCGAAAAATGGATAAAACGCCGGCCGTGATACAACCGGGCATACAGATGGGATTATAAAGATTACAGAATTCTGGTTCGAAAATATTACGTTTCCCACTTTTCCTGTGTTTGTTTGCGGAACTAGAACAAACATGGATCACAGTGGTGGCTCGTGCAATGTGGCAACAACGTATTATCTTCATGTGAATCTATGTAAAACAAACGATTTTCAGGAGGTGCAATCGCACCCCCAAGATATCGATACTTTTGCATAGGTTTAAATGGCAAAAGAGTACCTATATGCCAAACTGCACGAGCCGCCACTGACGGGTCAGTGAACAATGGAATGTGGAACATGGAACAGTTTTGTAACTATTTTGTAAGAGACAAACATGGAAAATGTAATCTTTTCTCTAAAATCTTATTTATGATCCCCTCGGCCTCTGTATGCTCGGTTGTATCTCGGCCGGAGTAAACTTAACAAAATTCGGGCTTATGCCATATCTGTAGGTATTAGTTGGTAATCTTTGCTTGCCCATCGTCCATCACTGGTCCCATGTCGAACTTCACCTTCGAATTCGTACAGGCGGTCGACTCCTTTCAAATGTATAAAGCGTCCTGTCGGTACTCCCTAGGTATAATCTTCAATATTGTCACCTGATCATTCAACCATCCATCTTGTAATTTTGTTAAACGCATTCATTTGAGTTTGTGAGTGGTTTTAGGAATTAACTGATGCTCTCAACGTTAATTTCAGGTGATTTTACATCGGTTTAAAATCTTCCATAACGCTGTAGAAAAAGTTTGCAACTGACCAAACTGACTTGACTCTACTCATACCAAATTGCTTTTTTGAGGTTAGGGTCATCGTGGTATGGATTTTACACATACTCTTATGGGAGTTGAGAGTAAAACTGTAATAATAGAAATTGAACCCAACTTTCCAGTTCTTAAACTTTTTCCAACGACGTGAAAAGTTTGTTAGAGTTCAATGAACAGAATTAAAATCCTCAGAGAAGTAATTCAATTAAGGGGGTATACCACCCAAATTAAAAAAAATCGTTCCTGATGACTTAGAGCCCTCAATTTTTTTTTGGTAACACATACTGATGTAAATTAGAGATCCTGAAATTTTTGTGAAGCTGGTTGCATACCTGCCCCTTAAAAAAAAGTATTTCCTGAAAAAACGTTGACGACTTTCAAACAGCTTTTTTAGAGTTAGAATTGCTCAATCACCTTGGTCTTGGTCTCAAATGAAAGGTATCAGTGTCCTCTAGGGTCTCTTGTATGGACTGTTTTTTTTTGTCGAGAGGAAGTATTTTTTTCTTAGTGTTTCTTCGATGTGACATTTTTTTCATGTTTTTTTTTTTTTTTTTAAACATTAATAGATATTTGAGATGTTAGGTTGAGGGCAAATCCATACAACAGTACCTAGAGCATGAAATTCTGCACATTTAAAAAAAAACTGAAGTCTCTAGCTATCATAGTACTCGAGAAAAGCTGTTTTGAAGTTGAAAAAACAAGCGAAAAATTGATTTGAAAAATCCGAACTTTTTTCCAAAAAATTTTCTAATTTTCTCAATTTCGCTATGTTGACTCATAAACTTTAAAATTAATTTAAAAATACTTTCCGACCTCCTAAAAATTAAAAAAAATATCCTCGTATTCCCTGAATTGTCCTCTACAAAATTGGTGGGGGGGGGGAATAAAAAAAATAAAAAAAATCGAAAAATTAGGGTGGTATACCCCCTTAAGAAAAATTGAATATAATGACTATCTCCAGGTGGGAGGGGTGGAGAGAGCCGTTACACCTCCACCACCCGTCCCGCCTGGAGGCAGTCATCAAATTCAAATTTTCTTGGTTTGGAGTAGCTTTCAATCATTTTATTTGCTCTGGTAGCACTCTAGGATCACTTCCAGAACGGTTTTAAGAGGTTTCTGGGCCGAAAATCAGGTTTCAACTAAATAAATGGTAGTTTTCTACTTCACTCCCATAAGAGTGCGTGTAAATTTTATACCAAGACGAACCCTAACCTCCCACTCTCCAACGAAGCAACCTGGTATGAGTAGAGGCGGTATTGAACTGACCCATTAAATTACATCCATATTAATTCTCTGACTCGACATTATCAATCTGTTGCACACTTGATGGCCGTAATCGGAACTAAAAGTCGACGAGGATCACCTAAAAGCTCAAAAGTAGAAGGGTTCCACAATAATCATCAAAGTCATATTTCCGGCTAATTACTCCAGTATAGGGAGTCTCAGTCTAGTTTAAAGCTCCTCGCTCCTCATCACATTCGAAGCTGAGGCTGGCTTCACGCTTACTTCCGGTTCCGCCACACTCCAGCTTTGCGTCAAAACGACGGTGTTTCAATGCGCCTCGCTCCGACTCGCGTTCCATAGGGGGGGAAAATCCGTGTGTATACATCATACACGATAAATAACATTGATTATAGCCAGAGACGACGCCGAAGGGGGGGGGCAGATCGCATGCTTATAGAGTGGCATTTAAAGAAACCTGCAGGAACGGCAAAATGAGGGTGTAAAAGCAAACAAATTTAAAATATGTCAGTAATATCATGAGGCTAGTTTTAATCGTAGAAGCCGAGTAACAAAAAGGAAACAAAAAAACAAATTTAATACCTTTTCCATTGAAAGCAAATTTATTTTATTTTTTTAAATTTTCTTCTAAACCAAGATTTTTTCCATTCCTTCTAATCACATAATTACTTGGTGCACAGGAGAAGTGATTCCTCTCTGTAGGCGGGTCCAGAATTCTCCTCTCTCTCGTCACTATTCTCCTCCTCTCTCCTCCTCACTCTCTCACTCTCTCTCTCTCTCTCGTCACTATTCTCCTCCTCTCTCCTCCTCACTCTCTCACTCTCTCTCTCTCTCTCTCTCTCTCTCTCTCTCTCTCTCTCTCTCTCTCTCTCTCCTCTCTCTCTCTCTCTCTCCCTCCCTCCGTTCTCTTCACCCATTTGAAAAAGGTGTGTATTAGAAAAGGACAGAGGCAGGTGCCAAAGTAAGTCATGTGACCGTTTATTCTGCTATTCTTTCCTTAAATCCTTACTCAAGAGTGCAAATGGACGGGGAGAGAGAGAGAGGGGGAGAGAGAGAGAGAGAGAGAGAGAGAGAGAGAGAGAGAGACCAACCTGCACGGAAAAAAAAGATTAGTGAAATTAACCATACGATAGCTGATTTTGGCACCTGCTAGATGTTATGGTAAACTTGACCAGAAGTATGGTACATTTACCGATACTTTGAGTAAATTCGACATGCAATCAGGTAACATCACCTAGTACCTAGTCAAAACATAGTATACTTTTGGTTAACATTGCCATAACATCTAGCAGGTGCCAAAATCAGCTATCGTATGGTTAATTTCACCGTAGTTTTTTTTTCCGTGTGTCTGAATGCAATCCACCTGTGCACCTCTCTATTCTTCATACAATCCACGTCTGCATTTGAAAATACGATGTGGGCGAAAAAGAGGAAAATATGAAACGATAAGGGAAAGATACAAAGTAGAAAGAATGAAAGATATAAGAGTGAAGAAAGAGGGAAGGAAAGAGGGGGGGTCGAAGGAACGAGAGTGAAAGGGAAGGGAGGGTGCGTGGAATTCACTGAAAACTCCAAAGGAGGACAAATATTGATAACTTATTTCGATCATAAATATGTCAGCAAATCAACGAACTCGAGACCGATTGAAAACGAGCGCAAGCCGAAGGAAATGGGACGACCGATACTTACAAATGCTCGTTTTTTGGAGTCCTCAAATTGATTTTCCGATTTGATAACTTTTATATCACAATTCCTTTTCCCCTCACTACTCCCATGTCTCTTGCCCCTTGAAACTTTTCCCCGCAGCGGACAACCCCCCCCCCCCCCCCCAACTCCCCTCCACTCCCAGAAAGCTGGGATGCCTCTGTCGTCGTTGAAATTGCGTCGAAAGACACAAAACGGTCCTGGTGCCTGTTGTGCGGTTGCGATTGGCATAGCGCATCGCGCTATAAAATGGTGAGGGAGGGAGGGAGGAAGGGGGGAGAGAGAGAAATAGAAAGAGAGAGAGAGATAGAGAGAGAGAGAGAAAATGTGTGTCATTAGCGATTCTATCATAAGAAGCAGGTTAAAAACACTTTCACCTATCCGCATCCATCCATCTCTACTCATTCAATTCCACAATTCCACCGAGCACCGACCGACAAGCAAGCAAGCAACAGCGCAGCGCAGCGGCGGCGGTCAACGCCTCAACGGTCAACAACTCGCGCGCTGCTAGCAGGCGTTTTCGACGACTCTCTCGCTTTGGGTCGCGGCAGCTCATCTCTTTTGTATCCTAAATCTGTGACTCCATAACTTGAGTGAGAAAATTGCAGTGATGCAATTCATAAAACGGCCCAGCCATCACAAATCACTCTCGCGGATTCATCGATCTATGAGTGGTGAGGTAACGCGTGCCTTGTTCATACGCGACTACAGGAATTTCTCTCTCTCTCTCTCTCTCTCTCTCTCTCTCTCTCTCTCTCTCTCTCTCTCTCTCTCTCTCCCTCTCTCTCTCTCTCTCTATCTATCTGTCTGTCCATTTGAACGTGTGTTACAGAAGGGTAGAAGAGAGGCGAAAGTCACGTGACTGCCCCTAACCTGCCTTTTTCTAACGCACACGATCAAATGGGCGTAGAGAGAGAGAGAGAGAGAGAGAGAGAGAGAGAGAGAGAGAGAGAGAGAGAGAGAGAGAAGGAAAAATTCCTGGATCCACCAGAGGCATCAGGCTCATCTGATCCCCACCAGATTACGGGCGGGGCCGAAGCCCCCTCCCCAAAAGGTAAAGAGAGAGAAAGTGTGAAAAAGTAAAGTAAAGTTAAAGGAAAGAAAATAAGGGAAAGAAAAATAATGGAAGAGATAGAAAAAGAAAGAAATAGAAGGAGAAGGGGGCAAAGGAAGAGAAAATTGAGGGAGCAAAGGAAAGGAAAAAATATTGACTGTAAGTAACTGACTAAATAAATCAATATTAGTGGAAATCGAAGATTAAACACTCGGTTTTTTTTATTATTATTATTATTATTATTTTTTTTTCTATTAGATATTATACAATCACAGAGTTAAAGATTTTAGATCAAACTAACGTTGAATTATGGCCGATGTCTCAATAGACCAAAAAATGAAAATCCTAGTTCCACCGAGTGGAAACAAGGAGATAATTAGTAATTTTCGTCCGTGTTTTTCAAAATTTCATTCAGAATGGGCATCTTGCACGTATTTTTTTCAATTCAGAATATGAAAGAAGAGGAAAAATAAAGAGACACGTATTTTTTCGTTTTCTCTTTAGGACGCGGGATCACCGAGAAAAATTTAAAAAACTTAAATTTTTCAAAATTTTCTGGGAGTGGACCCCCGAACCTCCCGCTAACTGGGGAGTGTCCTTCGCCAGACCCCCAAAATAAATCTATTAACCCGCCTCACCCCCCCCCATCCAATGCAAAAGTCTAGTTACGCCCCTTTTTATGTATATTAGTCAATCGATATTTTGAACGAGTGTACAGTTTTGCTGTTTGATTCTAACGAAATGGACTCTGTCTCTCTGTACTTACTTGTATACATAGTGTACACTGTACAGGTCTTAATTTTCCAGTCGTCAACCGTCCAATCGACTGCCAACCGGCAATCATGGCTGAATTAATTTTCGAAGGTCGCGGAAGTTATTTTGTCGCTACGTCACGAGAGAGACGGACGTGAAGGCAACGCGGTAGCATGATTTCAGTGACTTGTTTGCCAGATTTACTTCATGGGAAAATAATCGTCTAAGATTTCGATTTTAGTTTGATCTCAATGAGCGATCCTGCAAGCAGTCTCTTTCTCTGTCTATGTCTATGTCTATGTCTATACCCCACCCCTCCCCCTCCTCCTCCTCGACCTCAAAATCCTGTGCTTGGCAGCCTGAGCATATAGTGTGATGTGCAGAGCTGCCGTTTTGCGTATAATTTATAATGCATCCAATATGGGTCTGTTGCAAACGTTTGCTACAACGATTAAGAGTGTTTAATCTAAAGTAAAATCGCCAGAGAAGACCATTGCATGTCATCAGAAAGTCATAAAATGCAATAATAAACTCACAAGAGGTGTTTAATGAAATCCAAGATGGCGGATAAATATCGATCAATCTGTATGCATGCACCCAAGGTGTATGGAGAACACTCGACTCAGGGGGCGTGGCCACTTGGGAAAAAGCGACTTCGCCGCCATCTTGTCTCCTATATTTACACCGTGTATTATTTCGCATTGTTGTTTGTGGTTAGGTTTGAAGGGGAATTTTATCTGAAGCAATACTTTATTTATTTGAACAATGCAATGTAATTTTTATCTTTAAATGTTAATGTTGTGACTATAGAATGGATTAACATAATCAATTACGTTGTTCACTTTCCTTTTCAAGATGTGCAATCGAAGTTTGAATCGCGCGGTCAGAAAAATGGCGGCGGAGTCGCTTTTTTCACAACCAATCAGAGCCAACCTCAGAGTGTTGTCCATACCTGTTCTCCATATACCTTGGCATGCACCGTGAACATCCAAGGATGGCCAACTTTGACAACCTCACTGGAGGTAAAGGTTATGTGTTTGTTTACGTTGTGATTGGTTGTGATCGAAAATGTGAGGTTGGCTATCCTTGGATGTTCGCGGTGCATGCATACAAATTTCTCGATATTTATCCGCCATCTTGGATTTCATTAAACACCTCTTGTGAGTTTATTATTGCATTTTATGACTTTCTGCTGCCACCAACGGACTTTTCAGGCGATTTTACATTAGTTTAAATACTCTTAATCGTTGTAGCAAAAATTTGCAACAGACCCATTCACCGATGATTCCACCGGTTGAGTAAAGATTACACAGTTCAGTTCAGCGTATGACTGTAATGCACGGAAATACTAGCATCTGTAATATTTTCTCAACCGGTGGAGTCCGTCTATGACTTTAAAAAACTTGCGGACATTTTAATAATTAAACGGTGATTGCACAGATTGAGAAAAGATTACTGGCCGGAGCATTTTCGTGGAGTAGTCATACACTTGTCTGAACTGTGTTATCTTTTCTAACCCGGTGAAATCATCGGTGAATTTAAAAATGCCATTAATTATACACAAAACGGCAGCTCTGGTGCAGTGGCGGCTCGTGCATTGTGGCAACACTATTTTTCCTCCATTTGATATCATGTTAAAAAATCGATTGGATAGTGAAGCTCTGCTTCATCAACAATCGATTGTTTTACATAGAATCAAAGTGAGACAAAACATTGTTGCCAAATTGCGCGAGCCGCCACTGCTCTGGTGCAGTGGTGGTCCTCAGGTCCTCCTATATCCATTGTATTAGTATTACTATTACTATAGACTCTGGCAGTGGCGGCTCGTGCAGTTTGGCAACCATCATTATTTTTCATTTAAACCTATGCGAAAGTATCGATATATTGGAGGTGCAATTGCGCATCTCCTAAAAATCGATAGTTTTACATGAGTTTAAGTGGATATAATCCGCTGTTGCCGCACATTCTACGAGTTGCCACTGTTGATTGGTCATAACAGGAGCGTTCTCGAATTCTCCAGAGTATTGCACCGGTGCAGAAAAGATTATGAATATCGATAATTTCCAACGTATATAGTTATACCACAACACAAGATACTACAATCTTTCCTGCACCGGTGCAATACTCGGGAGAATTCTAGAACGCTACCGACGCGACGCTTGCGGTGTTGCATAGTCACGCTCTTGCCAGATGGTGCAGAAAATATCATCGATGGACTCTCCGTTTTATTAATTCTATTAAGGTGATTCCATGCCAAGTGACCAATGAGTTCGAGTAGCGATTATGCGATTTTCCAATGTGTGATTGTGCTCACCTTAATTTCAAACCAATTTCAAAAAAATTCGTTAAAACTTTTTTTTTTTTTTTTTTTTTTTTTTTTTTTTTTTTTTTAACTTTAAAGGTTAAAAAAAATGAAATAAATAAACTGAGCCCGTGTGAATATTTATTCCATTGCGGTAACCCATTCAATATGGGGTCGCGTGCGCAATCTCGCAACGAGCTGTATTTGGTTAATTTAAACGCATGAAAAAGATCGATTTAATGGAGGTGCACAATGCACTTTCCCCCAGTCGACAGTTTACATAGGTTTTAATAGACCAAATGCAGCGTTGCCAGATTACACGCGACGCAACTGAATCCCTAAGATTGCTAATTGTTGTACCTATTAAAACCAAGGGGAAAGATCGAATAATCAGGTGAGTGGAGTCAACAGTATCAGTGGAGAAAAGAGAAAGAAGAAGGAGGGAGAGAGAGAGAGAGAGAGAGAGAGAGAGAGAGAGAGAGAGAGAGAGAGAGAGAGAGAGAGAGAGAGAGAGAGAGAGAGAGAGAGAGAGAGAGAGAGAGAGAGGGAGAGAAAGAGAGAGAGGGAGAGAAGAGAGGGAGAGAAGAGAGAGAGAGAGAGAGAGAGAGAGATGAAAAATTGGCAAGGTTTTAACGACAAGATTTTTTACATAAACTTAAATGGTCACAATGCAACGTTGCCAGATTTCACGCTCCACCGCCGCGCCTTGCGCCACTGTGGGAATCGATACTCTAGCGCCCGAAAATGCGCATTCCACATTCATTAATTTTTCATCGGCCGGGTACGAGGACGCGATTTTTGACACTAAAACTAGCCTCGCAAAGTTCGCAATCGCGCAGCCGCCGCGGGTCATACACCAGAGAACCAACGAACCAACTCAGGGAACCCCACCCCACTCACCTTTCAGCCTGTCCCGTGCATTCATAAACTCACTCATTCATAACCGCGTCTTTATTTTGCTCGTGTCCATTCAATAATCGATACTCTGATTGTGAGCAGAGATTTGGAGTCGGAACCACAGAAAAAATTGAAATTTGCAACTCTCCTCGAGAAAAAAATGAATGATACTTTCAGACCTGAAATTTTCAATTCAATAACTAATTTAAGTTTTATGTTTTAGCGTAGACAGAAATTACTTTCAACACAGGTGTCATGGGGGATTCCTCTCTCTCTTTCTATAAAACCACACATAGGAAAGCTTCTAATTAGATAGGAATCTCCCACGGCACAGTTGGCGTGTTAAAGGATGTTAGTAGACGGCTTATAGATTTTGGTTCTGACAAGCAACCTCCAATACACACCGCAATGAATTTAAGCATTGCAGGTGGCCTACCTAAGCCAAAATCTAAGGCGTTGACTGACATTCTTTAATTCGCTGACTGTACCTCCGCGCTATTGCGTCTTAATCTTTAAAGTTATATTGTGAGTTTGTGCGTGAATGTCTTAATGTTTACTTTCTCACAACTAACGAAGTCAGTAACTGAGAAAGTATTGCGATGGCGCAGTTGTCTGTTTGTCTGTAAGTATATCCCATCATAACTTTAGAATCAATGGTTCATATGCATCCACATTTTGCAGAGAAGTTGCTTTTAACATTCCCAAAGGGATTTTTTTTTTTGGTTTTTCGAAATTTCAAATTGTAAGCAAGTTATGTAGAGTAAAAGATATCGATTAAAATCAATGGGAAAATTGGTTGACGTAGGGAAAAATTGGATTAGGTATTTCAAATTTAGCTGTTTGAATTTTGATTAAAGCTTGCAAAAGTATTCTGCAACCAGCCTACTGTAAAATTAAGCCCCTAAAGGGGGTTCGGGCTGGGGGTCTCCCCCAGAATATTATGAGGGGGTCTGGGGGTCTCCCCCAGAATATTAAAAGGGGGTCTTGGGGTCTCTCCCAGAATAATAAAGGGGGTCATGGGGTTTCTCTCAGAATAATAAAGGAGGGTCTGGGGCAGTGGCGTCGCAAGCAATTTGGCAACAATGTATTCTATCCATTTAAACTCATGTAAAAGATCGAATTCAGGGGATGCACAGTGCACAAGGAAAATTCGAAAAAATTTAATGAGTTTTGAGTTTATATGGAGGAATTGCATTGTTGCCAGATGGCACGCGACGCCACTGCTCTGGGGGTTTCCCCCAAAATATAATGGGTATGTTGCAAACTTTTGCTACAGCGATATAGAATGTTAAACCTTAAGTAAAATCACGTGAAAAGTCCATTGGTGGTATTAGAAAGTCATAAAATGCAGTATTAAATTCACAAGAGGCGTTTAACTGAAACCCAAGATGGTGGTATCGAGCAACCTGTGTGCACCGTGATCATCCATGATGGCCAACGTTAACAACCTCACAGCATCGGAGGTTATGAGTTTGTTTGCGTTGTGATCGGTTGTGATAGATGTTGTGAGGTTGGCTATCTTGGATGTTCATGGTGCTTGCATACAGGTTGCTCGCTATTTTACCGCCATCTTGAATTTCAGTTAAATGCCTCTTGTGAGTTTGTTATTGCATTTTATGACTTTCTGCTGCCACCAATGGACTTTTCACACGGTTTTACATGAGATTGATCACTATTTAGCGCTGTAGCAAAAGTTTGCAACAGACCCATTAAGGGGACCCTCCTATTAAGTTTGATGTGAGAAAGTGTTCGTGGGATGTTCCCTACAGTTTAATTAACGTACGCATAGTCATTTCTCCTTCATTTTACTAACGAAGAAACTATTCAATCACTTATAGCAAAAACGTTAGCAAGAGCCCCCTTTTTGTCCATCGGTGGATTCCATTAAAGTCTCGCAAAAAGGCAACCCTGAGTTTAGACTGTAACGATCCACTTCGATAGAGATGAGGAGAGAGGAGTTGCATGATGCTACCTGTGAGAGGGCCCAGGAGGGGGGCGGAGAAGGGGTGGGGGAGGGTTGTTTGTACAACGGTGGGCAATGACAGAACTTTGTGTGAAAATTCACTGTCTAGCTATAGGTATGACTTTCCACGCCACTCCACCGTTGTCAGTTCATCCGCGGAAAATCCCCTTATTACATTTCCCCACATTGAAACCACTGTAGCGTAAAATCGAGTGGTTATTTTTCTCCGTTCCGAGGGACAGCCGTGTGCTCCTTCCTGATGCCCGACGCCAAATTCATTGCAAAGGATGCGATTTGGATTGTGAGACAAATTGCACGTCAGGGCATACTCTCGAATCGTGTTGAACAAATTCCGGCTGAGTTGCCAAATTGTACGGGAATCATCATGTTTTCATTTCATATTGCGCGTTGTTTAGAAAATCAGAGGCGCGCGCATGAACAGGAATTTCCTTCTCTCTTTATTTCTCTCTCTATTACTCTTCCTCTCTTCCTCTCTCCCCCTCTCTCTATCTTCGTACGTTTGACAATGGCGAATGGGGCTCTTGAAAACTTTTGCTAGAAGCAAATAAATGGTCCAATCTTATGTAAGGACCAGCAAAAATCACGAAAATCATACTGAAGAAACCTAAAATTTAGTAATAAACTCACATAACTGCTATAACGGCAAGATGGTAATGGCGGTTCGACGCAGGTATCATGGGAGATTCCTGTCTATTATGTCAATTTCTCGACAGAAACACAGAGATATGTCTCAATTTAGATAGGAATCTCCCATGATATCTGCGTCTCTCCCGCCATTAAGCCCGATTCTGAGAGCGAATTTTGTGATTTTTTAATGTACTCATCGTCATTTTTACAGGTTTTTATGCAAGAATCAACTCTTCAATCCCCTAAATCAAAAGTTTGCAAGAGCCCCATATACTTGTAATTGAGGACTTTTGGGGAAGAAGGGCCCATAAAACAAGAGGTGTGCTCTTCAGCTAAAAACCTCCATTTACTCACAATGCACCATTCTCAGGAAGAGCACACCCATTGTTTCATGGGCCCTTCTTCCGGAAAAGTCCTCAATTGAGGACTTTCCCGGAAGAAGGGCCCATAAAACAACGAGTGTGCTCTTCAGCCAAATCTTCCATTTACTTACAATGCATAATTCTTAAGAAGAGCGCACTCATTGTTTTATGGGCCCTTTTTCCAAAAAAGGCCTCAATTATATGTTTCATGAATTAACTTATACTTTATTGATTTTGATTTCAGGGCTAAAACGCGCATAACAAACGGGACACCTGACTCCTAAAAATTGAAAAAAATTGTGAAAATATTGACAAAACAAAACAAAAACTTGTGCCAAACGGTGCCTACTAACATCTCACCTAATTTCGTTTTTGTCTGTTTTTCCGTTTAAGAAATATTTTAACTTTTAGGGTGTAACGAACGGGACACCTCGGAGGAGCTCACTTGTTCCGTTCTTTACACTCTAAAAGTTAAAATATTTCTTAAACTGAAAAACAGAAAGAAACGAAATTTTCTGAGGCCTTAGTAGACACCGCTTGGCACAACTTAAGCCTGTTTGTATTTTGTTTTTCCAACGGTTTTACCAACTTTTTCCAGTTTTCAGGAGTCAGGTGTCCCGTTCGTTAAGCGCGTTTTGGCCCTTCATTAATTTATCTTGTGTTAACATGTTTTGTAAAAAGTTGATTTGAAAAGTCTACTTGTACACTGGCACCAAGGAAGAAAGGAACTCTGCTGGACTTCTTGGTGTGAGTCAAAATACATTAAATCTCTCTCTCCCCCCCCCTCCCCTCCC
This sequence comes from Trialeurodes vaporariorum, assembly GCA_011764245.1. Classification (NCBI taxonomy): domain Eukaryota; kingdom Metazoa; phylum Arthropoda; class Insecta; order Hemiptera; family Aleyrodidae; genus Trialeurodes; species Trialeurodes vaporariorum. The sequence continues at coordinate 18,322,114 of VMOF01000111.1, read as the reverse complement.
CCCTCTCCCCCCCTCTCTCCCCCCCTCTCTCTCTCTCCCTCTCTCTCTCTCTCCCTCTCTCTCTCTCTCTCTCTCTCTCCTCTCTCTTCCTCTGTAGCCATTTGAGCAGTCATGTAGCAGCATTGGCGGATCCAGCCCTCGCGAACGGGGGGGGGCGAAATAGGGATTTTTGCCCCCCGGAGACCCCATTTTCTTTTTTTCTCTCTTCCTTTCCCCTTTCCTCCTCCTCTTTCCCCCCTTTTTTGGCCGAACGGGGGAGGCGATCGCCCCCTTCGCCCCCCCGTATCCGCCAATGTGTATAGCAGAAGCTACTTCATGTTGTTGCCTTTTGCAAAATAATAGTTCGCGGAGCGCCTTCAATCGGAAGAATAGGCAAAACCAACACTCCGGAGTAGGAACAGTTATCTAACCCTTTAACTTGAGCGAGCAAGCGGAGATTTGTCTTCGTAACCTGGTATAGAAATAGGATTAGTGGGGGAAAGGGAGAGGGAGGAGAGTGAGAGAGGCAATAGACAATTATATAGAGAGAAAGAGAAATATATTACAGGATCCACCTCTGAACCGGAAATGAGGTGGTTTCTTTTCTGACGATGTGGACAACCCTGCTGCCTGATGCTGCTCCGTGAAATATCTGGAAAGAGAACTTTGTTTTCTTCGGTGGCAACGAAGCCGAAGCAAAGCATCAGGGATGAAGCAGAGGCAGAGAGCAGAATCATACGGACGGGGTGAAGAGTGGGGGGGGAGGGAAGAGGGGATGAGGTGGAGGAGTGGGGGGAGGTAGACAGACACGCATAAACTGCATTGAAATTGAAGTGTCTACCAAGTGTACAAAATGCGCCAAGTGTAACTCGGGTGCCGACTCACAGAGGATGAAAACGAGACGTTTCCTGTACAGATCTAACGGAAACAACCATGACATGGACACCGCGCCTGAAGAGAGAGCAGAGCTGCCGTTTTGCGTGTAGATAGTGACATTTTTCTATTCACCGATGATGATTTCACCGGTTCAGAAAAGATTACACAGTTCAGTTAAGTGTATGACTGCTGCTGTACTGCACGAAAATACTCTGACTCGTCATCTTTTCTTAATTGGTGGAAACGCCGTTAATTTCGTTATATCTCGAACATGCTCCGATACGAAGAGTGGTTAGGATGATTGAGAGTCATGACGGTCCGGTGATGCGCCAATTCACTTGTGAATCATGTCGGAGTGATTAGATACTTTAAGGTGCGTGGAATCTAATGGTAGACTAAAATTTGAGAAAACTGGTTGTATAATAGCATGAATCTGCATTCGAAAATTTGGATCTGATTTTTTTATGGGTAAAATCCACGAGAGAGAGCGAGATGGAGCATTTGTTTGGATCCAATTTTGATCGTGACGGTCAGCACTAAACAGGTCTATTGGCGCCATTTAAGGGTATTTTCCCTTTTTTTTTTTTTTTTTTTTTTTTTTTTTTTTTTTTTTTTTTTTTTTTTTTTTTAGCGAGGAGCAAGTTACTGAAGGTGCGGTCTCTAGTGTATTCTTTGTATTATCTCTGGTTATAGGCTGTCCCAAGAATGATTGAACTTGACAACAGTATATGTTTGGATAAAAACATTAGCTTGTTACTGCTTGTTACGTAAATAATTAGTAACAATAGTTAATGTATTGATTCATAGTTAATTTAACCAATATTTGATAATAATAAACTTACACTAGTAAGATTTGATAGTTGAACTTATTTTTATTATCGTTGGAGAGGAATAAGGAGTCTTGTTTTCACTCTTGAAGTCGTGATGTAACAGACAGATTATTTTCACATAGGGGTTGCTATAGCGAGGTTATTTTACATAAACATATTATCATTATAAACATATACAGCGGGAAGACTGATTGACACTGCTCCTTAATCAATCAGGTCGCCCTATCTGAAGATGGAAGCTGATAATTTCATGAAAGCCATAGAAAAGTCAAATCCAATCTTTTCTGCGATAAGCTAGAGTCCCTCTACATGAAAGACTCAAGACACGTGAACAGAAGTGAAGAAGAAGGAGTCTGAGGAGCCTGGAGGCGCGCCTGTTTGTTTACATTTTTATCCAACGATCTTCCCGCCAAAGATTACTTATACATGTATTCGTGTGTAAGTAAACTTTGTAAGGTCAACCTAACTTTCAATTACCGTTAGCTTCACTGCCTGTTTTAATTTACAGTGAAGAGTAATGTGTGAATTTTATTCTGTTCTGAACATACTGTCGTCAATTTCAGTAGAATATTTCATCAGTTTAAGCTATAAATACCGAAAGTTTCCTAAAAGCTGGGCGACTGGGAAGATGGTTCCATGAAGATGTAAACGAGAGGCGCGCCTCCAGGCTTCATAGACCCCTTCTTTTTCTTCAGTTTTCAACAGCCAATCAGAGATGGAACCTCCTATGGCGAGACTCTTTCATATATAGGGACTCTAGGTTGCCCTATCTTAAGGTTGGAAGCTGATGTTTTCATGAAAACCATAGAAGTGTCAAATCCAATCTTTTCTGGGATATGCAATAGCGATACCAGCCCCATCAGAATGCCACTCTAGGTGTTAACGCAGGTATTTGATGTTTCGATCCCAGTGAGCGACGACGCGACGACCGAACTTGGCGAGGCGAGAACGAAGGAAAGACGCGTTTTCACGTAATACATTCAAGCGGTGGGAGGGGGGTTAGGGGCGGATGATTTCCCCCCTCTCTCCTCTCTTTGATCCCCCCTCCTTCCCCTCTCCGCTCACCGCTCACCGCCACCATTCATTCCTCAGACTGGGCGTTCGCGTTCGCGCGCATCGCACGCGACACCACGAGCGATCTTCGCGAGTCGGCAGAGAGTAGAGTCGCGACAGCCGAATACTACTCGACGTTCACCGACCACCGTAGCCTTGCTGAATGTTGAGTGTTGAGGTGTCAGTCGCGGTCGTCGCTGAGATGCGATGCGATGTGATGCGGGATGCGTGCGCGCGTCAAAACGCTACGATCACGGACCACGGCCGACGCGGGACGCATGATGCGCTATGTATGCGAAGACCACCATATACAATACATATGTAGATCTACAGGGTGTTTTCTTCAATCCCCTCCCCCCTTCAGTTGATTTTTGTTTTTGTTTTTTTTTTGCTTATTGAGGCATTTTATGCATGAGGGGCGTCTGGCGCCTGACGCCAGAGTTGGGCAAGTATGAGTGTAATCGATTACACGTTAACTGAGTAATCGGTAATCGTCAAACCTTCAGATGGTAACTAAATGTATTCTTCAGAGATAAATAGTAAACTTTAGGGTCTTTTCGATTAGATCTATAATTCTTCTGCAAACAATATGATGGGTGGTTTGTAAAAAATCACCCCTGATTACCATTAATTCACCCTCCGAAAAATCGACGATTACGATTACTCGGTAATCGTGTAATCGATTACCGACCGCATTTGCCCAACTCTGCTAGACGCCCTTATTGTGTAAAATTGCTCATTCGCTTCCTTATACCTTAAAGTATATGTGTGCCAAATGGCACGCAGATATGTGTGACGTGAACAGGTTAGGTTAGGTCAGGGTTTTAAAGTTTAAACGCGTTTTTCTCAACAAGGGACAGTTGGCAGAGACACCCTCTACAAATGCCTCAATTGTGATAGAGAAGATGCATTTTGAGTTTCGGGTTCTGACAAGTGGCGGTGCCTACTTCCGAATTGCATCAACAGGCATCAGTGAGCGATTGGTTAGCGCAGAGTTTCGATTCGTCCGCTATAAATAATCAATCGCTCACCGCTCTATGGTCTGAGGTCGGAAAAAAGTAGCCAAAAATCGACAAAGAAAGTAATCGAAAATCATCGATTTAGACCTTTTAAGCTTAATTGAAAACTTTCGAGTGACGATGGTCAGGTTAAATTGTCCATTTAAAGTGTTTTCTGTTCTAAAAATTGGTCTTTAAAGTTGATAAATGATAAATAGATGAGAAATTTACTTGATCATTTTTGGCCACTTTTTTGACGATCTCAGACCGTAGTGCACCGATGGGCTTTGATGCAATTTGGAAGCAGGCCCCGCTGCTTGTCAGAACCCGATACTCGAATTGCTTCTATACTCCAGAGAGTTGTATAGCTTGAACCATTCTTCGTCATTTCAAAGGAATTATCATTTCTTAAGTTTGAACGCCCCATATGGGGCGGCTAACTCGACCTACCCTAACCTAATCTCCTCAGAGTGGCTAACTCAAAAGTTTCAAAGAGCAATTAACCCTTATTTTATGATACATCGTCTGAAAGAACATAATATTCTAGGACTTTCGGTGCAAACCGGAAGTTGACACCTATCGTTTTTCCTTTTTGATATATCAAAGGTCAAAGTTCGCTTTGGACCCATTTTCAAAACATGGCTGGTTTTTGAACGTTTTTAATATGAGCATCGTTATTTTTGCTGAATTTTACCGAAAGAATCAAGGTTCTGTATTGTTGTAGCAAAAGTGCCCAGCAGACCCATTAGCCCCGGAAAAAAAAAAAAAAAAAAAAAAAAAAACAATGGGGGGGGGAGTAAAAAAACACCCTGTATACAGACATATGTTTTGCTGCTACGAGGCAGCAGCGCGACGGCGCACAGTGGAGCGAGTTAATGGGAAGGGTCGGACATGAAATATATGACTAAAAATACAAATTGTGTGTGTTTTTACGTTCACAAAATCCATTGTTACAGGTGATTCTTGCAGACAATGGAGCTCTTGCACGGTTTTGCTGCAGGCAAATGGAGTATCAATTCTTATGTAAAAAGCTGCTAAAATAACGACGAGACCATTAAGAAAGTCTAAAACTCACTCCTCGCAGAGGAAACTGAACTTGAAATTTTGGGTGACCAGCCTTGCATGTTTGCATCAACCTTGGATTCGGACCCCAAACAAAAGAACAGGACATGAAATTAAGTGCCGTCCTCCTCGTTTATTACGCAAAGTAGAACTTTTCTGTAGTTATCACCGTGCTCCTAGTGACAAAATGGATATAAATGGACCTTTAATTCCTTCAAATTTACTTTTTGAAAGCAAATTCATCAATCTCATTGTTCAAATTCGTACACAGAAAAAACGGAAAAACACTTTGGTGGCGCTGACAAAACCTTTGTACCAAAGTGTTTTTTGTTTTGTTTTGTTTTGTTTTTTTTGTTTTTTCTGTGTAGGTTATGTTCTTTTGTTTGGAGTCTGAATCCGAGGTTGGTGCATACATGCAAGGGTGGTCATCCGAAATTTCAAGTCAAGTTTTCTCTGCGAGGAGTGAGTTTTGGACTTTTATAATGGTCTCATCGTTATTTTCGCAGCATTTTACTTCGGAATTGAATTCTCCATTTGCCTACAGCAAAACCGTGCAAGAGCTCCATTTTACGAGAAAATCAATGTCATCACATTCAAACGTCCACATTGCGTATTGGCGAAGATACAAGGATCTAATGTTTACATACCATGTCTGGCCTCTCCCATTGACTATCTTCACTGTGCGAGCGCTGCGTTGCCAGATTGGGGTGAAAAAGCCGTACGCTTTACATTGATTTAAATGGGGACGATACGGCTTTTTACCCTCTATCTGGCAACACTGTGCGAGGCGACCGACGCACAGTGGAGCGATTCAATGCGAGGGGTCCGACATGGAAAATTTTACTAAAAATGAAAATTTGAATGTTTTTACGGTCAAAAAACAAACTATACAGGGTGGTATTGATAGAAAATTTTACATTAAAACCAATGAAATCCCTTTGAAACTTCTATGTTGCGTATTAAAAAAGACATACGCATTTCACACGGAGAAAAAAGACTGGTATAATTTACCATCATGATAGCTGATTTTGACCTCTGCAAAAATGATGGTAAATTTCACCAGATTGATGGAGAGGGTAACAAAAAATGTGGTAAAATTTACCATCATTTCTTGTTGAGGTCAAAATCAGCTATCATGATGGTAAATTATACCAGATTTTTTTTTCTCCGTGAATGTGAACACACCATGTCTGGCTTTTTCCATTGACTCGCTCCACTGTGCGACGTGCGGCTACCATGCGAAGCGGAGGAGTTGAAGAAGAGGTGAGTAGCAGAGCGACTGCGACTCCGCGAGCGAGCCGGATTATGTGGATCATACGGAAGTGATCTCGCCTCCGCTGCTGCTGATGCTATCGAAGAAGCGACGCGCGATGCTTACTCTCCAACGATCATGGGGGGGGGGGGGTTTAGGAGGAGGTGCAACAAGGCTTCAATGTATATTACACTCGTACCGTACACACTCCATTGTATTTACTGTCGCTTGCACTTACCTGATTTTTCCAAAGACCTCATGCGAGCAATCTTCGTTGAATAAAATTCGTTCCAACTTTAGGGCGACTCAAGCCGGCGGAAAGTTAGTAGCGAGAAGTCCGACCCAGAGAAATTGAGGCCATTTCCTGTAAAAGGGCCCATAGATCGTAGTCCGTCTGACGTACGTACGGACGCGTAGGCGTTAAATCGATTTTTGCAACTTTCCAGGAGAGCGGAAACAAATTTGACTGACTCTTTGGCTTACGCCTTACGTAACTTGAAAAATATTGAGATTTTTGCATTTTTGTAATCTCAGATCGAAAGAGTGACATTTTATGCATATGCAAATAGTCGAACAAGACTTTTTGTCAAATCTCCACTTTACAGCTGTAAGTCAGATGGACGATAAAATTATATAAAAAAAAAAAAACAAAAACCAAAAAACAAAAAACGGAGTGCTCTATTTGAGTCAGTCCACCACCATACTCAGTCTCGTATGTCAGTACCCCATTTCACGTGTGGGGCACAGAAAAACCCCAACATTTCATATGAATCACACCAATCACTACTTAGATGAGCTCCGAAAAACGTCGGATCAGGTCTAAATAAAATACAAAATCGGTGGATCGGGTTATCGCATTATCCGCCGTATGAATGCAAGCTGTTTTGAGGTTTGAAAACTTACTTGTGACGCGTCACTGGAAAAGGGGCCTTATATCTTACAAAAATCAGAAATACGTTATTATAATAAGTTATTATAAATAAGTTATTAGGTATAGTACCGTTGCGAAGAGGGATAAATTACGAACATTTTGCCTCATAAGTAACGCTCCAATATCCTGGAACTTATGCCTATGCGAGATGTGTTGGTTCGAAATTTATTGCTTTTAAAATCTGAAATTCAAAGTTAGTACTTAAAATCGCTGTCTTAAAAAATTGACCGGAAGATAATCGGGATTTCGGCACCCTTGCAAAGAGCCGTGTAATTGGTAAAATTTTGGGTGCCAAAAACGCCCAGATATCTTCGAACTTGCGCGGAATTTGTAGGATTGAAGTTTATTTTTTATTTTTTATAGTCTTAAAGATTCAAAATTATTTCTTAAAACAGCGCTCCTGAAAAATTTTCTCTCGGAAGATAAGGCCCCTTTTTCTGCGATGATTCACATTTTTGAAAGTTGAGACTTCTTAAACTTTGCATTGCGAGAAGAAGTCAACATCTTGTGGAAATAAAGAGCATTTTAACCTTGAAATAAGTTGTTTTTTTCTTTTTCAAAACTTTGATATGTATTCCTTTTACGCCCTTTTTCCGAAGACTATATCCTCAAGTTAAGGAGAATTGAGTAAGTACTGTACTATGAGAGTGTGTTGTGCATATATCAAACATAGTACTTTTGAGCCATATTCATGGGGCGGTATTCATACAGCCGTTTTTCAAACAACTTCAAAACTTTCTGTGCCCGTGAAAGGCGTAAATAAACGAATGAATATATTCTTGCACGCGCGTAAATCAAATATTAAAGTTAGGGAGTGCCTTTAATCTACAGTTTATATGCAATAAAAGCACTTACCAGTTGACTATCTGGTATTCCTGCCACCGTTAAGTACTACTTTATGTATAACGACCTCTTTTCATCGTTGCATAGTTTAGTCACCACTTTTTCCCATTTTTCAAATTACACACACTATGAAACCATGACGTAGTTTCGTGGCGAAGCGTGCGATCTAGCAACGTTGCATTTGGATCATTAAAACCCATGAAAAACATCGAAATATCTAGGAATCGCCGACGACCGTCGCATTCGACCTTTTCAATGGGTTCAAATGGATAAAATGTCATGTTGCCAAATAGCATGTCGTAGCTGACGTAGTTCATCAATATATATGAAATAATAGAGTAAAAAGCATAGAAAAAAGGCTTTTTGTTATCGGCTATGACATGTATACCTACGTCACATATATTTTTCAGCTCGTTTCCACACCGCCATTCCAAATCGCTAAAGAATTAAAATAAATAAAAAACGAAAAGAGAACTCCTATAGTAAGCTAGAAGAACTGACGATATTTATGTTTTAATTTTTTTTATAGCTATCCCCCCCCCTTACTTTTTCCTTCGTTGATATTCTAAAAAGCGTAGGAAAAAGGCTTATGTGCTATTACATCTACAAATCATGCTTTTTTTTCGCGTTTCCACACCATTTCAAATTGGAAAAATATTAAAATAAACAAAAAACCAAAAGGGACCCTATAAGCTAGAGGAACTGACGATAAGTGATTCGTGTTTCAATTTATTTTATAGCAACCCCCCCCCCCCCATACTTCTTCCTTTGATGTTATGCATACCCTTTTTGATTGGTATTTTATAATCTTTTCGACGTTTTTCTCTCTCGCGAATTGAGTGGTTTTTGTTTAGTTTTGTTTTTTTTGTTTTTTTTTTTTTTTTTTACCATGAGATGCAGATATGCAAAGCAAAATATGTGCTAATAATGCTGGTAATCTTCTCGGGCTTAGTCCTTCAAATCATGGGCAGACATAGAACTTTCTCTGTCTCTCTCTCTCCTCCCATTTGAACGTGTGTGTTAGAAAAGGACGGAGATTCGGGCTAAAGTCACGTGATGGCTCTCTCTGCTATCCTTTTCGAACACATGCGTTCAAATGGCCGGAGAGAGAGGAAGACACATTCCTGTATCCGCCCAATGCCCATGCTTCCAATACAGCCACACGAACTAATTAGAGGCCCCGAGGAAGCTTCAGAGTAGCCGCTTTGCGTTTATTTAATTACATTTATTAATCCACCGGTTGACCAAAAGATTACACACTTCAGTTTAGTCTATGACAGTAATGCACGAAACTTCTCGGTTCTGTAATCGTTTCTCAATCGGTGGAAATTACTGTCGTAAACTATCAACTTATTTCCAATTTTTTTAAAGTTATAGCGACAGAGACTCCACCGGTTGACCAAAAGATTACAGATCAGAGGATTTTCTTGAATTACAGTAATACTGAACGGAGCTGTGTAATCTTATGATCAACCGGTGGAATCATCGGTGAGTCAAAAAACGTTATTAAGTATGCACATAGTATGGCATCTCAGAGAGGCTCACTGCAGAGAGCTGTCATTTTGTGTTTATATTTTATGGTATTTTTCAATTCACCGTTGATTCCACCGCGCGTTGACCAAAAGATTACACAATTCTGTTCAGTGAACGACTGTAATTTGCATGAAAATACTCTGATCTGTAATCTTTTGGTCAACCGGTGGAGCCTCATCTATGTTGCTAACTTAAAAAAGAAATTTACGGAACTTTTGATAATTTAATAGTAACTCTGCAGATGAGAGTATTTTTGTGCATGCGGGTGTGACACTGAAATTGATGCGTGTGTAATCTTTTAATCAGCCGGTGGAATCATCCGTGAATTGAAAAATCAGGGGCGTGCCGAGGGAGGAGGGGCATGTGGGTACCGTTGCCCTTGGCGACACTCTTTGGGGGTGGTAAAATCAGGGCGAATAAGCGCACAAAAAAAAAGAGTTAAGTAATTCATAATTTTGAGGGGCGGCAAAATGGGAAAGTTGCAAGGGTCAACAATGTTGTGTTTTTTTATAAAGAAAATGATAGTACTCGATGAGTTGAGAACAATGGTGCTTTTGGGTTTTTCTTAGATGTCCCGGTTTCGGAGATACGCACGTGTAAAGTTTTAAAAAAAATGGGTGTGTAGTGACGTCACTACGCGGAATTCCCATTTAAAACAATGTATTTTGGGCCAAAATCTCATCGCCGGAACAATGGGACGAAATTAGAAACCAAAGGCATCTTTGTCCTCAGCTCATCAAGTACTTTCATTTTCTTTACAAAAAACACAATATTTTAAACCCTTGCAACTGCCCCATTGCAATCTTGCCCCCCCCCCCTCCAGGAACCTCGGCACGCTCCAGTGAAAAATGTCATTGAATATGCGCAAAACGGCAGCTCCAGCTCACTTACCAACACGGAAAAAAACTACGGTGAAAATAACCATAGGGATACGTGATTTTGGCACCTGCTAGATGTTATGGTAATGTTAACCAGAAGTATACTATGTTTTGACTAGGTACTAGGTGATGTTACCTAATTGCATGTCGACTTTACTCAAAGTATATCGGTAAATGTACCACACTTCTGGTCAAGTTTACCGTAACATCTAGCAGGCGCCAAAATCAGGTATCCGTATGGTTATTTTCACTAATCTTTTTCTCCCGTGAAATTTGCTCTTTTTAGACCCACAAGTCGGGGGGGGGGCTCAATATTTTTGGAATCCGCCGGGCCATAGTAAAAATTTCGGAGGCAGTTTGCCTCTGCCCGCCCCGTCCTGAACTTTAGCCCGTTGAAATGGTCATTGAAGTCTACCTTGGAATGAGGCGAGGCGTCTCTATAGTATACCTCTATACTCCTCATCCTCATTCTCCTTTCCCATTACACTGCGCAGGCGCAGCTAATCTCCTAAGTAGGATGAAAATGAAAGTCAGTTGATTTCAACCATCGCGTCGCGACGAGCAACGATGCGACGCGACGCGACGCTCAGCATGTTGACTGTTGAGTGTTGGTGTTGTCAGTTTAACCTCGTGACCGAAGATTTGAAATAAACTGCAAATGAAACAATCTGGCAACGTTGGATTCTGTATATTTAAATCCCAGTGGCGGCTCGTGCAATTTGGCAACAATGTTTTCCCTGCATTTGAATCTATGAAAAACAATCGATTGCAGGCGAAGCGCTGCTTCTCTATCGAATCGTAAATCGATTATTTTGCATTGAATCAAATGGAGGGAAAACATTGTTGCCAAATTGCACGAGCCGCCGCTGTTAAATCCTCAAAATATATTGATCCATCGATCCAACCACCTACAATCGCATGGAAGGACTTTCCGAGACGTAATTTTGAGGACACCGCGGAGGCTGCAGAGTGCAGCCATGATATAGAAATCCAGTGGCGCCTCGTGCAATGTGCGGCAACAACGGATACTCTCCATTTGAAACTATGCATAATAATCGATCTTCATGGGATTTGAATTCCTAAGAAATCGATCCTTTTACATGGGTTCAAATGGCAAAACACCGTGGTTGCCAAATTGCACGAGCCTTCTCTGTAAAAATCTCTTGGGCTGGATTAGTTCGCCTCTTATTTTTTAACCTTGAATTAAAATTTGGGACAAATAAACTTAAAATTAGTTTTGGAATGAAAATACTAGGTAAACCCGATTATCCAGGAAGCTGGTGCCCTTCTCGAGGATCGATTTTTGAGAAATTGTAAGGCCGCCACGGAAGAGATTATATTTATAGGAACGCCTGGGAGCATACAGCTTCTGCAGTGTTGCCAGATCGAGGGTAAAAAGCCGTATCGTCCCCATTTAAATCAATGTAAAGCGTGCGGCTGTTTCACCCCAATCTGGCAACACTGAGCTTCTGCAATATTTGATGGATATACATGTAAGTATAGGTATTTAGTTTAGAGTGACTCCGCGCGATAACAGGACTTTTTGCTGACGCTAGAAAAGCAGTTGCATTGTTATAACGTTATGGATATGTTGCCTTCAGAAACAGAAACAGAACATGAATTAAACGAATCATAGTAATTACTCAGCGTTTTGAAGAGTCAGGTATTGCTACCATGGCAGAATGACCGACAATGGTCACTATCCACCAGATCAAATTGCCATTTTAGAATCTTAAATACCTTGATAATGGTAAAAATGGTTTATGTCTATAACCCATTCCCCATACAGTATGGCAACAGTATGGATCCATATGAATATGTATGAATATAGGATGGATTTATATGGACGAGTTGGTAGTGTTGATAATAATCATACAGATCCACACCAGTGGCGTAGCGTGCAATTTGGCAACGTTATTTTTTCTCCATCTAAACCTATGAAAAATATCGAACTACCAGGTGTTCGGGGAACACCCTAGAATTTGACCTTTAATATGGGTTTAAATAGACGAAGTGCAACGTTGCCAAATTTTACCCTACTTCACTGATCCACACTCCATCTTCTCCAACATTACGCATCTAAATGGATCTACACGTACTCAAATGAATCCAAACACATAGTATTCTAATGCAAAGAAATCCATAAGATACAACCATTTACCCTGTAAAAACTCAAGACTCATCTATTAACCAGCGGAGAACCACATATAGCCGACTAAATTCTACTCCTGTTCAAAAATGTCGGACTCAAAATCTAGAACATTTAGTTATTAGCTTTAGTTATAATTAGATTTTATCCTAGTTATACCATGGTGCCGAATCAGTGGCGAAGCGTGCTATTTGGCAATTTACATTTGAACTTATAGAAAAGGTCGAATCCGCTGGTCATCGGCGATTCCTTGATAGTTCGATATTTTTCATGGGTTTTAATGAGCCAAATGCAACGGTGCCAGATTGCACGCCTCGCCACTGTGCCGAATAGCCTTGTTGCTTTGGAACAAACATTTTGTAATTACTACTTCTATACATAATGTATCCATATACTGTTTTGGAATTGGATATGGACCTGTATCGACTATTTTTACCAGGGTAGCTTTGCGATTTAAACGACTCATTACATTTGTGGGTCCCGTAAACTTGAAGAAACGTCTTGTAATCAAAATATTCAATATTTAGTAGCTTATTCGAACTTATTATGATGCAATTTCTTTATTTTTGGAATCATCGATTCGAATATTCCTGTAACCGCGGAATCACCCATAATCATTGGGAGGAACTCATCGCGAGCGCCTCTCGCTTCACCTATACAATATCTCAGTCGAAATTACTGGAGGGCGAGATCTTTTTGAATGCGCGACGACTCCGAGAGATGAATGAAGCTCGCTTCGACCATCGAACGGGGCATCATTGAATCATCGTTCCTATAAAACAAAAAATAAAAATAATAAAAACTGGTAAAAAAAAAAAAAAAAAAAAATGCTGTGGCATAATTAACGAGGCAGAGGCGCAGAGAAGAGTGCGCACTGCGCATCGCGGTTTGCGCATCGTATCGCGTTCGCGTATCGTATCGTATCGTAGTCGTAGTCGTAGCGGTGCGCTTGAAGGCGGAGATGGCATAGCCGTTACATAAAAGAGCAGGGCCAGGCAGGCAGGCAGGCCTCGGAAAGGAAGGGAAAGGAAAAGAAAAAGAAATTGACCCACTTTGCGGAGTTGAGTTTAGCCACAGAGCCGCCACCTCAATGCGGCATGCGACGCAGTACTTACAAGACCCGACGCTGTGGCACAGCGGCTGTGCGGTGGAGCGGGCGAAGAAACGTATCAGAGCCTAGTTGCCTAATTTATTCACCCTTTCAGTGTAAAGTTCATTTCAGGCGCATCTAGACCGATAGTCTTCGACGAGTTTTTCAATTTTCGTTCCTTCAAATCCAACGAGCATGCAGTGGTGAAAGCGTGAAATTTGGCAACAATGGAGTTTCTCCAATTTAAATTCACCAAAAAAGTCGAACGCTTCAGTCAGGCGATGACCAGGCATTCCGACCTATCTAATGTGTTTAAATGGGGAATTAGAAACGTTGCCAAATCGCACGTCTCGCCACTGCCAACGAACTATAGCGATTGTTAGGATTTATGGGATGTGATATTGAAATTTCAAGGAGACAGTCACAATGGGAATACTCGCGGGCTTGGTTTGTTTGCCTCGTATTTTTTAACCTTAAAAAAGAGAGTTGTGACAAATTCATTTGAAATTGATTATCAACAAAAGTGCAAGTGTTTTAGAGTCTTGACGCAGACATCGATATAACTATTCGTTTTGGAAGGATTAGCACTATAACAGTGGCGTAGCGTGCAATTTGGCAAAGTTGCAGCTCGTAGATTTAGAGCCACGAAAAAGATCGAACTACTGGGTGTTCGGAGCGCACCTTCGTATTCGACCTTTAACATGGGTTTACATGGACACAGTACAACGTTTACAAATTGCATGCAACGCCATGGCACGATCGATAAAAAAACTGACACATAACAGAAACAAGTAACATTTTCTCACCCGGTTTGCTGTATTAGAATTTTGTGTCCAGATAGCCACTCTATATCACTTGCACTTTTGTTTCAAACAGTGGCGTCGCGTGCCATCTGGCAACAATGCAACTGCTCCATTTAAACTCATTAAATATATCGAATTTTCCTTGTGCACTGTGCACCCCCTGAATTCGATATTTTACGTGAGTTTAAATGGATGGAATACATTGTTGCCAAATTGCACGCGATTTCCACTGGATTAATCGCACGAGCCTAGTGCACAGATCGCACAGATCGCCTATGTCGTCACATTTTGAGGTAGGACTTATTACATGTATCACACGGAAAAAAAAAGATTAGCGAAAATGACCATACGGATACCTGATTTTGGCACCTGCTAGATGTTAAACTTGACCAGAAGTGTGGTAAATTTACCGATACTTTGAGTAAAGTCGACATGCAATCAGGTAACATCCCCTAGTACCTAGTCAAAACATAGTATACTTCTGGTTAACATTCCCATAACATTTAGCAAGTGCCAAAATCACGTATCCCTATGGTTATTTTCGCCGTAGTTTTTTTTTCCGTGCAGCCTACTGCAGCCTTTCTATCGATATAGCTCGTTCCATTCGTAACAATTTACACCGTTTACATGGGTTTAAAGGGACACAATACAAAGTTGCCAAATCGCACGCTACGCCACTGCTCTACTATAAGTTAGTTTGAATTGATAAAATGCAACGGTGCCGAATTGCATGGTTCGCTCCTGAAATTCTTGCTAATGTCCAATTATTACTGACCAGCGAAATGAAGAGAGAGAGAGAAAAAAAAAAACACTGACCATGCAGCTCACTGGGCATGCTCTTCTATTGTTGTTGCGTTTGATGTGGTGTTTATCAAATTCAGAGAGGCAGAGAGGCAGAGAGAGAGAGAGAGAGAGAGAGAGAGAGAGAGAGAGAGAGAGAGAGAGAGAGAGAGAGAGAGAGAGAGAGAGAGAGAGAGAGAGAGCGAGTGAAACATCAAGACTTGTTTTTGTTTACAAAAAATGAAGGGCATATTACTCATGATCAGCTGCGTATAACTCTGCTACACATATTACTTATTCTTCAGCGTATTTTTAAGTATACAACCTGAGTAAGATGCGGTAGAGCTAGTAGATGTGATTCGGAAGTGTAGGCACACCTAGATCGATGATCTTTGGAATTTTTCAACATTATTTCTCATATTTTCGAATGAAAATTAATGGAAATGAATTTTCTCATATTTTCAAATGAAAATTAATGGAAATGAATATGAGCGTTGGCTTTTAATTATGGAACGCTTTAACCCTTTTATGGGCCAAGCCCGAGTAAACTCGTTTTTCTCCTCTATATAGTCAATTTCATATTTTCGGTCTTCGCATTGCCGCGGATAATCGGAAATATCGATGAAACCACTTACAAGATAAGGTTTCTTCAGGTGCCTTCAATGTATCGTATAGGCAATTCCAACTCCCCCGAGTACGAATAGTTAACTATCTTCCCTACGTAATGGAAGAGTGGCACGGCGTTCTTTCGAAATAACCTGGCCCTTAGAGGGTTAAAATCAAAAGTTCAAATTCAGAGCAAGTTTTGTTTTGATTTGAGGGAATAAAAATTGAAAATTTGCCAAAGATGCATTCCTACCATTCGAATGCATGATAAACAATCGAATCTTGAAGGAGCTATATAGCCTCGTGACTAATCGATTATTTCTCAAGTAATCAAATGGGAAGAATACTATGTTGCCAGATTGCTGGACCCACCAATGGTATAATCTCGTTTTGCGGAGCTGAGAAACAGACGCAGACGGTCCGTTTTAGTGACGTTTCTCGGTGAAAAAGCTCGTTCAGCGTTCCAAATTCTCTCTCATACTCTCTGATCATATCTGCCATTTTGCGTATTATTTATGACATTTTTCTATCCACCGACGATTCCACCGGTTGAGGAAATATTGCCCAGTGCAGTTTAGCATATGATTGTACTGCGCAAAAATACTAGCATGTGTAATCTTTTCTCAATCGGTGCAATCGCCGTTTAATTATTAAAATGTTCGCAAGTATTTTTTTCAAGTCAGCGACGGCTCCACCGGTTGAGAAAAGATTACAGATGCGAGTATTTTCGTGCATTACAGCCATTCACTGAACTGAACTTCGCAATCTTTCCTCAACCGGTGAAATCATCAGCGATTTGAAAAATGTCCTTAATTATGCGCATAACAGCAGCTTAGTGCACTCTCTGTGCGTGACCCCTAAGTGCTACTATTTCACTCTCATAGCTAAAATCATGTACAGAGACATTTTTTGGTGAACTTTTTTGGCAAAAGTGAATTATTATTACCTATCTTTTAGTCATACCAAGGCGATTTTGCATAGGAAATGTAGTGAAACCGCCGAAACCGGCGAAAGAAAGGTCTGTGTACGAAATTCGACCTTATAAAAGAAGATAGCAGTAAATGAGGGTCACGAGAGAGTAAGAGAGACAGTTTAGAACGCAATATGCGCGTTTTGTCACACCTGATCGCGATTGAATGTATATAGTCATCTGTGAGTGGTTTTTCTTATATCATAGAATGATACAATCAGAACGGAAACTCCCATAAGAGCCAATGGAAGCAAGTTTGGAATTTAACGGCACCAATATGCAACGCTGTGGTCCTATATCCCAACAAGGCGGACGTGTGTGATTTGCGTTGAAACTCATTTATTTTTGTAAATTCTAGATGAAAAAAAAATCTTAAGTTTCCGGCCTCACTTTTATTCTATTGGCATTTCAGAATAAAAATTTCGCGGATCATGTCCTATATTTTTTTTTTTTTTTTTTTCGCGCGCGAATCCAGATGTAAACATCCTATATCCCAACATGGCGGACGCGAAATGAATTTGCTTCAAAATCCGACAGATTTTCCGTTCTGGTCGTATTATTCTGTGTTTATATTTTTGCTTTTCTTCTTTACTCGAGTTTTTCGTAATAAAAAGCAATAACATACCATAAAAAATCCCTTATCTTCGCGTCACATGTTTGTATGAATCCGCAACAATGGCGATGCGTGCTGCATAGCAACGTGTAATTTTGTTCATTTGAACCCATAGAAAAGATCGAATTCGACGGGTATATAGTCGATTCTTAGATAGTTTTCGATACTTCTCAAGAGTTTCAATGAGCCAAATGCAACGTTGCCAGATTGCATGCTTCGCCACTGGAATCGAATTATACGAGAGCAGTATACGAAAACCGGTCGCGATAAGTTGTGGTCTCCAAATGTAAGCTTGATTTCTGAGCCCCCCCCCCCCCATCCCAAGAGTCCCTTGTCGAATGTGTGATCGATAAAAGTTATTCACATTTTCTCTTAAACAGCTTCAACTGCTGCTCATGAATACTCGCTTTTCGATCAACATTCAAGACCTTTCCTCTGGCAAGCTTAAATTTCGGCGCGTGTGCACTGTGCAGATGCAAGGATGGATAATATATAGGAATTTGTCTGTCTCACTCATTCTTTCCATTTGATCGAGTGCGCGTTAGGAAAGGACGGAGATAGCGAGCTAAAGTCACGTGATGGCGAGGGGGCCTCTGCTATCCTTTTCTAACGCATGAGCTCGAATATAGCCTAAGAGAGAGGGAGAAAGACCAATTCCTGTTTCCGCCTATGAATAATGGTGAAGAGCGTGTGTTCTGTATGCGTACAAAATGATGAGTTCTGTTTATGCAAGTCTACCAACAACTTGCGAAAAAAAAAAAAAAAAAAAAAAAAAAAAAAAAAAAAAAAAAAAAAAAAAAAAAAAAAAAAAACGAGCTGCGCGGCGTCTCGAAGGTTGAATCCCCCCCCCCTCCCCGGCTTTATAAAAGGTTTCTCAGCCTCAACCCTTCATGGTACATTTCCTGGATTTTATGAAAGCTACCTTTGATGCAAAAAAAGGGGGGGAAATCATATAATAAACGAAGCGAGCCGTGTTGGTGAAATGTATTTAGAAACATATTTTTCTATCTTTCAGCTCTTTTTTTTTTTTTTAAATTTTTTAATTTTTTAATTTTTTTTAATTTTTTTTTTTTAAATAATGGGAAGTCTCTCTTTCAAATCAAATGTTATAAAAAACAACAGTACTTTATTTCTGGAACTTGAAACTACCGGGGCTCATCTGACGCGGATCCAGTAATTCACTTTTTACCCCTCTTTTCGCGTTTGAAAGCGTGTGATAGCAAAGGATAGAGACAGGGGAAAAACTTCGCAAACTTCGCAAACTTCCAATTTGCGCCCGAATGCTCTGTTTGTTACGCCCTTTTGATCGATATATCACTCAATGGGGATCGTCCCTCGCAATCTTTCAGATAGCCCTTCAGATGGAGAGGGGGGGGCTAGAACGTTGCAAATGTTTGAGGGCTACAAAACCAAAGTTCGACTAAACTTTTGTTAAAATTGCATTTTCTTTCTGAAAAAGACTTGCTATATTGAGTATTTTACGCTCTCAGTTTTTTTTAAAACCAACCTTCTGTAAGAGGGGTAATCAGGGCCGTAGCTACACATCTGGGGGCCCCGGGGCAAGATGCATTTCGGGGGCCCCCCAAAATGGGGGTAGGTGACTGGTGGTATGGGGGAAGCGCCTAAAGTAGGGTCTGGGGGTCCTCCCCTCAGAAAGTGTTGCAAATTTAATCACTCACATCGAGCGGTAATTCATCAGTGCAGCAGCATATAAAACTAAAACATGGATTTTGGAGCGGTTCAAGTGGGCGCGGCTCGTTAAATTTGCCAACATCAGAATTTCTTAATTTACAGTGGAGTCAAGTGCAGTCTAGCAACACTTCATTCAGTCCAAATAAACTTACGTAAAATATCGATTCTACCGAGTGCGTCGTGCGCCTTCAATCAATCGATCTTTTCTAGGCTTTTAAATGGATGCATTGCAGCGTCGCCAAATTACACGCGAGGCGACGCCACTAATCTTCAAGGTAAAACAATCGAATCTTTCGGGGACAATCTTTCATAAAGAATCGATGTTTTACACGGAGTTAAATAGCAAAAAGCATGGTTGCCGGATTGAACGAACAGCCGCTGTAAGGATTCTCTTGATTATTCAATCGGCTCATCGTAGAAAGCAATAAAGCTCGGTTGATGAGCCATTACGGTGATGATATTACTCGATCAGAAAAAAAAGTGAAGAAGCAGAAGAAGGAGGAGGATTGTGAGGGGGGGGGGGGGGGAGCTTCTGTGACATCGAATGTGGAGCTGTAGAGCACTACTGCTATACAGCTTAGAAATATTAGTGCCAGAGCCAGCCGACTGCGGGTGAATTAAGTGACTTCTCTAATCAACTCAGCAAACTGGTTTCGAATAACGCCACGGCTCGGCTGCCACTGATCGGCGCGGCGCACAGTGTAGCGAGTTAATGGGAGAGGCCACGGAAATAGAGCGACGACTTAAAATGTGAATATCTTTCTTAATACGAAACGTAGAAGTTTGAAAAAGATTTCATCGTTTTTATCGTAAAATTTCCTACAAAAACCACCCTTCATAGTTTGTTTTCTGACTGTAAAAACCTTCAAGTTTTCATTTTTTGTCACATTTTCCATGTCCGACCCCTCCAATTGACTTGCTCCACTGTGCGGCGCGGCGTCTCGGCGAGGTGCCGCACAATAGATCGACAATTTAAGTCGATCCGGATCGCTATATTTTGAATTAGTTTATTTATTTATCCTTTTTATTTATTTATCTATCTATCTACTTATTTATTTATCTATTTATTTATTTATCTATGTATTTATCTATTAATTTAGTTTTTTTTCCTGCAGAAAAGTGTCACAGCAATGGAGATTTTCCAGTGGTTGTGCTGGCTGCGCATAGTTTTCACTGTTGGCAAATGAAATCAACATTAGTATAGAAAATTATGCTGAAAAGGGTGAGTGAGAGTCAGTGACGGCGCGTGCAATCTGGTATTGTTGCATTTAGCCCATTTGAGCCCCTACGACATATCGATTCGAGGAAGTGCACTGTGCACAGTGTCGTCGCGTGCCATATGGCAACAATGCAACTGCTCCATTTAATCTCATTAAATATATCGAATTTTCCTTGTGCACTGTGCACCCCCTGAATTCGATCTTTTACAAGAGTTTAAATGGATAGAATACATTGTTGCCAAATTGCACGCGACGCTACTGACTGTGCACCCCCTCGGCCCTCGTATGTCGATCTTTCTTGTAACTGAAAATGAACGAACTGCAACGTTGTCGAATTGCAAGCTACGCCACTGTTTGCAACGTTGCCGAACGTAACGATGTCCAAATAATCGATGTTTTCAAAACACTGTGCGGTGGCGTGGTTTGCTCCTTCATTCGGTGCCGTTTATCATGATAGTGTTTTTTTGTGATTTAGTACTGCTCGACGCATGATGACGTCACCTATCAGCTGCTTGTGTACATATACACACATTTCTGCTGGCTCGCGAACCGTAACCTCGGGTCTGATTTTTAACTGACTTCAAGGAAAGATGAACTTGACTGCTAACTAATCGCACTGGGATATTTGACGCGGTCATACTATTAAAATATCGAACCTCGAAACAAAGAGTTACCTTCAGTTTGATCACGTTGGTTAGTTATTAAAATGTGTTACGTTACTTTCTCCTGTTTTCGCTCCACCCTCCCCTCCTCAAACTCACAGGTTCTCTCTCTCTCTCTCCCTCTCTCTCCCTCTCTCTCCCTCTCTAACCCTCTCTATCCATCTCTCTCCCTCTCTCCCCCTCTCTCTCCCTTTCTCACCATCTCACTCCCCCTCTTTCTCACTCTTCCTCTCTCACACACACACAAACACCCACTCTCACGTACCCTAAGTTTCCCTCTTTCGCTCTTTACCTCTCTTTCCATTGACGGATTTTTCTTTAAATGTGGGGGCCGAATCCGTCTGTAATCTTTGGCAAAATTAGAGAACTTTTTCATGCAGAACAACATAAATAAGCGTCGGAAGGAAATTTTAATTTCGAAGCATCATACATTCCCTGATTTGTCTTGACTTTCGAACAGGTCCGGATTTATCCCTCTCGGCGCTCCAGGCCCAAAGTTTTTCGGCGCCCCTTCCTGCTGATTCAAAAAATGATTTAGATTATTTCCTATTGTTCTCACCTTCCTTTTTTCTTCGTTCTTCCTTCAATTTTTTCCTTGCAGTAAAATGCCGTCGCTTCGCTCAGAATGCGCCCCTCAAAATTTGGCGCTCTTGGCCCGGGCCTATAACCATAACCCATGGGAAGTCCGGTCTATGGAAATAAATATTTTTCTTTTGATTTCCACAAAATGTTAGCACTCATAGTATTTTTTCTTAAGTAGGCTCTGTACGTCTGTAAACCCGCCGAAAAAAACCAAAACACTCCACACTCAACTCTCAACTCTTGAAACACTCAAAAGTAGAGCCGGAAATAATGAAATACGAAAATCCTCATAAGCCTCAATGAGTGCGAGTGAGGCACATAGACGTATTATCACTCGCACTCACTCTCACTTACTAAGCTTATATCAAAATGAATTTCATAATTTACGGCTTTAATTCTGAACCAATTTGCCTCGTTTTGGGCTTAAATAATCCATTAAAAAAAAAAAAAAAAAAAAAAAAAAAAAAAAAAAAAAAAATGTGGGCTGACGTTATTGGATTTTGCGTTTTATCTAGATATTATTTAAGTTTAACCCCTTATTGACCAAGCCCGAATATATCAGGGTTTCTCCTCTTGTCTATTTCACATTGTTCCAGAATCAAGATTCCGAATAAACACGATTCTCGATGTAGTATAAAAAAGATGAGATTTCGTCTGGCGCCTTCATTCCGTCATACATGCAATTCCAACTACACCGAGTACGAACAGTTAACTACCTTCCCTTTACAAACGGAAAAGTGACGTTCATGTGAACTAACCTGCTCTTTAAAGGGTTAAAACGCCAAAAATGCGACTTCTCCGACAAGCGACTTATGGCGCTATCCATCGGATTGAAAATTGGAAAAGTTTCGCCTGCGGGAGGATCATTTACTTCATCGTTAAACTGATCGTTAAGACTATGTGTATGAGTGATTCTATTGGTCGAATTTTGTAAATCTTAGCCGTTGCTATGGTAACCATCGTTATTGTGTCCGTTTTTTAAAGGTTACTCATGAATAGCCTTTATAAAACGAGACTCTTAACGATGGTTACCATAGCAACAGCCAAGTTTTGCAATTTTCGACCAATAGCATCACTCGTAGACAGTTATAACGATCGGTTTAACGAGAAAGTAAATGATCGGCCCGCTGGAATCACCTGAAGAACCAGTGGTGCTCGGACGGCAATCCATACGATAAATCGCTCAACTAAAACCGAGTAAACGAGCGGGAGATTCAGAATCTAGAAATCTGATTGGATGATATGCTTTTTTGAATTTTGAAATCAGCATCCGATTGGTCAATTTTAAATTTCCCGCTTCTTCACGACCTTCTCACTTAAACCGTCTGTAGACTTGCCATTAGAGCAAAGAAGAAGCGCGCCGAGAGTCAAGTTGATTGTGGATTACGATTGCCGATCGGAGTAATAAATGAGATGAGAGAATGCCATGGACGGACGGCGCGCCGTCGCCATGCGGCATTGCCAAATTTGTCATCAAGTTAAATTCAAAAATATATCGCCTCTCTCAACATCACAAACTTTCACTCCGCTTTCATATGGTCTATCCTACTTTATATTCTCTTCAGTGGCGGCGCTTGTATTTTGGCATCGTTGCATCCAGTCCATTGAAAGTCATGAAAAATGTCGAACGTTGGGGGTGCACAGTGCCCTTCATGGAATCGATACTTTACACGGGTTTAAATGGACTAAATGCACCGTTGCCAGATTGCACGCACAGCCACTGTTCTCTTCCAACCAAAAACTGTTCGGTCTCTGCATTTATTGATCAATTATCAAACCGTGTTTATACTCTTGTTATTGGTTCTGACGTCTTTGTATGCGTAAAGGAGCCGCAATTTTTTCTGTCTGCGCAGAAAAGAGCATCCTCTAAATCGGTGATTCACGGATGGTTGAAGCAAAGATTACTGATTTGAGTATGTCCAATAAGTAATTTCTTTATTTTCCGACTGATGTAATCTTTGCTTCAACCGCGGTAGAATCATTGATGGATTGCAGGGACGGTCCATGTGATTCGACAACCACACACTTGTTCTATTTAAACTTGGGTAAAACAATCGATTCTCCAGAAGGTTACCAGTCTCTTGAATAATCGATTGTTTTTAATGTATTTAAATGGTAAGAAAAATCACTGTTGCCAAATTGTACGAATGCCATTAAATATACGGAAAACGGCAGCACTGTAATAAGTTCTCTTGTGTATAAAGCCTTTCAATTTGACCTGGGGGAGTGGAGGCGCGGCCACCGTGCCGCGTGAAGCGTGCAATCTGATTACGTTGTCCATTTAAACCCTACGCAATAGGTCGAATTAAAGGGTGTTTACTTCACACACCCAATGGTTCGATACTTTTCACGGGTTTAAATAGACCTACTAGTTTTGAAACACTATACAAACTGATGAAATTTAGATTATCTTTTCAAACTAACATCTTAGTAAATTTGTAGAATGTATATACAAACTTTGTAAAATATTCTCAAAAGAGAGCAAAGTAGCAAAAATTTGCAACACCTTGATTGTACGTTAGAAATAATTTACCGTATCTGCTGTGGCACAAGTAGGCAACAGGCCCACTGTGAGGTTTGTGATTTGCCTCCAATTTAGTGAAAATCTTTGTTTGATTTCTTTCACCAAACTTCACCTGGACTGGGTATGGTTCATCAGGGGAAGATTCATCAAAGAGGTGGGCTGGCAGTCTGGCCCTCTCTTCTAAAGATTTGTCTCCGGGTGTGCATGGAATCAACAGGTGTTGGCGGCGTGGTGTTCCGAACCAAACATCCACGCGCGGCTTTATACGGTGCACCTGACGACCTGACGATAGTCAATGTGACGATACAATTCGACAGTTAACGCTTGTATCTTTCACCGTTTCGACACTAAAGAACAAAAAAACAAAACAAAAATTCAAAAACAGAAACAAAAAAAACCAAAAACAAAACAAACAAAAAGACAGCTTGGATTCATAAAAAATTTAAAACTTGTATGACAAGTGAGATATGATATAGGTTGAAATGTTTAGTGATATGTTGACTGATATAGCACTAATATTGACTCTTATACATATATTAATGATAATGGTGTAAAAAGTTTTAGGTTTCCAGTCGGCAGACAGTCAGTAGATCTACAGTAATATGGACTATGGGCAAAATGTATTGTTTGTGTGGTCCACTATAATGTCTACGTAACAGTGGTGTAGCGTACTATTTGGCAACGTCGCAGTTTGTCCATTGGAACCCATGAAAAAGATCGAAATATTGGGTGTTCGGTATCACCTTTGCATTCGACCTTCTACATAGGTTTAAACGGACAAAATATAACGTTGCCAATTTGCACGCTACGCCAAGTGTGTCTACTAAAAGAATTTCTACCTTGAAAAATGACGACATATTCTAAAGGCGTCTACATATTTTATGTCCACAAAATAAATGTCCCCAGTAGTATATCGATGGCTCTTTTCAAAATACGTCAATTTTTTTTGGACAAAATTATCGACTAATTCGTCAACAATGCCTACAAAGGAACAGAAGTAGACACGTGTAAAAATAAATCAGATCAGTGTCCTGGTAATGAGAATGAAATAGAGAGTTGATTATTATAAATAGTACGTATGAAGGCTATTCATTCTAATAGTTGCCTTTTTTAACGCAAATTTTCCTGAGTAACACTTATTAACAAAACAATTTATGAAAATGAAAGTTTTTTGGAAACTTTAATTGTTTTCATAAGTAAAATGAGTATGCGTATACCATACCATATAAGAAAGGAAAAAAAAATAATAAATCAATTTACTCCACTTGTTTATACCTTTATAGGCATTACTAACAAACTAGTAGACAATTTTGTTAAAAGAAAAAGTGGACGTATTTTGAAAATGGGGATTAATATACTGGGAACATTTATTCTGTGGACATGAAATATGTAGAGGTCTTTAGAATGGGGTAATTTTTTAAGGTAGAAATTTAATTTTTTTTGTAGACACACTTACGTAGAAATTTTGTCGGTGGACCAAGAAATCATGATACTTTGTCCGCCAGAGCTGCCGTTTTACCTATAATTAATGACATTTTTAAATTCACCGATGATTCCACCGGTAGAGAAAATATTACACAGTTCACTTCAGTGTATGCCTGTAGAGCACGAAAATATTCGCATCTGTAATCTTTTCTCAACCGGTGAAGTCGTCGATGACTTTAAAAAACTTGCGCATATTTTAATTAATTATGTAATAGATTTTCCACCGATTGAGAAAATATTACAAATCCGAGTATTTTCATGCAATACAATCATACTTACACTGAATTCTGAACTGAAGGGTGTATAACATTTTCTCAACCGGCAGAATCATCGATGAATTAAAAAATGCGATTAATATTAAAAACGGCAGCTCTGTTGTCCGTATTCCATATTCCTGTATCGACGTACTGACCTGAAACCAAGTTTTAATAGTCGGAAAAATTTAAATTTGGGAATATTCCTAGCTGAGGAAATTCCCAGTTTTATTTTTCCTACAAGTCTTCATCTCCACAACCGTTTACTATTTTACCTCACGCGTCGACACTTTGGCGTTCAACTTTAGATAGCACCTGGTAACTATCGCGTGATTGTGTCACACGTGCAGTGTCACGTGTGATGTATAATTTTCGTATAGCCCGTCCTTCTATACTTATCTTAATTTTCTCAGCAATGTCATTCAGAACTCTTGTACACTAACGTCCTCGTATATAGTGTATAAAGAATCAAAATTGGCAATTTTATTTTATGTATTTCGTGTATTTTTTGCCTTTTTTCCAGTGCTGCCATTCGTCTATATTTAATGACATTTTTTCAATTCGCACCGATTATTCCACCGGTTGAGGAAAGATTACATAGTTCAGTTCAGTTTATGACCTTAATGCACGAAAATACTTGAATCTATGTTATCTTTTCTCAATCGGTTCAATCACAGTTTAATTAATAAAATATTCGCAAGTATTTTTTCAAGTCAGCGACGACTTCACCGGTTGAGAAAAGATTACAGATGCGAGCATTTTCGTGAATTTCCGTCTTACTCCAAACTGAACCATGTAATATGTAATCTTTTCTCAATCGGTGGAGTCATCGGTGAATTGAAAAATGTCATTAAATATATAAACGGAACGCCAGCTCTGCTTTTTTGACTGTGTTGTATTTTTCGTATTTTTTTGGCCTTTCTTGCCTCGATTATTTTTAGTCCTTTTTGAATTATTTGTCTTTGTGTCCACTCCCCTCTCCAGTATTTCGGACTTTTCAATCGGTCTGTTTGTAGTATTTTGTTTGTTTTTGTCTCGTTTTTCTGCCTTCTGTTTCTATGTTTGTTATGTAAGTCTATTTTTATCTTTTAAAGTCTATTTTGTCTTCTCCATCTTTGCCATCTTTCATGACTTTTTAATACTTTTTGCCTCGTTTAGAATTTTTTTTTGCTTTTTGTCTTTTCCTTTGAATCTTCGGAGTAATGTCTCTCCAGCACGAACCGACAACAACGCAATGAAAAGGATCCAAGTGAGTCATGACACTGACAATGAGGAGAGCGGTGTTGCCGAGCAGTGGCGGCTCCATTTAATTTCATTTGAATCTACGCTAAAGTATCGAATTTTTGGTTCAATCGAATCGTATGTGAATCGATACTTTTTCATAGGTTTAAATGGAGGAGCTTTCAATATATTCCCGCCGGTTGCCGGATGTACGGCTTCATTCCGTTCATGGGTATCTCAATTGAACCAACGTAAAAATTGCACATTTTTACATGAAACATGGCAACGCTGTATGGGAACAAAGAGAGCTGGAGCTGCTGGCTTCAAAACGACAACGCCGACGCTACGCACAGTGTGAATCAATCTGAAGAATTTTCGGACATCGTAAAAAGAATTTAGATGGCTAGACAGTTGGTCCAACACACGTTTTGTCCGAAGATTCCACAGGCCCAATATTTAAGATTTAGTCCAAACTGTCACTATAGTGACACTCAGTTACTAACAGTGGCGTAGCGTGCAATTTGGCAACGTTGTAATTTTTCCATTTGAACAAATGTATAAAGTTGAATTATGGGGTGTTCCCTGAACACCCATAGAAACGTTCTTTTTCATGGGTCAAAATGGAGAAAAAGCAACACTTTGCTAAATTGGGCACTACGCCTTTAATTACCAAGGGGGTTAAATGTGCCCGGAAAACAAAAATGACCCATTAAGGAATCAGTTCAAATATATTTATTCGATTAAAAATAAAACATGTTCATTGTACGTATATTTTATTTGTTTGTTTTGTCCACCAGTCCACCCCCCCCCTCCGAAGTTAGTCTTAAATGAAAATAAAAATGACAGTAAAAAAAAAAACAAAAAACAAAAAAAATAACAAATGTGCACAAAATAACAACAGTAAAAATATAATATTTAAGTTTTCATATAAGTTATATTACTGCATACTTACTGGGATACTAGATTACTTTGTCCTAGACCCATATTTTCTTGGTCATGAATTTTAGTTTCCATAAAAACGGACAAAATGATTGGATCCGTTACTCTAATAATGACCAGACATTAATTTGATTGACATTTCAAAGATCGGCCCATCACCAGGTTGATCTCAACTTTGTTTTGTTTTTCAATTACGTAGATCTTTTGATCAGATCACAAGGACATGGCTCTGATTTGAAATTGAATATTAAAACTTTTCCGAGGGCAACTTAATATTTTGTCCAGCAAATGCAATGCCCGGGTCCAGTGTGCGACGGGTTCCAGCCGCGATAATGACGCGGCTGTAATCGTATTGGAGTCAACAGTGAACAGAGAACACTAAACACCGTTGCCGTTGCCAATGATTGATTCAGTGGCGTCGCGTGAAATTTGGCATCGGTGCAATTTTTCCATTTAAACCCATGAAAAAGATCGAACTTTAGATGCTCGGTGAATACCTTCGCATTCGACTTTTTACAAGGGTTTAAGAGGACAGAATGCAACGTTCCCGCAAATTGCACGCTACGTCATTGGATTGATTCCTTCGTGTAGAGTCCCTACATACTATGAGAGTAGCGCCATGATGTCGGAATCTGTTTCTGATTGGCTCTCAGAAAAAAAAAAAATTTGTCCTTAATATTTTTTTTTTTTTTTAACATATTTTCATTTACTTCAATGAATTTCCGGAAATCTTAGCACATACGGTGATCCGGGTTGCCTACGGATCGAGCACAGCGGGCAGGCGTTATGCCCAGCAGCGTACGCAGGAATTTGTCTTTCTCTCTCTTGCCCCATTAGAGCACGTGTGTTAGGAAAGGACAAGAACAGGGGCTAAAACTTGACTTCAGCCCCTATTTCTCTCCTTTTCCAGCACATACATTCAAACGGGAGAAGAGAAAGAGAGACATATTCCTGCGTACGCTACTGCTTATGCTTATCTATAGTCTAGATAGTATTGGAAGTCTCCGTGTAAGGGCACTTATTGCCTTATCGGCAACACCGCAGTAAGTTAAGTTAGGGTTACGCAAGCCAAAGCAAGCGAATTAGAGAATTAAGCTGTGTGCTATGTGTTTGTCTATTTAAATCCACGAAAAGAAATAAACTAATCGGTATGTACGGTAAAGATTTTCGTATTCGACCTTTTATACGGGTTCAAATGGACGAATTGCAATGTTGCCAAACTGTTTGCTACGGCACGGCCACTTGACCGCTCCCGGCTTCACTTTGATCGTGTGAGGGCGTTCATTGCCTTATTGTTATTGGCAACACCGAAGTAAGTAAAGTGACCGGTTTGAGTTGGAGGTGAGGCAAGCCAAAGCAAGAGAATTAGAGAATAGAAGCTGTGTGCGCTGTGTGATGGTTACTTGATAGGTTCTCGCTCTGTGTTTATAGTGTTTAGTGTTTAGTGTTTATGCTATTGCATTGGGTTTGTTGACTGCGTCTGTGTTGGTGATTATCGCAGCATAACTGCTAACTGCATCAATTTGAAGCATCATCTCTCGTACTCCGTCACACCGTCACCATCGCATCACCAGCGAACGAGGCTTGACTTGACGCTCCGATGCTTGATATTAATTCGGTACATTAGCATTGACCCACATATAGAGATAGCTATAGTGACTACCTATAGGCAGCCGGTATAACAGTCGTCAGACGCCGCGCTCGGATCGCAAATTGCGAGGTATCGATTTCCCTCGTAGTTTTATAAATGTATGGAAAAGAATCGATCCTTCGACGTTTTAATAGAGGCCGTTTTAGTACAGAGATGTATCGTATCGATGCCCGTTCGGGTTCGGGGGTCTCTGTCCTCTGGCTCCAAACACAGTTGGGCAAATAGGGATTGGTAATCGATTATCGAGTAACCGTATACTCGTCGTTTTTTCGGAGGGTAATTTTGTGGTAATTATTGAATTCTGAATTCTCACCCGCCTTCTTAATTATCGTGAACAGAGTATAGGGCTGATTTTTTGCAAGCCACCCATCAAAGGCGCCCGCAGCGGGGGGCAAGGGGGGCACTTGCCATTTCAGAAATTCAGAACAGTCAAAATTTCACGATAAAAAATGAAAGGAACAAAAGAAGATAAACGTTAATCAAAGGAGTAGGTAATAGTTGACGAACTTTGTCATTAGTTTACTTTGTAATTTTAACTCATTTTTTTTTGCAAGGAATTGTAGATTCTAACATAGTCAAAATTTTTATTACTATTTGATGCACCTACAACAGCTTAAAATTGTACCATTTGGAAGACAAATTGGTTTTTGTCTCCTTTTTCTTAAGGAGGGGGGGGGGTCCTGAGGTCCTCAGACATTTCATTGGGATTCACCAATTTTTCCCCCTCTGGCAATTTTTCTGCGGGCGCCCGAACCACCCATCATATTAGTTGTAGAAGAATTTGATCGATCTAATCGAAAAGACCCAAAAGTTTACTATTTACCTGTGAAGAATACATTTAATTACCATTCAAAGGTTTGACAATTAAGGATTACCAGGTAATCCTGTAATCGATTTACGAGGGGAGTTCGGAAAGTAACGATACACGGCTTCTGTATAAAATATGGCAACAGGTATCAACCAACCAACGATGAAATCTTATCTGATATACCCTAGAGATCAGTGGCGGCTCGCCTAAGGAGGCAAGGGAGGCTGTGCCTCCCCAGACATTCAGAGGAAAGAAAAAATAACGTCGACAAGACAGTAACGAGAGACAACATATTGAAATTAGGCAATCACAATGTGCGTGACCCTAAAACTTGAGTCAATCTTCACTATAAGGAAGAGAGAGCGCGCAAGAGTAAGAAGTTATGAGCGGGCGGGGAACGAGATTTCAGAGTCGCGAAACGACACACTATGGGCCAGTTCAAAAATTTAGCGCGCCAAAAGTCAATTTGGCGACATTTTTTTTGAGGTGCGGGAGGTTGGTTAAAATCTTCTTCAGCTTCCACTGATGTCGTAGATCAATGCCTTTTATATGTTTTATCACGATATCGATGACTAATTGAAGGGAGAAATGTTGCTACTTGTGACCGTCGCGTCGCCGGCAGCGCGTGCATGCAGAAAGTGTTTGCGTTTTGCTTTGTTTTATACCACCAGCGTTGCCTGCACACAATTTCTGTGTATGAT
Organism: Trialeurodes vaporariorum; assembly: GCA_011764245.1. NCBI lineage: Eukaryota > Metazoa > Arthropoda > Insecta > Hemiptera > Aleyrodidae > Trialeurodes > Trialeurodes vaporariorum. The sequence goes on along the minus strand of VMOF01000111.1, from coordinate 18,291,129 downwards.
GGCAAAATCTACATAAAAAGGCGAGTTTTTTAGTATAGTTTTGATTATCATTGGATAAAATGGTGTCTACAAAATTGCATGGTAAAAAAGGCTCTTATTTAAGAAAAAAAACCACAATTATTTAATCTTCTTTGGACCCGCAAAAACAAAAGCCACAAAATGCCACGAGTTTTATTGCTGTTCTGAGTTCTTTATACCCTAAAGATCACCCCAAAACAGGTCCCAATAGGAACAAATAGGTACAAGTATGTTTTTTCAATTTTTTTCGTCGGCAGGTTCCATCAAACTGAAAACACGAGGTTTCATTATGATGCGCAAAAATACAATTTTAGATCAAATGAAGAAGATTTTGAGTTGAATTTTGCAGTAAATATAAATATGTTGTATTTCTAATGTACTTAAAATATGTTAGGATCAAATCTAAGTTATCAGATAGGGGACACAACCCCAAATGTGAGGGGTGGGGTGGGGGATGGGGAGAACACTTTAAATTATATGTTCTATTGAATTTCCACGCTTAAAGATCGTAAGGTCTATTTTTCATTGCGAAATTTCTTGACAAACTGCTTCATTTCATCAGAAAGAATAGGAGCAAATCGAATTTTAGTCGCGTATAGTTTGGCAAGGGTGAAGTGAATGCAAAAAATGCATCTTTCGATTCCAGATGTAAGAACCTGTAGTTCAATCAATCAAATGAAGATGCGTTGGTCGCCTTACCTCACCCGAGATGCAATGTTTTGTACATTTATTTGATAAATAATCAAGATAGATACTACTCGGTTAAAATGTGACGTTGCCAAATGTACGCAATTTCGTGTAGGTACACAAAACAAAATGTAAAGAGCCGTATGATGTGCCGTCTCTTTTAACATCTTTGTAATGCACGTAGCATTCTCTTCTCAAGTATTATACATTATAAATACTGGGAACGGATGCTATATCTGTTAGATTTGCCATCTAGACTCTGCCTTATCATTACCCGAGATAGATACTACTCGATTAAAATACAACGTTGCCATAAATATACAGTTTTGAGTAAAGGAAATTTAAAGAGTCGTATGATGTGATAACGCCTCTATTTGAACATCTTTGAAATGCACATTTCATTCTCTTCTCAGGTAATAACCTCTATTTAATACAGGAAATGGAGGCTGCGTATTTATTAGATTTTCCTCATCTATACTTTGATTTCACAATACATCTTTTTCTTTTTCTTTGTGCAAAATAATTTGAAAAATGGAAATAACCGAATGAATTATCAAATAATATAATTAATGTATTGATATATACTCGGTCTCAGTGGTAATCCTTTGCGGCTTGATTAATACATTTTCACGTCTTAACAGAGGAGACGGGGGAGGAGAAAAACAATTAACTAATTAATTAATTAATTAATTAATTAATGAAAATAATAGGAACTAATAATATAATAATGGTGGTGATTTTTTTTTTCAATTATTTTTCCTACATTCTACTTTTTTTTAAGATAGTAAGTTTTTTATCATTAGCACTAAAAATGTATGATAGTATTTCCAACTTACGTGTCTGGTAACTTTAATATTTATTATTTTGTGATATTATTTAAAGGCTTTATGAGCTGCCTGTTGCCTTTTTATAATGTGATATTTCCTTAAATTATGTTGACTCTCTTTGTGAGTAAATTTAAAATTTTGAAAAATTTTGAGAATTTTTTATTTAAATTTTGAAAATTGTTAAGGAATTTTTGTACAGATTTCTGAGTAGGAAATCACAATTAGCACATTAAACAACCCCCTGGCACTAACTTTCAACGAATTTTTTCCATTTTTTTTTAAATTTTGAAAAAAATGTGTAAAGAATTTTTGTTTACAAATTTTGAGTGAAAAATCGGAATCAGCACCTTACAAAACCCCCAGGTACCAATTTTCATGGAAATATCACAAGTGGTTTTAAAGTTATTAATTTTGGCGTGCTAAATTTTTGAACTGGCCCACAGTGCGACAGCAGTCAGCAATGCCAGAGTCTGTGCCTCGTCGAGAGGCACAGACTCCGAGTCGGTCGAGTTAGTCAAGTGGTGTTCGGCGCGCACACACACACACACACACACAACCAAGCAAGGACTGTGCACGGCTGCACGCATTAACGAAGGTATCGGAGGCTGCTATCCTCCACGACTCCCGCAGCGTTGCCGAGCCAGTATACGGATAACCGTCATGCCAGTCGCCGGACCAGCCGCGCCTGTTTGTTTTCGTGTTTGTGTGTTTTGTTTCTGGGGACCCCCCCCCCCCCCTGCTGAGGTTCCCCCCAGACCCCCCCACAGCCTCCCCAGTACCAAAGCCCACGAGCCGCCACTGCTAGAGATGAGCTGTGCACAGTCGGAGGTTTATTGGATCATTACTCTTTGAGAAATCAGAATTTTTATGTCATAGTGTTTGAATTTTCTCCCGCCGGAAAATGTAAAGTTCCGTGTGCGGTGCTCCATGCATTCGCAAGTTTTCAAAGTGCGGAGTGCGATCTGTAATCCGTGTTTTTGGTTACTAGAAGTGATAATTTGGCGGTAATTTATCGGAAAATAGCACAAAAATACGGTGACAAAGTGCCGAACCGGTAAAATGTTGCCAAATGGTGCCGAGAACTCAACGCGGGCCGGCCGGCAGATGCCGCCGCCGCGGGATTATATGAAATCAATGATGAAACGCGAAGCAGGCAACCGTCTAATGAAATGTACGAATTTATCAAACTTGTTGATAAAAATATTCATGGTACTAAACGAATTAAGCTGTACTCGCCTCGATAGTTCTTATGTCTTGTGTGTCGTGAACAGGTCTTTAAAAGATCATCTCTGAAAAGCTGGATTGTCGGAAACTTCATGAATTTCAATTTGTCCCGTTTCGATTTGTGCCCTTCCTAGCACCATTTGGAAACGTTTTATTGGTTCGTTGCATTGTCACCGAACACTTGAGCTATTTTTGATCAATTTCCGCCGAATTTTTGCTTCTGGTAACCAAAAACAGGATAACAGATTAAACTCTGTATTTTGACGATTGAAGAATGCGCAGAGTACTGCACACGGAACTTGGCATTTTCCGGCGGGAGAAAATTCAAACACCATGCACTAAAATGCTGATTTCTCAAAGTGTAATGATCCAATAGACCTCCGACTATGCACAGCTCATCTCTAGGGTATATTTGATGCGATACCATCGTTGGTTGGATGATACCTGTCGCCATATTTTATACATAGGCCGTGTATCTTTACATTCCGAACTCCCCTCGTACACTCCTATTTGCCCAACTCTGGCTCCAAACCAACTCTGGTTCTATGCAATGGATCTGTTGCGCACTTTTGCTACAAAGTCAGAAATACCCGAATTTAATGTAAAATATTACGAGAAATCCGATGAATACAACGGAAATTCGAAAAAAATTGATCTGTAATAGAGAAAAAGTAACAAAATGACAGTAATGGCGCACAACTCGATGACATCATAGTATAGGACAGCGCCGCGCCACGCCGGTTTTGCCGATAGTATTGTGCTTTTGAATTATGGCACAAAACAATAGTAATTAATACGGCCTCTTTTTCTTTCCATCAGCCATAATTTCAGAGGAAAGCGCGGAAACGTGTCCACGCTAATCGCAACAAAAAACTTTTATATAAACTGTTTTTAAAAACTTTTTACTGTCAGAATACATTGGAGACTTGAAGCACCAATGCTCTAAGCACTCAGGTTTCCACTGTGATCTTTGCTATGGAACCCATTTTTGAGGAGACCGAGCAACAAGACCAGTGAAAAATTCTGCTGCGACTACCGGGATTCGAACCCGGGACCTATGACCTGATCACCAAGCACCGAGGCCGGCCATCTGCATTGTTCTGAGCTGGAAAATAAATGAAACTATTATTTTCGGAACGGCCCTCGCACAATCAATTGATGCATCAACATTCAACATGTGATTCATGCCTACAGAGAGCATGATTCATACAAATAAGCGATGGATTGGATATGATTTACGCCGTTGTGTGTGAACCTGTGATGGAGCTGGACATGAACAAGAGTATGACTCATGGGCATAAGCGACAGGTCATATTATCGTAGCTGGACTTTCCTTATTTCTCTTTATTCAGAAGGGGGTCTTTGATCTCTTTCTCCCCCTTTCCTGTTTCCACTACTCCTTCAGTATCTCTGGAATGGGGGGAGGGGGGTTCTCACACAGCCTCATTAACACCCCCTCCTCAGCTGCGACCAATAATACTATGAGTCATTCATGGCATGGCAGTCTTGCAGTCTTTCAATTATCAATTTTTAAAATTACAGATTGGTAGCGGCCGCGGCGGCGCGGGCTATTTGGCAGCCATGTTGTTTTGTCATTTGAGCCGACGAGCACCAGCAGAAAAATTTCCAGGTTGGGGGGGGGGGAAATGTTGAACCTCAATGGAAGGTCTAAAGGTTACCACCCGATGATAGCCAGTTCTAGGGGGACCTCCCCCTCCCAGTCCAAAAACGGGGAAAATTACACATTTTCTTCCAAATTTAGCACCATATGTGCCGCTGTAATGCTGCAGTTCATCAATAATGGAGTTTTATGCAAACTTTTGCAATAGATGATTACAGAGTTGATCTTTGTGTATAATAATGTAACAGTGACGATGAGTTCACTAAAATAGCGCAAAATTCACACTCAGAATCTGGTTTAGTGGCGGAACTGCACGCAGGTCGCAGGTCGCAGGTATCATTAGAGTTCCTGTATGTATAGATGGTTATAATTGAAACCATAGGCGCCGCATTGGATGTGTTTTTACGTGTTTTGTGCACATTTGTTTACATTCTGAGGAACGGCCGTTGTCGTGTAAGGTCCAAATGCATAGATTACAGTCGTAGAGTTTCTAATGGTGTAATCATTCACTGCTTTTGTTGATCGACGTCTATTTGCGCTTATAAAGATTCTTTTGGGAACTATTGACATTCTTAGGGTGCATTGAGATTAAAATTATCAAGTTCATCGACACTTAACTCTTTCATCCATAACACAGGGGCGTGTCGTGGTGTTTCCAGAAAAGGGAAGGAACGTAATCTTGGCGCTTTTTTTTTTTTTTTTTTTTTTTTTTTTGTGCTTGGCACACATTTAATTTAGCCGCCTTCGGTGATTCATTTTTAATTTGATGTCTTTTTTTTGTTTTCGTTTTTTTTTGTTTTGTTTCTTTTTTTTGTTTTGTTGTTAACCTTGATATTGCCGCCCCATGGAGAGTGCCGCCCGGGGCAAGGGTACCCAAATTCTCCCCCCCCCCCCCCCCCTCGGCACGCCCCTGCCCAGTGGCGTCGCGTGCAATTTGGCAACAATGTATTCTATCCATTTAAACTCATGTAAAATATCGAATTCAGGGGGTGCACAGTGCACAAGGAAAATTCGATGTACTTAATGAGTTTAAATGGAGCAGTTGCATTGTTGCCAGATGGCACGCGACGCCACTGCCCCTGCCATAAACCACCGCACCGTGGGACCTCTGCTGAGAATGTATAACTATCCGTAAAATACCGTAATTTACATATATGTATGCTTGCTTCATACTAATTAATGTAAATAAGATTAATACACCATTGCTGTAGTTACCTAAACAATAAAAATTAAAAAAAAAAACAAAACAAAAAAACCGTTGGTCCCTTTCGTTTGTAAACAAGTGTATGTAAACAAAAATGCAGAAACGCATTCAATGGCGGCTCCCGTAGAGCCTTAAATTCATGACCAATCAGAAGTTGACTACCCTCGTGTCTGAACTCTTTATATACATAGGGATTCAATGTATCATGGGAGATTCCTATCTCATTTGAGCACATCTCTGTGTTTTTGTAGAGAAAGTGACAAATCAGGGACCAAATAATGTTACGCCCTCACGGTCCCGCACGCAGATGATCGGTGAGCACTTACGGGGGGTATAAACCACTCGCAATCATACTTACGTGCGCACCATCCAACGTCTTTCGGAGGACCGTCAAGCCGTAACATTATTTGGTCCCAGATAGGAATCTTCCATGAGACCAGAGTAGCTCCGCCATTACTATCTTACCGTTATAGCTGTTTTCTGAGTTTACTACAGAATTTTAGACATTTTTTCGTAATTTTTGCCGACGTCAGATTTTACTATTTTTTATTGCTTACAGCCAAAGTTTGCAAGAGCCCCACTCGACATTCCTACGTTGCGATATTTGGAAGAAAAAAAAAAAAACTTCACCTCTTCAACCAATCGAAGCTTTCTCCGAAAGAAAGGTGCACAAAACACCAAGAATCAGGGCTGCCGTTTTGCGTAGAATCAATGCTATTTTTCTAGTCACCGATGATTCCACCGGTTGAGAAAAGATTACACAGTTCAGTTCAGTGTGTATGACTGTAATGCATGAAAATACTCTGATCTGTAATCTTTCCTTAATCGGTGGAAACTCCGTTGATTAATTAAAATATCCGAAAGTTTTTTAAAGTCATCGACGACTCCACCGATTGAGAAAAGATTACAGATGCGAGTATTTCAGCTTATCATAGTCATGCACTGAACTGAACTGTGTAATCTTTTCTCAACCGGTGGAATCATCGGTGAATTGAAAAATAGCATTGATTCTACGCAAAACGGCAGCCCTGCCAAGAATGCTCTTCCGATGAAACCCTCTTTTAACTGCAAAGCTGATTTCATCAAAAGAGTACTTCTCGTTTATTGTACAGATATTGGTACCTACTGCTTCCAGAGATCGCCTTAATTTTGTTTTAAAATTCTTTCGAACTTATTACTTTGATTTCCAGATAAATGAAAGGATGAAACCAAGTTTATTAATTAATTACTTATACAGCACGCGATGAGGAAAATCCAACAAATTCCACTTTATTCTAATCAATTTTAATCTATTTGCTATCCACTTGTTGATATGATTCTCCCTCTCTTATGCTGAGATTACTTTTTTCCCCTCTATTTGTTAATGCGACTAACCTCGAACTGTGAGCCCTCTCCTGGATTTAGGAGAAGAGAGGGGAATAATATCAACAAAGCACGAAGGCGGAGGTGCGGTGACAGGGAGCGAATCAAGAAATCGGCTCTTCTGTCTCTCTCTCTCTCTCTTCCTCTCTTCCTGTTTAAATGTATATGCGTTAGAAAAGGACGGAGACAGGGGCTAAAGTCAAGAGATGACCCCCCCCCTCTGCTATCCTTTCCTAGCACATGTGTTCAAATGGGAAGAGAGAGAGGAAGGGGCAGTGGCGAATCCAGCCCTCGCGAACGGGAAGGGTGAACTTGGGATTTTCGCCACTTATTGACCCCCTTTTTTTTCTTTTTTCGCTCTTACTTTCCCCCTTTCTCCTCCTCCTTTTCCCATTTTGCCGGAATGAACGGGAGGGGCGATCGTCCCCTTCGCCACCCCCTGTATACGCCAATGGGGAGAGAGAGAGAGAGAGAGAGAGAGAGAGAGAGAGAGAGAGAGAGAGAGAGAGAGAGAGAGAGAGAGAGAGAGAGAGAGAGAGAGAGAAAGAGGCAGAGAGACAGAGGAGAGAGAGGAAAGAGAGGAGAGAGAAGAAAAA